>CM038146.1:464500133-464843770 GCA_021437245.1 Aegilops speltoides | reverse complement strand
TTTCAACATGAGAGTCGCGCTGATCACGGCGGGGCAGGACTATCTCGATTCTGAGATATGTGGCAGGCGGTGTGCCATGGATATTGCGGATGCATGCGGTGCATGGATGATACAACGTCTCAAAGCAGCTAATGTCAAGGAAAGATGGCGGTGCAGGAAAATCGTGTACATGGGGCATCGAAGATGGCTTGAACAGGGCGACCGTGGAGAAACCGTGGAGATCTATTCAATGGTCACGCTGAGCATCGAGGACCTCCACGTAAGCGGAGCGGTGCGAAATCGATGAGCTGTTGAAAAAGCTGGAATGAGTGCCCCGCGCCGAAAGAGCGATGAGAAAGGCGCCGGAGCAGCTGCTGAAGGTATGGAAGGCGAGTGCGTGTTGCGGGACTTGAGTCTTGGCACAAACTCGATACACCTCATTGCCTAGATCAAATGCATATCTGTAAGAATGTCCTTGAGAGCTTGCTCGCAACAACGATGAACATGCGGATAAGACCAAGGATGGGCGAAGGCAAGAAAATACTTGCAAGATTTGAAAATCGGGAAGATCTGCACATGCCGCCCGTAAAATGTCGACGAGGCGAGAGCGGAGGCAGAGGCACGGAGAAGAAGGGCAAGAAATTAAAGAAAGAAGATTATTGCCCCCCTCTTGCTTCACCTTAAGTCGGCTGAGATCAATCAATTCTTTAAGTGCCTTACGGAGTGAAAGTTAGTTCGATTCTTGTGGCAAGATAAGCCGATATCTAGACACGGACAAGAAAAGGTTCAGCGGGATGAAGTCTCATGACTGTCATGTGATGATGACGCAGATACTACTGTTGCTCTTAGAGGATAATGGACAAGCACGTCCGTGACACGCTTATTGGTCTCTGCAACTTTTTGGCGTCATCTCTCGAAAGTCGATCGGTGTGAAGCAGCTCAAAGGCTACGAGGAAGAGATCGTTGTGATCTTGAATGAGCTTGAGATGTACTTCCGCCCGCGTTCTTGACGTGATGGTGCATCTGTGTGTCCATATTGTGGATGACATAATAGACTGGGGCCGTCATTCCTGCACAACATGATGCCGTTTGAGAGGATGAATGGGATCATCAAAGGATTCGTTCATAACATGTCCCGTCCGGATGGAAGCATCGTCGGGGCTATTTGGCACAAGAGTGCATCTCTTTCGTGAGAATTTTCTATGTGGCGCAGACCAGCCGCTTTGGTGTTAGTGTTGGTTTTCCGTTAACAAGCACGATGGGAGGCTCGAAGGAGATGGTCATCAGAGCGGTCGCGAGGAACTGCGCGTGGCATACTCGGATCGGCCTTGGCGATTTTGACAGAGCAAACTTGGTAGTGCGACAACACCTAGGCGAGGTAGATCCTTTCGTGGCATTTGCACAAAGAAATTATCGCAAAGAAGTATCGTGACCGGGGTATGCGGGGACGGACGCCGAAGTTACTAGAGAGCACAACTCCACTTTCTGCATTGGTTCAAAGAGCATATTATTGCTAATCCCCGGAGGAGGGCTCTAAGGACGGATTGCTCATATCGCCTTAGCACATGGCCACTCGCCCAACCTCGTAACCTATCGGGCATATGATATCCGCGGATACACGTTCTACGGAGGCAAAAGATATGGGCGGTGATGATCGAACTCGGGGTGACGATGGAATGCATGACCGGCAGCGACAACGGCACAACCGAGCGATTTTATGGAAGGGTCGAGGAGATCCGGGAGCTTGACTACTCTGGACTGCACAACACGACGATGTTCCGTGTCGGATGGGCTAAGAATGTCGAAAGAAAGCGGATGTTCACTACCATGACTATACCCGGCGCCAAGAGCGCTACCGTGAACGCTATCGCAAAAAAGCGAGCCATGGGTACACGCTAAGCACGTGACACAATGCTTCTTCATAAGCGCCGCGCAATCCCAGCTGTGTTGTCGTGAGGAGAGGCAAAAGGAACATCATTGGAATGGATGGAGTCGCCAGCGAGGAAGACTATGATCGATCGGCAACCCAATGAGGAAGATGGCGATGATGATGAAGTATCGTCAAAGAAGAATCAATACTACATTACCTAAGAAAAATCGTACTCCATGGAAAAGGCAAAGTCACAATGAGGGGCTCAATTATTCTTGACGAACAAGAAGGAAAGAAGCTGACTCAAAAGCGAAAATGTCAAAGACCGAGGAAACATATGTTATGGGTCCAATGATGTGTAATATATATATGTTCCTATTTTGTATACACACTTAGCCATATGATGTGTAATATATATGTTCCTATTTTGCATACATATTTAACCGTCAAATGATGCAATATATATCGCCTCCCTTCGTTCACTGCCTCGGAAATAAAAGTGGGATAAAATAAAGGAAAGAAAAATGAAAACTGGCATGGCGGCGGCAGATAGCAGACGCTTCCACAAAACCGCTGCTGCTCCAGACCATAGTAGTAGCGTTTTGACATAACAGCGCTCTTGCTACGCCCACTTAACGAAAATTCTCACTCGCCCAGCTTCATCCCGCCACATTTCCCCAAATCCCCTCTCTCTCGGCCCCGTTGCTCCCGCCCCACCCGCCCTGGCTCTCGCCCCGACTCCCTTGGCCTTGGCGCTTCAGCCTTCGCCCGTCGACCCTCGACCCGACTCCGCGCGCTCGCCCGACCACGCCGCTTCGCCCTGACCAACCGCTCGCCCCGACTCTGGCGCGGCGCTCGCCCCGACCACGCCGCTCGCCCCGACCCACCGCTCGCCCCGACCCAGCCGCTCGCCTCGACTCGGCGCCGGCGCTTCGCCCGACCAAGCGCTCGCCCCGACCCGTCGGCCTCGCCTCCCTCCTCGCCCTTGCACTATCTGTAAACCGCCCTCTCTGCTAGGGTTCTTCATGTTAATTAGTTAGGTTATCTATTTAGTTATGAATTTAGCTAGGTTTCAAAATTAGCTGAATTTATATGGAAATTTGAACTGGACATGTGATATGTGCATATGTCATGTTTTGGACATTTCATGTTTGGAAAATGATCCGAGTGGCCTATATTACTTGAAATGTTGATTCATTTCCGTTTCGATGAATTTCAGTTTCGATATGTCCATTTTTAGCAAAGGTCATGCGAAATTTCCGTGAATAAAGGCATGATTTGTGCTACATAGTTGGCATATCAGTCTTGGCACATAGATTTCTTTTCGTCATTTCTCATTTATTCATACTTTTAGAAATAAATGAGGCCACTTAATCATAGGAAACATGTCGAACAACGAAGAAAGCGGGCCTTGACCAAGATGCAAGCGAGATGGATTATGATGGTGAACAAGAGTACCTCGACTATTTGTTGCTAAGCAAGGTTTGCGAGTCGGCCTCGATGATGGTGCTTGACGCCGACATCGACACCGACGGCGCCCAAGACTAACGGCGCCGACACCGATGGCGGCGCCGAGACCGTGGGGAAGGTATCAAGGGAAGGTACCGGCCCGATGCCGATACCGAAAAGAGGAAGCATAAGAAGCAGAGGATCGAAAACCTAACAAACTAGGGATTGGACGACTTGTGATCACAAAGATGGCACAGCAAGTTTGAGCCGTTAGAGCGGAAGAACCTCGCAAGTGCTATGGGAACCAAGTAGGATGCATCCTCACGGAATCTTGTGAGCATCAGCAGCGATGACTTAAGGAGTAAAGAACATTTGACGCAGATTGCTCCTAACGAAGTTGCACAAGAGATTCAAGTTCCCGACCGGGATGATAACATAGAACAACCGTGGGATGATCCGAAGATGAAAAAGATTAACAATCACGCCATGGGCATGTTCAGCAGGATTTGGCCTCTGGAAAGGGAGGGTGAAGCGAGCTAGTGAGGCTGATGAACCCTGTCCAAGATTCTAGAGGAAAATCCGACACTTACGGAAGAGGAGTTGAAAAGTTCAGCGACACTTGCGCTACCGAGGCAGCCAAGGCTAAGGCTGCGAAATTCAAAAGCCTTCAGCTCGGAACACGGGGAAGCATTGCCTCGGAAGCCGTGGCTACCTCGGTAAAAGGCCCATATGGGATAAGGAGGGCCGCGAGCGTGAAGCCGCGGGTCTCCTGACACCTTCGCGAAGTTCACCAACCCCTTGGAGCATGACTTCATCGGGGCCCGCTACAAGTGGGACAAGGAGAAAAAGGTTTTTACATGGACAAGATCACGAGGAAATTGATTAGACTCATGGAGAAGCAACACCGCTTGCAGCCAAAGCTCTACTTCTCGATGAGGCCCAAGTGGGACACCCTCTCAACGGGCCTTGAGCGAACTTAAGGGACTCCCGTTGGACCAGCGGCCGCAATATGGTCGTGTGCACGCGCTGGAGAAGGCGCCACGTGGAAGGTGTTTACAACGACGGCCCGAGGCCAAGAAGCAAAAAAGAAGTTTAGTCGGCGGACATCGACACAAAGGTGAAGCTTGCGGTCGAGAAAAAGCAGTGAGGACGCGAAAAAAGTAGCCGAGGACAAATATGAGTTGCTACAAAGACGATCAATGCAGTATGGAATCTGCGAAATGATTTCGCTACTAACTTGGTTCGATTATCATCAAGTGGGCGAAGGAAAATCGAGACAAGATGGTACATGATTTCCCGATGCGGTTTAAATCGCGAGAAACTCCATGAACAACAACACCATCGCACCATCACTTGCTCAAGCAACGGGCCTCCTCTCGCAGCCGCTCCGCTCATAGCAGCCGTCCTCGGTCTCAGTAGCGCTAGGTGGGCCTTCGTCTTTAGCTGAGCTCAGCGCCATCACGGTAATTACATATCGCACCAACATATATATATATATATATATATATATATATATATAGATAATATTCCATTTTGTTGCCTTTCGGTTGTTTTACACCACGACATATATGTGTTTGCGGTAAAGAAACCCCATGCACCATACTCTACTTGATCAAAGGCGGAAGGTGGGCGTGGGAAAGGGGATGATAATGGACCCCTCTCAACGCACATTCCACAACCACCCGATCCCGCTAGGCACTTGAGGTTAGCTTGACCAGTGTGAAATCGGGGCACGAGGATTTGCCTCCTCGATGCAGCATGTGGGAGCGGACGGCGAGACCCCGCCGCAGATTGGGCGATGCAAGGGTTGGGTGCTGCTATGGCGAAGAATCTTATTAAATCTGGAGCCGCCGAGAGCACACCAATAACTACCACACATCAACAAGCATGTGCGGAGACCACCACCCACCTACGCAATTACCAGCTCTGTAGTAGTGCGGGTGAGGCGGCGGACGACATGATGAAGGGGTGCAATAATCTTGGCTGATGTACCAGAGAGCAGAGAATGGATGATGAGGCGGAGTCGACCCTATGGATTACCTCAATACAAGCAGCGTATGGTGTGACATAGATATGATGAGTGAACCATATGACGAATCGGGCTATCGACTTGCTAATGAGGATATGGATGATATGCCGGGCAGGGCCGTACCATTGAATGCAAAAGTCTCTCTTCATGAAATCCTCACAGGACACGCTGAAGATGCCGCCTCAACACAGGCTCAACTAGCCGGGCGCGAGGTCGTCTGATGCTTGGCCCGGGAACACTTGGGCAGGGGTTAAGGAAGGGTCTAGAAGGTGTGCCCAAGAAAAGGAGAGGAAGAGATCGGGAAGGTAATCGCCTCCAAACAAGCGAGCACACAGCAGCGGACAATGCATTTTGAAGGCGTGTACCCGTGAAAGGTGCGGTCATGTTCCATCTCACAGGCGAGCCGATGCTACCGCCGAAACCGCTGGAGGCACTATCGAGGATCTTAGGAGACTGCACGACCATGTCCGCCGTCGAGAAAAGCCTACTAGCCTCAAAGGATCCGGGATATCCGACATACGCGGCTCGTGTGCACGAGGGAAGTGCTACGTCGACACACGGCCCATGGAGGTGTTCTTCCTGCGGTTTGACCATATCTTTGAGATGTTTCTAACAAAGGCGGCTTGATTTTACTATCATCCGCCTTTTTGCGCTACATATGAGCTCCGTCGTGAAGAGTGAAGAAGTCTCGCAAATCTGTGTGGCGGATCCGTACTACATGCACGAGTCTTTCTTGAGTCTCGGCGACTTTGGCGTGAAACTGCTAGGGAGTACCTCCAAAACTTCATGGTACAGAATAAGGACCGGAAATTGTCCTCGTGCCTTATCATCCAAAGTAAGTCAGTTCGGACAACCCTTTTGTACATTTCAATCATTCCTTCTCTCTCATATGGGGAATAATTTGAGGTGTCTTTTCCCGCAGCAGCGTAGCGCCGTTCTTATCGTTCTTTACCCACAAGTCTCCCACGCCGTGTATTTTGACCCTTCGAGAGACTACGAGAAAAGGACTACACCCACATAATGAATATTCTAGATGATGCTCTCCAAGGCTTCAGCTATAGAGGTGGCACGTGCATATCGTGAAACAAAGGAACAAGAAGATGGGTTTCGCCCATAAAACTAACTTCTCCTGCATCCATGTCCCAAAACCAAGCAAGAAGGATGGATTCTACATCGTCCATCTCATGATTCAGTTCAACACGGATCACCAAAAGCTTCGCATTAACAGCAGAAATGATGATCATATCCACAAGTGGCTAGAATCTCATGGAGAAGCGAATTATAAACTTAGAGATGACTTCTTTCACATCCAAAGCGACATTGCAAAGATCATCATGAAAGAAGTCGTCGATGAGAAGGGGATGTTCCACCATGGCCCTATATCGCGAGCTGACGTCCGAACTCGCATAGGCATGCAACGTCTAGACCTCACGCCGTTCAAGCAGCTAGGGTTCGTCCTCGATGATATGGAAGGATGGAACTTCTAGTGATTTATGATGCCGATGATGATGATATGTGTCGGTTGAACTTGTATACTTTTTGTAGCGATGAAACTTTGTGATGTCCACGGTCCCTGCCGAACTTGCGTAATGCTACTTTGTTAGTTGGCGTATGATGACCTGCGTACCTCTAGTTAATTAATTTGCGTACTGTATATGTTGCATCTAGTTGCTAACCTTTCTTTTTTGGTGTTGCTCTAGTATATTTTTTTTGCATATATATGATACATCCTCTTCATGAACATGCATCTCTAACAGGTACCTAGTTTCTTGATGGCGAGATGGAAATGCTATGTCGTGTACAAAGGGAAGGTTCCGGGTGTACAACGAGTGGCATGAGTGTCGGCGCAAGTGAATGGGTTCACGGGCGCCAGCCATAAAAACTTCAAAAGGCACAAGAAGGAGAAGCTAGTTACTTGAGGTTCACGCTAGCACGAGAGAGGACTCGTAACCGCCACCTCATGTCTTGCATGGTTCGCTCTCACTCATAGTGATAGCACTTCTTGCGTATGCCTTTGTTTAGATGGATAGCGTTGTTGTAGTTGCAAGTATTGAGACTTGCATGTATTGCTATTTTCGAGATGATAACAAGATATCACTTTGTGTTGGATGATGATTATGAAGAGACTATTTGTATGTACATGCTATGATTACATTTGTGGTCTCATGAGGCATTTGTATGTGTATCATGATGAAATTTCTATGTGCTAAAGATTCTTCTACAAAGCGATTCAAATACAAAACAAATATGCCAAAAAACTAAAATTAGCGATGGCGAGTGTACAAAAGTTAGCAAAGCAGCGCCGCAATAGCGAGAGTACGCCCTGCCAAAGAGCGCTAGCACTACTAGCGTAGCGAGCTTCCCACAACGGCGCTGCTGCTAGACTTGTATAGCGATGGCGGCGGGTGGGCAGCGCCTCTTGCTATGAGTTAGCTATAGCGCCGTATTAGTAGCGCGGGTACCCGCGCTACTGATACATCTAAAACCTGCGCTGCTGCTAGCCTTTTCCCTAGTAGTGAATGTCTCATCCCATGAGTTGATCCTGAGTTGTTTGGTCTTCGAGAAGATCGATTCTTCTAGAGTTTTCCTTTCCTCTTCTTGTCATGTTAGTTGGAGTTCTCAGAGGAAGACATCGGGTCAAAGATGGTGATCGATTCAACATTCTGATGAAGTGCCACCTGGATCGTGAAGATTATGTTAGTTTGCATTCCCCCTTCATCCTACCCTACGCTTGAATCTCGGGGCGAGATTCTTGTTTAGTGGGGGTGAGTTGTCACAGCCCTAGAGTTTGTTTGTAACTAGTGGCATTGCATCCATGCATCATGTTTAAATTTCATGAAACTTGAAATGGGGATTGATCCAAGCCCTAGCAGCTAATGAATTCAACTAGGGTCAAAATAAAATCTTTTTCAATGAACCCAAAATGCCCTTTGAAAATGTTGATGATTTCTGGTAAAGGTGAAAACCTCTGCCAAAAATGATGCACATATTTCTAGGCCATTCTGGATTTTTGAATTAACACATATTGTATTTGAGTTGGAGCAAATATATGTTATATATATTTTTAATGCTTCAATAATTCTGATATTTTGTGAGGGGCTCTAGAATATTCCTTTCAGTCCCTGCAAAAATTATTGGAAGAAACAAAAATGGTTTAGTGCTTGAACTAAATCAAAACATATTGAAATAAATAGAAAACAACAATTAAAATAGAAACAGAGAAGGAGGAGTACATTACTTACGGCCCGATGAAAGCCAGCCCACCAGGCCCATGTGCCAGTCATCACCTACCTCTCGCCAGGAGGACAGCACGCGCATGGCTGCCGCACGCGAGCACCCGCCCCGCCACCTCCTGCTTGCCGCTTAGCCTTGGCCTCTTCAGGTGACGCCACACGCTCCCCTCAACCCCCTCCCGCTCTTCCCCGTGCTCATCCCCTTCCCTGGACCTCTCTCTCTCACCACCCGAACGGGTTCGTCGCCGCCGTTCGCCACCACCGCGGCCAACGCCTCCCCCTCGCCTCTCCTACATGCCCAGAAGCTCCGCCACCGTCGCCTACGCCTCTCTGTCGACTCACGCGATGCCAAACGCCCCGAAGTGCCGGCCCTGACCTCTTCTTCCTCTTCGGGTCGCCGAGATCGCCACCGTCGCCCTGCTCGCTCCGGACCTCCCCCGCGCCCACTAACCTTCCCATCGTGCTCGTGGTGAGCTTCTCTTCCTTCTTCCCCGAACCCCGTTGCTTGCCGCCTCCTCTAGGCCGTAGTTGCGCGGACACCGAAGCTCGCCGGCGCCGTACCACATCGCCGCCGCGGCCACAGCTGCTGCCACTCGCGTCCGAGCGTTGCCCCGAGCTTCGTGGAGCTGCCAGAGCCCCTTGACCTCTCGGCTCACTCGCTAATAGCGTAGCCCGCGCCGTGCTTGCCCAAGCTCCGGCCGCCGCCAAAGCTTGCCGCCGTTGCTGATTCCGGCCACCCCAGCAACCGCTGCCACCACCAACCGACGCGCCTCAATGCGCTGCGTCCGTAGAACCCAGCCACGCGAGCTCCCGTCGCCTGAAACGGCCGGGAGGGCAACTCCGGCATCCTCGGATTAGCGCCGGCGGCTAAACACCGACAGGCTGACGTGGTAGCATCATTAGCGCCTAATAACCCCGCTAAACACCCCTAGAGCCACTGCCATGTGGGCCCAAGTACCTGTTTAGGTTAGTTTTATTTTTTGTTTAGATTAATTCATAAACAGTGAGACCCACGCGTCAGCATTGACTCACGACATGGTACATTGACTGACCCCACTTGCGGTGACCCAGACTGACACCGTGTGGTGACGATGGACCCCCTGGTCAAGTTTGACCTGGTCGACCCATGATTGACCCGCTGATGTCACAGTGAGGCGATGCTGACGCAGTTAATAATTTTCTGGGTCTAAAATAATTCAAGAAATTCCAGAAAATGATAAACTTCTAAAATTCATAGAAATTCAACTGTAACTCCAAATTAAATAATTTATGTATGAAAAATGATCAGAAAAATCCAATCTATCCATTTGTACCATTCTCATGCATGTTAGAACAACTTATAGGTGCTGTTTAGCACAAATCATATTAATGGCATTTAAATATCCACATATGGAGTTTGAATTTGAATCTTGGATTCAAACCAACCTCATTTAACCTGCTGCTAGTTGCATTAGCTCAAATCACAGCATATTGCCATGTCATGAACATGCATCATATTGTGCATTGCATTGATTGTGTTTCCTTCTGTGTTGCCGGTATTTGTCCCCTCTCGTTAGATGTGATACCGACGACAAGATCGATGACACCGATGAAGAGCTATACTATCTTCAGAAGTGCCAGGCAAGCAAAACCCCCTTGTTCATTCTGATACAATCCCACTCTCTCGCTCCTGCTCTCTTTTACTTCATTAGGAAAACAATGATTCATCTGTTACTTGCTGCGATAGCTGAACCCCTTTATCCTCTGCATGACCTGTCATTGCCACAGTAAATAGACGAAACCCACTAGCATGAGTAGGAGTTGTTTGAGCCCTAATGTGCCTACTCATTCATGCTTGTTTGTCATGCCTGCTACTGCTTAGAGTTGAGTCCTACTGTTGAGAGCTAAGTGTGTGAACACGATTTGGTAAAGGTAGCGGTGAGAGGCCATGTAGGAGTACATGGTGGGTTGTCTCGTTGCAGCCGTCCTCAGGAACTGAGTTTTGTGTTTGTGATCCATGAAGAGTTACTACCACACATTAGGCTCCGGGCGCTCCAAGCTCTCTCGACTTATTAATCAACCTGATCTCTGTCCAGGAGTTGCAACTAGTTTCTAGTGTTTGTAGGTAGTGTTAGTAGTCTACCAAGTGGCACCCTGTACAGGTGGGCTTGGGACAGACTAGGCACAGTGGCCTGGTGTACCAAGTGGCACTGGATGGTGGGCTTGGGAACCCCACACACATCGTTTGGGGCCGTGGCGACACCCGGCGGATCTCCTTGCGGATGGAACCGAATAGGCGATAAACCGGACTAGAGACTTGTGTGGTTAGTCGGTCGTGGCCGACTCCTCGCTTGAGCTTCCACTTGAAGGTTGCCGAGATACATAGCGTGTACATGGCGGTAAGTGGCGAGCGTGTGTGAAGAAGTACACCCTGCGGGGTTAATATGATCTATTGAATAGCCGTGTCCACGGAAAAGGACTTCTGGGTTGCTGCACGGTTCATAGACTAGTGAAAGTGGATACTCTAAAATACGCAAGATAGCGTGAGTGCTATGGATGGCATTCTCGTGAGGGAGGCGGGGCGGATCCATAGTGGTGTATTGATATGGTGAATATGTGGACTCGTGTGCGCCACCTCAAAAGAGTTACTTGCGATCGTAGTTCGGGATAGCCACCAAGTCAAAGCTGGCTTGCTGCAGTTAAACCCCACCATCCCTTTGTTGACAATGATGCATATGTAGTTAGATCGATGTAAGTCTTCTTTGGGTACATTTGTACTCACGTTTGCCTATTTTATGTTTTTGCGAGAGACTTGGTCTCACTAGTAGTTCCACGTGGACTTGACGTTTAGCTTGTTACCTCAGCTACGATCTTGTGCCCTCGGCGAGATCGGTAGATAGTCGGGCTTCTCGGCCTTTTTCATTTGTATATGTACGTACCCGGACATGTTAAGCTTCGCTTGTGCTTTGACTTGTATGCTCTGAATGTTGGGTCGTGAGACCCATGTTTATAATATCTCGCTCCTCGGGCCTATTGAATAAATACTTGAGTTGTAGAGTCATGTTGTGATGCCATGTTGTATTTGCACATATCGAGCATATTGTGTGTATGTTATTGAAATGCTTGGTATGTGTGGGATCGACTATCTAGTTGTTTATCCTTAGTAGCCTCTCTTACGGAAATGTCTCCTAGTGTTTCCATTGAGCCATGGTAGCTTGCTCTGCTCCGGAACACTTAGGCTGGCCGGCATGTGTCCTTCTTCGTTCTGTGGTTCTGTCCCTTCGGGAAATGTCCGCGATGAATACCGAGTCTGTTAGCCGCTACAGCCGGTTCACGAGTCTGCTAGCCAGTGCTACAGCACTGGATTCACTCGTGATGACCGACACGTTCGATCTTTGGGTCATGGATGCTGTCCCGATAAGTTTGTGCCACTTTGGGTTTACGACTAGCCATGTCAGCCGGGCTCCTTATCATATGGATGCTAGCGACACTATCATATACGTGTGCCAAAAGGCACAAACGGTCCCGGGCAAAGGTAAGGCGACACCCGTGGGAATACCGTGCGTGAGGCCGCAAAGTGATATGAGGTGTTACATGCTAGATCGATGTGGCATTGAGTCGGGGTCCTGACAGACTGCCACCTCTAGCCAGTCGGCAGTCCGACTTGGGGTGCACGGAGCCGGCAGGCCTGGCCAGATGGCGGAAACCGCCTGGGCTCCGGCGCGCTGGAGGCGGCGCAGCAGGCGGTGCGCAGGCCGAAGCCGGGCCTGGATGCTGAGGACCTGTTCACCAAGAGTCCGAGGGGCATCCGCGGCGATCTTGTAGGACCTTGAGAAGAGGTGTCTAGAGGGGGGTGATTAGACACGAAGAACCAAAGTTGCAGTTTTTATGTTCTTTAAGTTTAAGTGGAGATTAGGCACAAGTTCAACATTCACAATACATAACAAGCAAGCATGCAAAGAGTTTATGAGCAGCGAAAAGTAAAGCATGCAACTTGCAAGAATGTAAAGGGAAGGGTTTTGGAGGATTCAAACGCAATTTGAGACACAGATGTTTTTGGCGTGGTTCCGATAGGTGGTGCTATCGTACATCCACGTTGATGGAGACTTCAACCCACGAAGGGTAACGGTTGCACGAGTCCACGGAGGGCTCCACCCACGAAGGGTCCACGAAGAAGCAACCTTGTCTATCCCACCATGGCCGTCGCCCACGAAGGACTTGCCTCACTAGCGGTAGATCTTCATGAAGTAGGCGATCTCCTTGCCCTTACAAACTCCTTGGTTCAACTCCACAATCTTGTCGGAGGCTCCCAAGTGACACCTAGCCAATCTAGGAGACACCACTCTCCAAGAAGTAACAAATGGTGCGTTGATGATGAACTCCTTGCTCTTGTGCTTCAAATGATAGTCTCCCCAACACTCAACTCTCTCTCATAGGATTTGGATCTGGTGGAAAGAAGATTTGAGTGGAAAGCAACTTGGGAAGGCTAGAGATCAAGATTCATATGGTAGGAATGGAATATCTTGGCCTCAACACATGAGTAGGTAGTTCTCTCTCAGAAAATGTATGCTGGAAGTGTAGGTTCAGTCTGATGGCTCTCTCCACGAATGAAGAGGAGGTGGAGGGGTATATATAGCCTACACACAAAATCTAACCGTTACACACAATTTTCCAAACTCGGTGGGACCGATTCAACAGACTCGGTCGGACCGATTTAGTAAACCTAGTGACCGTTAGGATTTTCGATGGGACCGACGTGCAACTCGGTGAGACCGATATGGTTAGGGTTAGGGCATTACGTAATCTCGGTAAGACCGATTACACAAACTCGGTTAGACCGATTTTGGTAATGAGCTTTCCAGAGAGTTGGTCAGGCAAACTCGGTTGGACCGATTACACAAACTCGGTGGGACCGATTTTGATAATAAGTTAACCAGGAAGTTTGCATTGTAATTTCGGTAGTACCGATTGCTCAAACTTAGTGAGACCAATTTTGGTAATGGACATACACAGAGAGATTACAATCCCATCTCGGCGAGACCGAGATCCCCATCGTTGATACCGATTTGTCTAGGGTTTGTGGCAGTGGCTATGACATCTGAACTCGGTGGCGCCAGATAGAAAGAATCGGTGTGGCCGAGTTTGACTTTCGGTTTGGGTCACATGTGTGGAAGTGGGAAAGTAGTTGAGGGTTTTGGAGCATATCACTAAGCACTGTGGAGCAAGAAACTCATTAAGCAACACCTCATTCCTTCTTGATAGTATTGGCTTTTCCTATAGACTCAATGTGATCTTGGATCACTAAAATATAAAATGAAGAGCCTTGAGCTTGAAGCTTGAGCCAATCCTTTGTCCTTAGCATCTTGAAGGAGTTCCCACATCCTTTAGTCCATGCCACTCCATTGTTGAACTTATCTGAAATATACTAGATAAAAGTGTTAGTCCAACAAGAGATATGTTGACATTAATTACCAAAACCACCTAGGGAGCACTCGTGCTTTCAATCTCCCCCTTTTTGGTAATTGATGACAACATACATCAAAGCTTTAGATAGAGATATAAAGAATAGCAAGTAAAGCTTTGGAAGGACATTTAACAAGCATAGGCTCCCCCTACATGTATGCAATCATGTGAATATGGAATATAAAATCATGTGAGAGCATAACCATGATAGAGTAGTCAATGTGTTACATGTATCTTGGCCATATGCATCAGAGGAAAGAATATTAAAGAAAATACCTTCATGCCCATGAGTCCTTCTTGCAAAGTATGTACATCAACAAGAATTCCTCATACACATGATTGTGATGCATATACTTACCTTGTAGTCTTGAGTTGGCTTAGGATGGAATGAACCTGCGTAAACAAGGTTAGATAACACAGATGCACCTACTAGCCAGAGCAAACAAAAGAAACCACAAGAATACCAAGACTGGGATGACATGTAGAGAGTGAGTACTAAGTACCACATTGGATTAGACATGTACCCAAGAGTAAAGATATGCAATGAATTTAAATGATTTCTTTCCCTTAGATGTCTTGCTCCCCCTGAATCTAGCATGGGATACTGGGAGAAGATAGGTAACAGAGAAACAAAGCTGAAAGATATAAATGAACAGAGCTAATGCAAGCTAATGCAAATGAGCACATATGGCATCTCTCCTCTTGAACACCAAGCATCTGGGATCCTTGAGAAATACTTTCTACTTGAGTATTCTCTCCCCCTGGAGATTTCTTTCTCCCCCTGAGGAGGTGATACTCTCTTTCTCTGATGTGATCTCTAAGTGATAAGCTTTGATGTGATCTCTCTCTCCCCCTTTGACATCAATTTCCAAGAAGGGTCTTCTGGAATTTGTCGTGAATGGTTTTGGTCCTTGAGTCATGGCACAAAGCAATGTTAAAAATGTGATGCTTGTAGAGGACAAGATTCATTAAGTGGAGCTGGATCAGAAGAAACACATAATAAGTGGCAAATTTGTTTTTCCTGTTGTGAAATCGATGGCACCGAGTGGTATGCTTCGGTTGTACCGAAAGGATTCGCTTGGACCAAAAACACCAAATCGGTGAAACCAAGTTCATCGCAGAGAAAACACTTGTCACCTCAGCTCACTAGACTAGTAAGTTCTCACAAAGATTTGCAAGGAATTTACTGAATGATATGCAATGAATTTAAATGCAAAAAAATGCAGAGCAAACAGAAAGAAAGCTAGATGAAGTTTTTTTCTGATGAAAGGGGAAACAAATATGCATGAGACAAATGCAAAAACACAGAAAAGAACACAAGAGAACTTCATCTAGAGATGGTCGGTGACAAAGTCACCTATGTTAGAGTATATTGACTCAGGAGTCAAGTGAGATCACTTGATCATAGGTCATACTCATCGTTTAAGCTCAAAATGGGGTTTCCATTTTCGTTTAAGCATCTTGATGTATTCACATCTTGTCGAGTTGCTTTAGCTCATGACTTGGAGTAAAGCTTCTCTAAGATGGAATAACATACCTTGGTTGGTGGTGTTGTCCATGTAGTTGAACTTGTGTGGGTAGCTCAAGGTTGATGTAGCTCATCAAGAGTTGGGAGCACCACTTGGAATTTGAGTCCATCTACCTACATGGGTTAGTTCTTGCAAGGAAGAGCACTTGTGTATCCAGAAATGACAATCATGAAGCTCAACATAGAATTTGTCAAAGGATATGTTTGAGTGGTTCCGTGCTTCCTTGTCTTCAACCACCATAGTGTAGAAACTTGGTGATGTAGAGATTTCTCAAGATGTGAGTAGATTACAATCTCATGGAATTTGATTCCACCAAGTACCTACATGGGTTAGATAACATGCAAGATGTAAATATATCCAAGACGTAGAATTTTCATCATAAGAGAAATATCAAGGATTAGTCATAAGCTCGTGTTTTGCATGTATCCAATGCAGTTTCTACTCCAAGTTTGAAGCATCAATGATGTTCAATTCTCCTCTTAACCTGCAAAACACTTTCTCATCAAGAGGTTTAGTGAATATATCCTCTAATTGCTTTTCGGTGCGAACATGCTTAAGATCAATGTCACCCTTAGCAACATGATCTCGAATAAAATGATGACGAACTTCAATATGCTTAGTTCAAGAATGTTGTACGGGATTGTGACCAATTTTGATAGCACTTTCATTGTCACAAAGCAATGGGACATGTTTCACATATATCCCATAATCTTTAAGAGTTTGGGTCATCCAAAGTAATTGAGCACAACATGAACCAGCGGCAATGTATTCCTCTTCGGCGGTGGATAAGGATACCGAGTTTTGTTTCTTGGAGGACCAAGACACAAGAGATCTACCAAGAAATTGACAAGTACCCGAAGTGGGCTTTCTATCAACCTTGTCTCTGGCATAGTCCGAGTCGGAGTAGCCAACAAGATTGAAAGAGGCCCTCTTAGGATACCAAATGCCAAAATTTGGTGTATGGATTAAGTATCTCACTATCCTTTTCACGGCCTTAAGATGGCATTCTTTAGGAGCAGCGTGATATCGTGCACACATGCATACACTTAGCATGATATCGGGACGTGAAGCACATAGATATAGCAGTGAACCAATCATAGAGCGATAAACCTTTTGATCAACCGGTTCACCATCTTTCGTCAAGTCAAGATGTCCACTAGTAGGCATGGGTGTTGACATACCTTTGCATTCTTGCATATTGAACTTCTTGAATAAGTCCTTGGTGTACTTTGTTTGAGAGACAAAAGTACCTTCCCTAGTTTGCTTGATTTGCAACCCAAGGAAGAATTTGAGTTCACTCATCATGGACATCTCAAACTTCTCCGACATTAGCTTCCCAAACTTTTCACTAAAATGAGGGTTAGTTGAACCAAATATAATATCATCAACATAGATTTGGCACACAAATAGTTCTCCATTAACCCTTTTAGTAAAAAGTGTGGAACCAATTTTTCCAATTTCAAAGCCTTTTTCAATGAGGAACTTGGTCAAGCATTTATACCATGCTCTAGGAGCTTGTTTAAGACCATAAAGAGCTTTGTGAAGTTTGTAAACATGATTGGGTTTCTTAGGATTGACAAAGCCGGGAGGTTGCTTAACATAAACTTCCTCCTCTATTTCACCATTTAGAAAAGCACTTTTAATGCCCATTTGGTACAAGGTGATGTCATGATGATTAGCATAGGCAAGTAGGATGCGAATGGAATCAAGTCTAGCAACGGGAGCGTAAGTCTCACCATAGTCCATACCTTCGACTTGTGTGTAGCCTTGGGCGACGAGACGTGCTTTGTTGCGAACTACTTGTCCATCTTCATCTTGCTTGTTGAGAAACACCCATTTGGTACCGATGATGTTGTGGTTGTTATCTGGTGTCACATCCCTAGTTCTGGTATGCACTGAGCTAGCTAGTCATGTGTTGCATCATGTTTAAATTTCATGAAACTTGAAATGGGGATTGACTAAACCCTAGCACCAAATGAATTCAACTAGGTTCAACTAAAATATTTTCAATGAGTCCAATGGCTTCCAAAAATGTTCATCATTTCTGGAAAATCCTAGAACCATAACAAGAGGTGTTGCACATTTTTCCATGACATATTTGGTCACTGAATTAAATCATATGTACTTTGCATTTGGGCATTTAAATGTTAGTAAATATTTTAAATGCTCAAATAATTCTGGAAATAAGTGTGGGCTGTTAGAATTAATCTAAACAGATCCTATGATTATTTTCAGGATTTTTGAAGGTGGCTAACTATTTCCACGCCACCTGCCTGCCTGCCTGCGTCCCCGGGACAGCGCAACGCCGCGGGCCTTCCTCCTCGGTGCCGTCCCGATCGACCCGGCCTCTCATTCCTCCCCCTGCTCTCTCCCTCGCCGTTTTCCCGTCCCACGAATCGCCCGCCGCGCAAACCAAAGCACCACCGCGCCATCGCCTCTCCCTCGCCTCGCCGGCGTGTCCATGGCCTCCGCCTCGGCGCCCTCGTCCTCCCGTCGACTCACTCGGCGCGGACGCCCTCGAACGCCGGCCACGCCGTCTTCTTCAACCTCGGTCCGCCGAGATCGCCTTCGCCGCCCCGTCTGCTCCGGTCATCCCCCGAGCTCGCCGTCCACCCCACGACGATCACCGTGAGCTTCTGCCTATCCTCCCCCTCTCCGTTCGCTCTGCCGTGCACCGTAGGAACCACACCGCACTCACCCGGACGCGCCGTCGCCCGCACTCGTCGCCGGTGATGCTCCGGTGACCATTTGGTCCCGGGCATCGCGTCAAAACGCTCCCCGCATCGCGTAGAGCCTCCGGGGCACCTCACCGCGCCCGTTTGCGCACCGCAGCCCCATCCCCACTTGCACCCGAGCTTCGGCCGCCGCCAAGCTCGTCGTCGGCGCCAGTCCGGCCACTCCCCGGCTGCGCCACCACCACGGTTGGATGCGGACGAGCGTCCGCATCCCGTAGCTGTGCTCCGCACGCCAAACGGCGCCCTGTAGGCGAATCCCGCGCCGCTCCGCCGCGTCTGAACTCGCCGGCGGCTAGACGCCGGCGGGTTTGACCCCTGACGTGGACTGGGTGGGCCCAGGTTGACTCCTCTGAGTCATTGACAAGTGGGCCCAAAGCCCTGCTAATCTAGTTTAGTACTAATTAACTTTAGTTAACCAGCTAAGTCACTGACATACGGGCCCACGCCCTAATTAACTAAGGTTAGCATTTAACTTAGCACTAATTAACTCTGTTAATTAACTGAGACACTGACGTATGGGTCCCACAGGTCAGGTTTGACCTGGAGGCGCCCTGTTGACCTGCTGACATCATGATGATGTCAGGCTGACGCAGTAACCTATTTTCTGGATTTATTTTTATATAGGAAATTCCAGAAAATAACCAAAACTTCTAAAATTCATATAAAATCAACCGTAGCTCCAAATCAAACAAAGTATATATGAAAAATTATCAGAAAAATTCAAGGAATCCATCTGTACCATTTTCATGCATGTTTGAACAATGTTTGTCCTCTGTTTTGGACAAAACAAATAAAGGGCATTTAAATAATCATATATGGAGTTGGAATTTGAATCATGTATTCAAACCAACTTTATTTAAATCATAGCTAGGTGCATTAGCTCAAATCAGAGCATGTTGCCATGTCATGATCATGCATCATATTGTAGCATTGCATTGATTGTGTTCTTTCTCGGTTGCCGGTATTTGTCCCCTCTCGATAGACGTGGTTTCGACGATGAGTTCGATGACACCGGTGAAGAACTATAATATCTTCAGAAGTGCCAGGCAAGCAAAACCCCCTTGTTCATTCCGATACAATCCCACTCTCTCGCTCCTGCTCTATTTTCTCGCATTAGGACAACAACGATTCATCATTACTTGCTGCGGTAGCTGAACCCCTTTATCCTTTGCATGACTGTCATTCCACGGTAAATAGATGAAACCCACTAGCATGAGTAGGAGTTGTTTGAGCCTTGTTGTGCCTACTCATACATGCTTGTTTGTCATGCTGGCTCTTGCTTAGAGTTGAGTGGGTCCGATTCATCGAGGATGAATCGGAGGTGCGTGAACATGTCCTCTTGTGTGTGAGCTAAGTGTGTGAACACGATTTGGTAAAGGTAGCGGTGAGAGGCCATGTAGGAGTACATGGTGGGTTGTCTCATTGCAGCCGTCCTCGTGAACTGAGTTACGTGTTTGTGATCCATGATTCAGCTACTACCACGCATTGGGCCCAAAACCAATGGACCCTCTCGGCTTCTTAATCACCCTTGTCCTCTGTCCGGGAGTTGCAAGTAGTTTCGGTGTTTGTAGTATCTTTGGAGGCCGTGCTTGGCGCTGACCGTAGGGGTGGGCTGTGATCACGGTAGGCACGCGGTACGGTGTACGGGTGCCCGTTTGGTGTCTCGGGAACCCTGCTCACATCGTTTGGGGCTGTGAGCGAAACTTGCCGGATCTCCTCATGGATGGAACCCGAATAGGCGATAAACTGGACTAGGGACTTGAGTGTTTAGGTAGGTCGTGGCCGACACCCACGTTGGGCTTCCGCTTGAAGGTTGCGAGTACATGTCGTGTAAATGGCGGTAAGTGGTGAGAGCGTGTGTGAAGAAGTACACCCTGCGGGGTTAACATCATCTATTGAATAGCCGTGTCATGTAAAGGACTTCGGGTTGCTGTGCAGTTCATAGACAAGTGAAAGTGGATACTCTAAAATCGCAAGATAAGCGTGAGTGCTATGGATGGCGTTCTCATAGGGAGACGGAGGCGGATCCATAGTGGTGTATTGATATGGTGAATATGTGGACTCGTGCGCCACCTCAAAAGAGTTACTTGTAGTCGTAGTTTAGGATAGCCACCGAGTCAAAGCTGGCTTGTCTTGTTAAACTCCACCATCCCTTTGTTGATAATGATGCATATGTAGCTAGTTACGATGTAAGTCTTCTTTGGGTACATTTGTACTCACGTTGCCTATTTTATGTTTTTGCAGAGAGACTTGGTCTCGCTAGTAGTTCCACGTGGACTTCGACGTTTAGCTTGTTACCTCAGCTACGATCTTGTGCCCTCGGCAGGATCTGGTAGATAGTCAGGCTTTCAAGCCTTTTTCATTTGTAGATGTCTATACTCAGACATATTAGCTTCCGCTTGTGCTTTGACTTGTATGCTCTGAATGTTGGGTCGTGAGACCCATGTTTGTAATATCTCGCTCCTCGGAGCCTAATGAATAAATACTTGAGTCGTAGAGTCATGTTGTGATGCCATGTTGTATTTGCACATATCGAGCATATTGTGTGTATGCTATTGAAATGCTTGGTATGTGTGGGATTTGACTATCTAGTTGTTTATCTTTAGTAGCCTCTCTTACCGGGAAATGTCTCCTGGTGTTTCCACTGAGCCATGGTAGCTTGCTACTGCTCCGGAACACTTAGGCTGGCGGCATGTGTCCTTCTTCGTTCTGTGTCTGTCCCTTCGGGAAATGTCACACGATGAATACCGAGTCTGTTAGCCGCTACTGCCAGTTCACCGAGTCTGCTAGCCCAGTGCTACAGCACTGGATTCACTCGTGATGACCGACATGTTCGATCTTTGGGTCATGGATGCTGTCCTGTAAGTCTGTGCCACTTTGGGTTTACAACTAGCCATGTCAGCCGGGCTCCTTATCATATGGATGCTAGCGACACTATCATATCGTGTGCCAAAAGGCTAAAGCGGTCCCGGCAAGGTAAGGCGACACCGTGGGAATACCGTGCGTGAGGCGCAAAGTGATATGAGGTGTTACAGCTAGATCGATGTGACATTGAGTCGGGTCTGACAGCTTTGGTATCGAGCTTTGATTGCTCAGAGGATTACCAAGCCAAACTGGTCGAAGTTGTGTCTAGAAATGCTTTAGTTATATGTAGGGGAATTGATTGTGGGTTGGAACATAAGGCTCTTTTTACTCCTTATACCTCATGGCCTTCTGATCTGAGTCAACCTCTTCTTTTTTATGGGGTTTAAGAACTAGGCCTTCTCATCTATCTATCAGGATGACGTGTTACTAATCCATAGACTTATAGAATTGTTAGTTTCAAATCCCAGCTCAGTTTTACTACTTCCATATGTTCATAACTATTGATCTCGAAACCTTGATATTGTGCTTCGGAGTGGCTAGGCCACCATTTTTGTAGCATGTCTCCAATCTTTTTGAGCATTTACAGCCGTTATGCTGTCCGAGTCATCCCAGGTTTCTAAACAATCTGAGGCACTTGCAAATCCTTTCCCTCCGGTTTTGTTGTTCCTCTGGGCCAGGTTAATCACACTAAATGCTGAGTTGAGGTATTCTATTGCCTCGACATATATGTTGGAATTATTATTATGATCCTAGGTGTCTTAGGGGATCATCTAGTAATCTAGCCATGATTTGTATCCCAGTGTGATGACTCTGGCCTTCATTCTCGAAAGCATCCCGTGATGCTACTTAGTAGTAGGTATTCTATTCCTGGGTTTTGAACCCAGGACTCACCCTACTTACCTCATGTTGATAGTGTTTGCCATTTCCTTTAGGAAATTAGTAACCTTTGCATTAATCCTCGAGGTCCGTGGTATTTCCTTCTTCCAAATACTATGAACCACTTATGGCAGAAGTTGTTGGGTCAAAAGATCACAACAAGAGTGCTCTTGAGGAGCTCTCCATTCATAAATCGTGACTCTGCCAGCCCTACCTCTCTGCATGGGTTATCTGGAAGAAACATGTTGAACTTGGTTCGACATACTTATCTATGCATCCACAACTCAGAAAATCATATGTTCCTTTGAGTTGTCCCCCTTTAGTTATATACTGACCTTCGTCTATCGATTGATAGTCAGGAGTAGTCGTGCGTTCGTGTTCATCGATGTCTTTTACTTCTGTGGTCCGTCAAGCCATTCTATTCCAGAATGCCTAGGAGAAACAAAACTCCAGTACCTTGTCCATTTCCAGGATTGGGTCAAAGCAGTCGTACTCCGCAGATCAAATACTAATCCAGCTTTTGATTCTGTTCTACTCTGAAGTATTACCGTCTTTATGTCAGGATTTTCATATGAATTGCACCAGCTCTTGTGAATTCTTGACGTAGTGATACTTCTCGCCACCATTATTCATTCCTCGGTCTTGTGTTGTTGTAACCGGAATACCGACAAGAGAATCGTGATGTGTGAAATCTATACTCCTAGCAACTTCGTTGCTTAGTAGTTAAAGGACAATAACCTCACTCTTAGCATGTTGATTTTTGAATCGTCATCCTAAGATTGATCGTGCTACCTAGTCCTTATTTTCGGTGCACTCCTCGATCAATGAGTTAGGATCTTGTCAAACCCTCGCTCTTTTGATCATATCATCTTGCCCTGAAAAGCAAGATTGTTCTCGAGCTTAGTAACATATCGGTGGTTCGTGATGTTCCGAATATCTTCTCGGAAGTATTACCAGGTTGTCACCTGACCGCTATGTTGAGTTTGTGATCAAGTTGGTTTCTTGTAACCACCCCTTCTCCAAGAATCTGTGTTGCATACCCCTGTGCTAGTTGGTTAAGCTAAACAACAACTTGGAGAGTTGGAAGATAAAAGCTTGTCTGACTTAGCTCATGTTAAGGGATATCTTGTATATGTGTTGAAGAAAGATGATATCCCCATCGATTGGTCCTCGTGATCAGTTGTTGGATCTATTGCGTTGTCAAAACTTTGATTTGAGTGTGGGCTATTCTCAAATCAAATCAGAACCAACGATGTTCGTAATGTTGTCTTACTCGTGGATTTTCCTCGAGCATACACCATTATGTCTTTTGGGTCTGACCAATACTATCACCTAGTTCACATAGTTATGGAATTCCATCTCCATGGGAACCTGGATAAATTGTTGTTGAGCCCATTGACAACATCCTTATCTTCTCCATAATTTTGTTAAACATTAAGCTAGTGTTGGAAACTTTTGAAAGCATTTGTTCATGGTAGCTCATGAAACATATGTTCGGATGTAAGAAGTGACTTCCTCTAGTTCATGTGCATTTGATGCAAGTTGCCGCCGTGGATCCGAGAAAGTCAATGTTGCTTCCTCTGGAATCATTCCAAGTTAGTCACGCATGTGCGAAGTACTCTATGGTTTGATAGGTTGGCCGCCTCCATTCTATATGTGTTTCCTAGCACACCAAGCCACTGATTGACTTGTTCAAGGAGAAGAAGTTCCTTCTTAAGAATCATGACTTATGTAAGGACTTCGATATCTGTGATGATGGTTCCCCTCCTGAACTCGGTAGTGTTTTATTATAAGACTGCTATGTGGCCATGTTTGTCTGGGACAACGTGTTCACGTGTTTGTAGCAAAACCAGCTCATGTTTTGGAGCTTACTACCATAGTTCATTCCCCGATAATCTTGCAACGTTATCTCGTCGATTTGTGTTGCAAACTTTCATTTTACTTTCTAGACTCGATGAGTCTAGATTATTCTGACACCAACCAGATCTGAATCTCAGGCAGATATGATGGTTGGAATGTTTCCCAAGAATTATAATATTGGTCTCCCTAACCGGTAAAGTGGATGTCGTGGCCAACACATCCAACCGGAAGACCTGCTATTGTAGTATCTTGATTGAGAAAGTTGGCCACCTCCCCATAGGGATTTTGTAGGATTTACTCCCTAGCTGTGCCTTATGGATTTCGTGTTTCCGAAGTCCGATCTTTTACTTGATGTTCTAGATATCAAACCATATCTATGGATGGGATACACTAGCACATCAAGGAGAACATTAGAAGCGGGGTGCTAAATGTCTCTCGGTCGATCATCCAGATTTCGTCCCCTTGGCCTCGCTAGGTGAAATCTGAGAAAGTGTTATCCTCCTTTGCATCTGCATCGTCCATCGCTATTCATCATGGTAGTATGTTGTGTTGTCAGCACCCTTGACATGGATGTTGGTAAAACCTTGATGATTATGGAAATGCTCAAGTTCTTGAGAGCACGCACAAGCGCTAGGTATTACCATCGGCACTAACTGGAATTGCTCTCAGTTTCCTCGGTTATGCTATAACTTTTCAAACAGTGGACTCACTCTCTACTGTTGAGCTTCTCCCCAGTTACTAAAATCATCCCTTGTGTTGTTTTCAACAAGGTAATCCACATCATCCATTCTAATCCGGGTATGCCATTCTACCGAACCCCTCTAAATGATCGCTCGAGAATTACCTTAGGCTGGTATAAAGAGTTTCAATGATCTCTGAATCAAAGGTAATTCTTTTTGCCACTTAAGGGGATATATCTACGAGCCACCTTCCCTAAGGTGCCCCGTTATGGAATCATGGCAGTTTATCTTCGCTACTTGGAACCCTCGTCAAATTGCTTCCTCCGTTCCTCCTGGTGCATGTTTCGCCTCTCAGCTCCAGAGATGTTTCCATGTTCCATTCCGTGAGTTGATCTTGTGATCATTAAGATGATCCATCCTTGTGAGTGTCTCTGTCCTCGTGTTGAATGAAAATCTCAAAAGCAAAGACGTCAAGATCAATTGGAGCACTGAATCAGCATCCTCGAGAAAGACAGTTGGATCATGAAGGTTGTGATACTTAGTGTCCCCTTTGTCTTCTTACCTCACGTCTTGAATCTCGGGACGAGATTCTTGTTTAGTGGGGTGAGCTCTCACATCCCTAGTTCTGGTATGCACTGAGCTAGCTAGTCATGTGTTGCATCATGTTTAAATTTCATGAAACTTGAAATGGGGATTGACTAAACCCTAGCACCAAATGAATTCAACTAGGTTCAACTAAAATATTTTCAATGAGTCCAAAAATGTTCATCATTTCTGGAAAATGCTAGAACCATAACCAGAGGTGTTGCACATTTTTCCATGACATATTTGGTCACTGAATTAAATCATATGTACTTTGCATTTGGGCATTTAAATGTTAGTAAATATTTTAAATGCTCAAATAATTCTGGAAATAAGTGTGGGCTGTTAGAATTAATCTAAACAGATCCTATGATTATTTTCAGGATTTTTGAAGGTGGCTAACTATTTTTAATAAAGCCCTGAAGTTACAAAATAATAGAAAAACAAAAACAACTAAAAGAGAGAGAGAGAGAGGATACCTGGTCACTTACCCAGCCCAACAAGGCGCCCATCGCCCGTTGCAGTCGCCATCTCCACCGCGCCCGGTCGGACGCCGAAGGCAGCGTTCGGCGTCTTGGCGACGGCCGTCTGCCACGCCACGCCGCCTGCTGCCACTGCGTCCCGGGACAGCGCAATCTGCTGGCCTTCCTCCTCGGTGCCGTCCCGATCGACCCGGCCTCTCATTCCTCCCCCTGCTCTCTCCCTCGCCGTTTTCCCCGTCCCACCGAATGCGCCCGCCGCCACCGACAAGCACCACCGCGGCAATCGCCTCTCCCTCGCCTCGCCGACGTGTCCATGGCCTCCGCCTCGACGCCCTCGTCCTCCCCGTCGACTCACTCGACGTCGGACGCCCTCGAACGCCGGCCACGCCGTCTTCTTCAACCTCGGTCCGCCGAGATCGCCTTCGCTGCCCCGTCTGCTCCGGTCATCCCCCGAGCTCGCCGTCCACCCCACGACGATCACCGTGAGCTTCTGCCTATCCTCCCCCTCTCCGTTCGCTCTGCCGTGCACCATAGCAACCATACCGCACTCACCCGGACGCGCCGTCGCCCGCACTCGTCGCCGGTGATGCTCCAGTGACCATTTGGTCCCGGGCATCGCGTCAAAACGCTCCCCGCATCGCGTAGAGCCTCCGAGGCACCTCACCGCGCCCGTTTGCGAACCGCAGCCCCATCCCCACTTGCACCCGAGCTTCGGCCGCCGCCAAGCTCGTCACCGGCGCCACTCCGGCCACTCCCCGGCCGCGCCACCACCACGGTTGGATGCGACGGCGTCGCATCCGTAGTGTGCTCAGCGCCAAACGGCGCCTCAGCGAATCGCCGCTCCGCCGCGTCTGAACTCGCCGGCGGCTAGACGCCGGCGGGTTTGACCCCTGACGTGGACTGGGTGGGCCCAGGTTGACTCCTCTGAGTCATTGACAAGTGGGCCCAAAGCCCTGCTAATCTAGTTTAGTACTAATTAACTTTAGTTAACCAGCTAAGTCACTGACATACAGGCCCACGCCCTAATTAACTAAGGTTAGCATTTAACTTAGCACTATTTAACTCCGTTAATTAACTGAGACACTGACGTATGGGTCCCACAGGTCAGGTTTGACCTGGAGGCGCCCTGTTGACCTGCTGACGTCATGATGATGTCAGGCTGACGCAGTAACCTATTTTCTGGATTTATTTTTATATAGGAAATTCCAGAAAATAACCAAAACTTCTAAAATTCATATAAAATCAACCGTAGCTCCAAATCAAACAAAGTATATATGAAAAATTATCAGAAAAATTCAAGGAATCCATCTGTACCATTTTCATGCATGTTTGAGCAATGTTTGTCCTCTGTTTTGGACAAAACAAATAAAGGGCATTTAAATAATCATATATGGAGTTGGAATTTGAATCATGTATTCAAACCAACTTCATTTAAATCATAGCTAGGTGCATTAGCTCAAATCAGAGCATGTTGCCATGTCATGATCATGCATCATATTGTAGCATTGCATTGATTGTGTTCTTTCTCAGTTGCCGGTATTTGTCCCCTCTCGATAGACGTGGTTTTGACGATGAGTTCGATGACACCGATGAAGAACTATAATATCTTAAGAAGTGCCAGGCAAGCAAAACCCCCTCGTTCATTCCGATACAATCCCACTCTCTCGCTCCTGCTCTATTTTACTGCATTAGGACAACAACGATTCATCTGTTACTTGCTGCGGTAGCTGGACCCCTTTATCCTTTGCATGACCTGTCATTCCACAGTAAATAGATGAAACCCACTAGCATGAGTAGGAGTTGTTTGAGCCTTGTTGTGCCTACTCATACATGCTTGTTTGTCATGCTGGCTACTGCTTAGAGTTGAGTCGGGTCTGATTCATCGAGGATGAATCAGAGGTGCGTGAACATGTCCTACTGTGTGTGAGCTAAGTGTGTGAACACGATTTGGTAAAGGTAGCGGTGAGAGGCCATGTAGGAGTACATGGTGGGTTGTCTCATTGCAGCCGTCCTCAGGAACTGAGTTACGTGTTTGTGATCCATGATTCAGCTACTACCACGCATTGGGCCGAAACCAATGGACCCTCTCGGCTTCTTAATCACCCTTGTCCTCTGTCCGGGGAGTTGCAAGTAGTTTCGTGTTTGTAGTATTTGGAGGCCGCGCTTGGCGCTGACCGTAGGGGTGGGCTGTGATGCGGTAGGCACGTGGCACGTGTACAGGCGCCCGTTTGGTGTCTCGGGAACCCTGCTCACATCGTTTGGGGCTGTGAGCGAAACTTGCCGGATCTCCTCATGGATGGAACCGAATAGGCGATAAACCTGGACTAGGGACTTGAGTGTTTAGGTAGGTCGTGGCCGACACCCACGTTGGGCTTCCACTTGAAGGTTGCCGAGTACATGTCGGTAAACGGCGGTAAGTGGTGAGAGCGTGTGAAGAAGTACACCTGCAGGTTAACATCATCTATTGAATAGCCGTGTCCATGCGGTAAAGGACTTCGGGTTGCTGTGCGGTTCATAGACAAGTGAAAGTGGATACTCTAAAATACGCAAGATAAGCGTGAGTGCTATGGATGGCGTTCTCGTAGGGAGACGGAGCGGATCCATAGTGGTGTATTGATATGGTGAATATGTGGACTCGTGGCGCCACCTCAAAAGAGTTACTTGCAATCGTAGTTTAGGATAGCCACCGAGTCAAAGCTGGCTTGCTGCTGTTAAACTCCACCACCCCCTTTGTTGATAATGATGCATATGTAGCTAGTTCTGATGTAAGTCTTGCTGGGTACATTTGTACTCACGTTTGCCTATTTTATGTTTTTGCAGAGAGACTTCAGTCTCGCTAGTAGTTCCACGTGGACTTCGACGTTTAGCTTGTTACCTCAGCTACGATCTTGTGCCCTCGGCAGATCTCGTAGATAGTCGGGCTTTCAAGCCTTTTTCATTTGTAGATGTCGTACTCGGACATATTAGCTTCGCTTGTGCTTTGACTTGTATGTTTCAATGTTGGGTCATGAGACCCATGTTTGTAATATCTCGCTCCTCGGAGCCTAATGAATAAATACTTGAGTCGAGAGTCATGTTGTGATGCCATGTTGTATTTGCACATATCGAGCATATTGTGTGTATGCTATTGAAATGCTTGGTATGTGTGGGATCGACTATCTAGTTGTTTATCTTTAGTAGCCTCTCTTACGGAAATGTCTCTGGTGTTTCCATCGAGCCATGGTAGCTTGCTCTTGCTCCCGAACACTTAGGCTGGCGGCATGTGTCCTTCTTCGCTCCGATGTCTGTCCTTCGGGAAATGTCACACGATGAATACCGGAGTCTGTTAGCCCGCCTGCCCGGTTCACCGAGTCTGCTAGCCCAGTGCTACAGCCTGGATTCACTCACCGATGACCGACACGCTCGATCTTTGGGTCATGGATGCTGTCCTCGTAAGTCTGTGCCACTTTGGGTTTACAACTAGCCATGTCAGCCGGGCTCCTTATCATATGGATGCTAGCGACACTATCATATACGTGTGCCAAAAGGCGCAAACGGTCCCGGGCAAGGTAAGGCGACACTCGTGGGAATACCGTGCGTGAGGCCGCAAAGTGATATGAGGTGTTACAGGCTAGATCGATGTGACATTGAGTCGGGGTCCTGACATCTGGCTTCTCAACCAATGTCCAAACTTGGTTCCTCTCAAAGTTGTGTAGCTCTTCATGCATAGCATTTATCCAATCCGGATCTTCCAATGCTTCTTCAACCTTCATAGGTTCAATGCTAGAGATGAAAGAATAGTTTTCACAAAAGTTAGCTAAATGAGTTTTAGAGCGAGTGTTTCTACCGGTTTGAATATCACTGTAGATTTGCTCGACGGGATGGTCTTTAGCAATTCTTGCTCGAACTCGTGAAAGCATTTGCTTGGTTCTTGGTTGAACTTCTTCTTCATCTTGTTCTTCTTCTTGGACTTCTTCATTGTTGGCGTTGTCGTTCTCTTGTCCTGGTGGAGAAGGAGGTTGTTGACGTTCATCTTGATGCACTTCCTCGTTTTCTTCATCTTGGTGCGTCCCACTTGTGGATGCTTCCGTATCAACTCTTGGTTCACCTTGTCGTGAAGTAGAAGCTTCCACTTGGACGGACGAGTTACTCTCCTTCACCTCCGTTGGACGGACCTTGCCAATAGACAAGTCTTGGATTGCTTCCGAAGGATATTTGTCTCCTACATCAATTGGAAATTGCTCTACTTGCAAGCCATTAGATTCATCAAACTTCACATCTACCGTCTCTTCAACCTTTCGGGTGAAATTGTTGTAGACACGGTAAGTGTGAGAGTTTGAGCCATAACCTAGTAGGAAACCTTCATGAGACTTAGGAGCAAATTTAGAACGATGATGCTTATCAAGAATGTAGCACTTTGAGCCGAATACTCGAAAGTATCCAACTTGGGGTTTGTTACCGGTGAGGAGCTCGTATGCCGTCTTGCCGAATATCTTGTGAAGATACAAGCGATTTGTCGCATGACAAGCTGTCTCCACCGCTTCTGCCCAAAAGTGCTTCAGCGTCTTGTACTCATCAAGCATCGTTCTCGCCATTTCAATGAGCGTCCGGTTCTTCCTCTCAACGAATCCATTTTGTTGAGGTGTGTACGTAGCCGAGAACTCGTGTGAAATCCCTTCTTCATCAAGAAAGGTGTCCACATTTGCGTTCTTGAACTCCGTTCCGTTGTCGCTGCGAACCTTCTTGATCTTCACTTCAAATTGATTTTGGGCCATCCTAGCGAAGTTTTTGAAGATCTTTTGGACCTACGATTTATCATCGAGAAAGAACAACCACGTAAATCTTGAAAAATCATCAACTATAACTAGACCAAAAGAATTTCCACCGAGACTCTTGTAAGAGTTAGGACCAAAAAGATCCATGTGAAGTAGCTCGAGTGGCCTCCTTGTGGTCATGATGTTCTTCACGGGATGCCTTCCTTCAACCTGTTTACCTGCCTGACAAGCGCTGCAAAGTCTATCCTTATCAAATATGACATCGTTAACTCCAAGGATATGATTTCCTTTAATAAGCTTGTCAAGGTTTCGCATACCAACATGATCTAATCGTCTATGCCATAACCAACCTTTTGAGGATTTAGCGATGAAGCAAGTTTTAGGTTGAGCCTTTTTAGTGAAATCAACAATGTATAGATCACCTCTACGCACACCGGTCAAGAGCATTTTATGATTATCTCGACGAAACACTTGGCAATCTACTTCAGTAAATAGGACATTGAAACCGAAATCAGCAAGTCTAGATACTGAAAGTAAGTTGTATCCAAGAGATTCAACGAGCACGACATTTTGTATGGAGCTATCATGTGATATGGCCACCTTACCGAGGCCAACCACCTTACCCTTTGAGTTGTTACCGAAAGTGACATACTTTTGAGGACTATCATTTTCAGCAAGCTCATGAAACATGTCTTTATCTCTGGTCATGTGATCGGTACATCCACTATCAAGAACCCATTCCTTTCCTCCTGACATATATCCCCGAAGATTTGCCATAAGACCAAAGTGTCTCATTGCATCATCAAGATCGAAGTCACTATCATCATCCTCATCATAGTATCCATGTTCAACATCGTCAAGTGGTGGATCAAATCCTAGAGAGGGTGATTCATTAGAGTGAGTTTGACAATGATCTTGCTTATGAATTTATATAGCTTCGGAAATAATATCACTAATAATTCCAACATCTCCTTTGGCACGCATAAGGTTTGTAAGCTCAAATAGATGATCACCAAACATAGGATCACTAGTATTCATCTTACTCAAAGCAATGGACTTATGGAGAATTTCATCAAGATTTTTCAAGGAATAATTTGGAAAGCGTTCCTCAAGAAATTTCCATATAGTGTAGGCACACTTAAGAGTAGGCAAACATCCAATCAAGTTTCTAGGCAATCCTCTAATGATAAGTTCGACAGTTCTAAGATTCCTAATCATGTCAATTGACTCATCATGGGTAGGATGCATAGGATCAACATGAGGTGCACAAGGGTTAGCAATGTACTTGTTCAAATGATATTGATTGAAAATTACAAGCATCTCATTTTTCCACTCATGAAAATACTCTCCATCAAGAATAGGCACTCTATGTCTAAGACTCCCCAAAGTAGACTCATCCATCTTCCTCCAATGGTGATTAGACCAAGGCAATGGAGACCAAAGCTGTGATACCACTTGTAGGACCTTGAGAAGAGGTGTCTAGAGGGGGGGGGTGATTAGACACTAAGAACCAAAGTTGCAGTTTTTAAGTTCTTTAAGTTTAAGTGGAGATTAGGCACAAGTTCAACATTCACAATACATAACAAGCAAGCATGCAAAGAGTTTATGAGCAGCGGAAAGTAAAGCATGCAACTTGCAAAAATGTAAAGGGAAGGGTTTTGGAGAATTCAAACACAATTTGAGACACATATGTTTTTGGCGTGGTTCCGATAGGTGGTGCTATCGTACATCCGCGTTGATGGAGACTTCAACCCATGAAGGGTAACGGTTGCGCGAGTCCACGGAGGGCTCCGCCCACGAAGGGTCCACGAAGAAGCAACCTTGTCTATCCCACCATGGCCGTCGCCCATGAAGGACTTGCCTCACTAGCGATAGATCTTCACGAAGTAGGCGATCTCCTTGCCCTTACAAACTCCTTGGTTCAACTCCACAATCTTGTCGGAGGCTCCCAAGTGACACCTAGCCAATCTAGGAGACACCACTCTCTAGGAAGTAACAAATGGTGCGTTGATGATAAACTCCTTGCTCTTGTGCTTCAAATGATAGTCTCCCCAACACTCAACTCTCTCTCATAGGATTTGGATCTAGTGGAAAGAAGATTTGAGTGGAAAGCAACTTGGGGAAGGCTAGAGATCAAGATTCATATGGTAGGAATGGAATATCTTGGCCTCAACACATGAGTAGGTAGTTCTCTCTCAGAAAATGTATGCTGGAAGTGTAGGTTTAGTCTGATGGCTCTCTCCACGAATGAAGGGAGGTGGAGGGGTATATATAGCCTCCACACAAAATCTAACCGTTACACACAATTTACCAAACTCGATGGGGCCGATTCAACAGACTCGGTCGGACCGATTTAGTAAACCTAGTGACCGAGATCAAACTCGGTGAGACCGATTTTGGTAATGGACATACATAGAGAGATTACAATCCCATCTCGCTGAGACCGAGATCCCCATCGGTGATACCGATTTGTCTAGGGTTTGTGGCAGTGGCTATGACATCTGAACTCAGTGGCGCCGGATAGAAAGAATCGGTGTGGCTGAGTTTAACTTTAGGTTTGGGTCACATGTGTGGAAGTGGGAAAGTAGTTGAGGGTTTTGGAGCATATCACTAAGCACTGTGGAGCAAGAAACTCATTAAGCAACACCTCATCCCTTCTTGATAGTATTGGCTTTTCCTATAGACTCAATGTGATCTTGGATCACTAAAATATAAAATGAAGAGTCTTGAACTTGAAGCTTGAGCCAATCCTTTGTCCTTAGCATCTTGAAGGAGTTCCCACATCCTTTAGTCCATGCCACTCCATTGTTGAACTTATCTGAAACATACTAGATAAAAGTGTTAGTCCAACAAGAGATATGTTGACATTAATTACCAAAACCACCTAGGGAGCACTTGTGCTTTCAGATCTGCACTCCTCGCACTGGGAATCGATCATTTGGATCGCGGCTACGGAATGGCCCGAGAAGAAGTCTGTACGGGCAGAAGAAGAAAAAAGGACAAGACCATAAGCAAGGGCCGGCAGCTCAAAGCAAGAAACCAGGGGAGGAAGGCTTACCAACGACCAAGTCCTCGATGCTGCTGAAGCAGGCTGTCACCTGGGCCTCCTTGTCGGCCCAAACTCGGCAAGAAGGCTGGTCTCCGCCGTCTCCGCCTTTAGCTGGGCCACCTTGAGGGCTTCCGCCTGTTCGGCAAGCTGGGCGACCAGGCGGTCCCGCTCCTCCGTCAGCTTGCTGCACTCCGCTTCCTTGCCACGCAGGGCGGTCTTGGCTTCGCCCAGCTGCTGCTGCAGGGCGGCATTAGCCTCTGAAGAAAGAAAGAGGAGAAGAAGGCACCAGTTAAGCAGAAAAGACAAAGGAAAGAAACAACCAGGAGATTGCCCGACCGCTCGTGATCGGCTCAACCTCGGTGATTACAGCCATGGGCGCGCCAGGTGTGCCCGCGAAAAGAAGTAGTCAACAAGAGGAAAAGAACAACTGAGGAGATTCGGTCCGATCGCTCAGTGATCGCCCGAACCTCGGGATTTCTGGTGGGAAAGTGCTTGCGCGCTGCCAAGAAAGAAGACAGAAACTTACGCCGGCTTTCGGCGAGATGGGCCGTCTACGCCTCCAGCTCCCGAACCTTGGAGTTGTAGGCGGTCGTGCGAAGGTTGTGATAATCCTGCAGAAGAAACATCAAAATAAAATCAGCAATCGACAATTACAAGTTAAAGTTCCGACCCGCCTGCTCAGCAGCCGCCCCGGAACTTGGGGACTACACCCAGTGGGTGCGCTTGCGCGCCCCCACGAGAGAAGCAAAGAAGATCATTCAAAGAAGAAACCAAAAGACAATTTACCCGGATCGCGGTGCGCGACTCGAAGTAGGCCTCGTTGCAGCGCTTGAGTGCCACCGCCTCTGCCCGGAGCTTGGCCTGGACATCAAGAGACGCCTCATTCAGGGCGCCAGTTCCGCCCCTGTGGACCCAACCCACGGGCGCGGCGCTGGTCGCCTCGGTGTCAAGGGCCGACGAGCTTGAGGCGCCGATCTCCTGCGGCCACGGTGCCGAGGCTACCTTCTCTAGGTAGCGGCGCGTGGGAATGTGGACCACAGGAACCAGGACCGTTGCCACCGTATTCCTGACCAGTGGCACCGGCGGCGCCACTGGCTGTTCGTCCCGCGGCTCGCTGGCTGGCGGAGGCGGCGGCGGGGGCGGCGGCACAAAGACGTCCGGCATGGCTACGTCACTGCCCCCTGCTCCTGGATCGGGTGGTCGCCGCCGGCTCCTCCATTGTCGCCCGAAATTAGGTGGGCGCAGGTGTTCGGGGCCACAAGGCATCGCTCTTGGCGGCGGGCGGCCTCTGCGAGCCGCTCCTTCTCTGCGGCCTGGGCTTCCGCCAGTGCCAGCGCCCTCTCGGCAGACGTGGCAGACAAGGCCGCCTGCTCCTTGGCCAGGCGGTCGGCCTCCGCCTCATCGCGCGCCTCCCGCGCATTCCGCTCTGTTGCCTCCCGGAGGTCGGCGGCCGGGTCGATGCGCCGGCTGGTCGAGGAGGTCGCCGCCGACCTGAGGACCGAGCCAGCGCCCGATTTCTCAAGGGTTAGCGGGGCCCTAAAAGAAGAAGACAAGTCAGAAGATTTTCACGCCAGATTGATAAAAAGACAAGGAGTAAGGGTGATGCTTACGCCGACACCATGACCGGCACCTTCGTCTGCCTCTGATACTGGGCCGACTTGGCCGCGGTCTCTCTCCGCTTGGTCGCCGCGGCCGGGTTCTTGGGCTTCTTTGGAGCGCTGCCGAACAGGGTCGAGCCCTGTTTCCACTTGCGCTTGCCGCCTGGGGCGGGCGGCCCAGAAGAGGGGCCGGCGCCGGTGGTGACAGAGCTCCGGGCGGGGCGCGGCTCGTCTTCGTCTTCGTCGTCGTCAGGCCAAGCCTCCACGCCGCCGCCTCCCTCGGAGCCGCCTGCTCCACTACCGCCGTCCACTCTGCCGCCGCCGCCTGTCGCGTCGTCGACTGATGTCTACTACACAACCTTCTTCTTGTAGACGTTTTTGGGCCTGCAAGTGCACGGTTTTGTAGGACAGTAGCAAATTTCCCTCAAGTAGATGACCTAAGGTTTATCAATCCGTAGGAGGCGTAGGATGAAGGTGGTCTCTCTCAAGCAACCCTGCAACCAAATAACAGAGAGTCTCTTGTGTCCCCAACACACCCAATACAATGGCAAATTGTATAGGTGCACTAGTTTGGCGAAGAGATGGTGATACAAGTGCAATATGGATGGTAGATATAGGTATTTGTAATCTGAAATAATAAAAACAGCAAGGTAACAAGTGGTAAAAGTGAGCGTAAACAGTATTGCAATGATAGGAAACAAGGCCTAGGGTTCATACTTTCACTAGTGCAAGTTCTCTCAACAATAATAACATAGATAGAACATATAAAAAGCCCTCAACATGCAACAAAGAGTCACTCCAAAGCCACTAATAGCGGAGAACAAACATAGAGATTATGGTCGGGTACGAAACCACCACAAAGCTAGTCTTTCGGGTCGATCTATAAAAGAGTTCGTACTAGAATAACACCTTAAGATACAAATCAACCAAAACCCTAATGTCACCTAGATACTCCATTGTCACCTCAAGTATCCGTGGGCATGATTATACGATATGCGTCACACAATCTCTAATTCATCCAACCAACATAAAAGTACTTCAAAGAGTGCCCCAAAGTTTCTACCGGAGAGTCAAGAAAGTGTGCCAACCCCTATGCATAGGTTCCCAAGTGTCACGAAACCCGCAAGTTGATCACCAAAACATACATCAAGTGGCACATGATATCCCATTGTCACTACAGATAATCACAGCAAGACATACATCAAGTGTTCTCATAAAGACTCAATCCGATAAGAAACACTACTAGGAAAAGGGCCATAGATAGGATTGATACTAATGGCGCACCTGGTAAGCAGTGCGCCACTACCATATACTAATGGCGCACCGGTTGGAGGTGAGCCATTAGTGTGGAAGACACTAATGGCGCACCAGGCACACGGTGTGCCACTAGTATTGAATTGTTTTTCCATTTTTCCATACATTCTAATGGCGCATGACACCAAAGTGCGCCATTACTAGTTCTAACAAGTAATGGCGCACCTTGTAAACAGTGCGCCATTAGTATATTTTTTTTACTTTTTTGCAAAACTGCTAATGGCGCACCGTGTATATTTTCATGGACACTTTTTGATCTCGATCTCGATCCCACCCGCACCCTCCCCCGCTAGCTCCACCGCCGCCGACGACCCACTGCAACCTCCCCGCTCCACCGCCGACGAGCACCCCCCCAAGCACCTCCCCGCTCCATCACGCCAACGGCACCCCGCACTTCGCTAGCTCCACCGCCGCCGACCCACCGCAACCTCCCCGCTTCCACTCGCCGACGAGCACCCGGTCCCTGCACCTCCCGCTCCACCGCCGCCAACGGCACCCGGCACCCTCCCCTGCTCCTCCACCGCCGCCGATGATATTTTCAAGTAACAAATTTGAACATATTTTTTAAAAATTATTACTGTTTTTATAAAAATATTACTGTTATGATTTAAACAAGTTTGAACATATTTAAACACAAATAAATATCAAACAGGATTTGAAATGCATAAAAAAAGTATTGGGGAGCCTAGGAATCGAACCCAGACCTCTGGTGTGTGTGTGCAGTCTTCGCCGGTCGGGCTAGTGGGCGGGTTCTTTTTGATCTCGATCTTGATCCCACCCGCACCCTTCCCCGCTAGCTCCACCGCCGCCGCCGACCCACCGCAACGCTCCCCCGCTCCACCACCGCCGACGAGCACCCGCCCCCCCGCTCCTCCCCCGCTCCACCGCCAACGGCACCCCAGCACCTTCCCCGCTCCACCGCCTTGTGATGATATTTTCAAATAACAAATTTGAACATATTTTTCTAAAAAAATATTACTGTTTTTATAAAAAAATATTACTGTTATGATTTAAACAAGTTTGAACATATTTAAACACAAATAAATATCAAACATGATTTAAAATGCATAAAAAATATTGGGGAGCCTAGGAATCAAACCCAGGACCTCCTGATCTGTGTGCTGCGTACTGACCAGTCGGGCTAGTGGGCGAGTTCTGTTGTAGATAGGGTTAGGTGGTATATAAGACAAGTCTGGCTAGATTAAATTACTTATGGCGCACCCTTCGGTGGTGCGCCATTGATATGGATGTACTTATGGCGCACCCCCGGGTGGTGCGCCATTGCTAAGCCTCCCCCACACTAAAATCCCCAATCCCCAATCCACACTCTAATCCCTCCCCTGCCTCATCTCACCCGCCATCCCCGGTCGTGCACCCGACCACCCTCCGCCGCCGACCACCTCCCTCACCGTCCCCCCTCCGCCCGCGCCCGGGCCCTCGCCGTTCCCTCCACCATGCCCCGCCAGATCCCTCCTCCCGAGCGACAGATAGGGTTCCTAGCCGCCCGCCACTGCTGCTGCCCACCATGGGGCGGCCAGCCGGCCGAACCCTCCATTGCCCGCCTCCCAGACAGCCCCTCCAGCGCCAAGCTGCGCCCCGCCCGCCTCCTCCTCTCTTCTCCATGACCTCCCTACCCCTCTCCACCGCCCTATCCCCTCAGCGCCGCCTGCCGTCTCCCCGAACCCTAGCTCCGCCGGCGTCGGGGACGACCACCTCGTCGGCCTCACCAGGCTGCGGGCCCTCAAGCCCCACGCCGTCCTCGGCTTCGCCCTCTCCACCGGCGGCGCCCCTGTAGCGAGGCAGCAGTAGTAAACAGCCAGGTAAAACTGACCAATCTCTTGTGTATTACTGTATTAATCTTGCTACTATTGTAGATACAGTAGTTTTATGTTGTTGTAGTTTTATGTTGCAGATACAGTAGTTTTATGTTGCAGATACAGTAGTTTTACTATATTACTATAGTAGGAAGATGATGCATAGTAGTTTTATGTTGTTGTAGTAGTTGTAGTTGTAGATACAGTAGCAGTATCATGTGCTACTATTGTAGATACAGTAGTTGTAGGAACATTAGATATAGTAACAAGTGTCATGTTGTTGTATTAGATACAGTAGTAGTACCATGTGCTGCTGAAGATGAGTAGTTGTAGGAAGATGATGCCCTAATGGAAGTGACATGAATATTTGGCCTACCTTTTTTTCTTGTAGAATTTTTTTATTGACGGTATAAACGAATCAGAGACTCGCTAGGTAGGTTCTCCTAATTAATTAGAAATGATGCATCTTGCAATTAGGGGGAATATTGCAACCTGCTGCTAAACTAGATCATGAATATGTCATTGCTTTTCAGTGAGCTCCTAAGTGTACAAGGCAGCAAGGAGCAAGCGCATCATATATAATAATCCTTGGAACAGATTCAAAGACAAATAAAAATTCAGAAAAGAATTATCCTCTCACTACATCTCTGTCCATCTGGTTTGTCGATGTTGGTTCATTAATCTTAAGCCCATCATGTTTGTTGGTTGTTTGCTGTCATGTTGTTATTACTTCCATTAGGGCATCTGTTGGTTCATTAACCTTTCTAACATCTGCATATTTCAGGTTTCGAGGAGGTAAAGGAAGTGAAGTTCGATAAAGGCAGCAGCAGCAACACCTCCAAGGTGAGAAATACGTTCCTATTTATCTTTTTTTGCTCAAGTTTTTCAGTACATCATATAATATAGAGAAGTGCAGATCAAGTGGTGCAATCATATACATCTGCCAATTAAGTCATCCTTCCCTTTAAGCAGAGTGATGCCTTTCGATATCACACAATAATGTTTGTTGCAAGAACATTCTACTCTTAGTGTTCGCTTGTTTATGCATAAAATATATAGTTTTGTCTTTGTTATGCCTCAGATTCACTCATCTGCTGCTTTGTACTTGTGATGATGTTGTAGGTACCCCGAGAGGCCCTTGAGTTTGCCGAAATGTCGATTAACTTCCGTTCCGGCAAATTTGGGTACTCCATATGTCCTATTTTCAGCAAAGGTAATGCTGAAATTTTCCGTGAATTTTAGCATTACTTTGCTAAAAATAGGACATATGGGGTACTTGCGACTAATGCCTGTTATCATGCATGTTTTATGATCTGTTGTAAGGGTACTAATCGGTCTCTTCTGCTGCTTATCAGAGATCTCCCCTTCACCCATCTCATTATGATATATGTTGTTTGCTACATCACTCATTGTCCCAAACTATAGAGGTTGCCTGATAGTTTTATGAACATGCTGATGGGTGAAGATCTGCCAAATAATGTGAAGCTGCGACAGGCCGGCAGCGGGTTTCGCAGGCAGTGGGATGTGCAGTTGGTGATCAAGAAGGGCCACATGTACTTGTCTCGTGGGTGGGAGAAGTTCTACCGTGCCTACGACCTGCGGCTGGGGTACTTCCTTCTCTTCAGGTACGACGACAACGCCAACATGCTCATCGTGAAGGTGTTCAACACGACTATGTGTCGCATGCGCTACGCTGCCGATGATGATGCCGGTACGTTCTGCCTCTTCTTATTCCTCTACATTTGGCTTTGTCTCACATCGATTGTTAATGGTCATTGTTGCATTTTGGACAGTAATGGGAGCAAGAAGAAGAACATCGGCTATAGCCAAAGCAAGAACGACTATGGTCAGTAGCGAAGCAGCAAGCGCTTCGGCTGTAGTGAAAGCAGCAGCGATTCTGGCAGCAACATAGACAACAAGAAGGATGATCCGGACTAGAGTGCGGGAGAAGAGGAGCAGAGTGAGGATGAGGAGCTGCAGGATGACGATGGGCATCAGGCTGAGGATGACCTAGCGCTGGTGGTGGTTGACCAAGGGCAAGAGATGGTAGTAGCTGACCATGGGCAAGAGATGGAGGTGGCTGAGGATGACCTAGCGATGGTCGTGCCTGAAGGTGGCCTCCCGATGGTGGTGGTGCCTGACAATGACCACGCACCGGTGGTGGCGCCGGCGATCCCACAGCTGGGCGACATGACCACGCCAATTGTGGTAGAAGACTACATCCCACTGCCTCCATTGCCTCCACCGCCCGCCGCCTAGGCGATCGTGGAGAGGAAGGAGAAGAAGGAGAAGAACAATGCATGAGAACTAAACTTTGTCAGGTATGTCAGATCTCCTATAGGTTAGTTATCCAAAATGATATATATATATATATATACTTAGTTACCTATGTTATCTCTAATATGCTTAGTTTCCTATAGGTTAGCTTCATTTTTACCTAAGTTGGCTCTAATATACTAACTTAGAGCTTATATGCTTAGTTTCCTATAGGTTAGCTCCAAAATAACTTATGTTAGCACAAAATGATCAAGTTTACATAATAAGCTTATAGTCTTTTTCTTATTCTTCTTCTTTTCCAAAATGACATAGGTTAGCTTCATTTTACCTAAGTTGGCTGTAATATACTAACTTAGAGCTTATATGCTTAGTTTCCTATAGGTTAGCTCCAAAATAACTTATGTTAGCACAAAATGATCAAGTTTACATAAAAAGCTTATAGTCTTTTTCTTATTCTTCTTCTTTTCCAAAATGACATAGGTTAGCTTCATTTTACCTAAGTTGGCTCTAATATACTAACTTAGAGCTTATATGCTTAGTTTCCTATAGGTTAGCTCCAAAATAACTTATGTTAGCACAAAATGATCAAGTTTACATAATAAGCTTATAGTCTTCATCTTATTCTTCTTCTTTTCTAAAACTCTTCTTATTCTTCTTCTAGTGTTCTTCTTCTTCTAGTATTCTTCTAGTCTTCTTCTTTTTCTTCTTCTAACTTCTTGTTTATCATTTTGCATATTTGATTTAATTGACGGAAGCTTGCGTGGATGGAGTGCTTCTTTTCCATTTGTGTTTTTATTTTGTATCAATGTGAAACTTTTGTGATTTGTGTGAAACTTTTGTAATATGTAACGATGGAACTATGTGTTGGCTATGTATGTATATATGATGGAACTTGTGTGTTGGCTATGTATGTCTATATGATGGAACTTGTGTGTTGGCTATGATTGTTATATGGATGCTTGTTGTATATATATGTGTTGGATATCTCATAGGTCAAATAGTGACCTGAGATTAAGGAAAAAAATTAAAAAATTGTTACTAATGGCGACTACCATGTCATGCGCCATTAGTATAGAAGACACTAATGGCGATCAGGCAAAACTAATGGCGATCGCCAAAGCGCCATTAGTATACCATATACTAATGGCGCACCAGTGGTGCGCCATTAGTAAAAAATTCTAGTGGCGTGATATTAATGGCGCACTGGTAATGCGCCATTAGTAGGCAAAACCAGTGCGCCATTAGTAGGCCTTTTCCTAGTAGTGAAAACTTCAAAGGGGAAACTCAATTCATCACAAGAGAGTAGAGGGGGAGAAACATCATAAGATCCAACTACAATAGCAAAGCTCGGGATACATCAAGATCGTGCCATAGAGGAACACGAGAGAGAACACGAGAGAGAGAGAGAGATCAAACACATAGCTACTGGTACATACCCTCAGCCCCGAGGGTGAACTACTCCCTCCTCGTCATGGATAGCACCGGGATGATGAAGATGGCCTCCGGTGATGGGATCCCCCCTCCGTCAGGGTGTCGGAACAGGCTCCTGATTGGTTTTTGGTGGCTACAGAGGCTTGCGGCGGCGGAACTCCCGATCTATCTTCTGTTCTGGAAGTTTTAGGGTACGTAGGTATATATGGGTGAAAGGGGTACGTCGGTGGAGCTACAGGGGCCCCACGAGGGTGGAGGGCGCGCCCAGGGGGTGGGCGCCCCCTACCTCGTGCCTTCCTCATTTCTTTCTTGACGTGGATTCCAAGTCTCCCGGGCTGCTTTCCTTCCAAAAATAACTTCTCCAGTTGATTTCGTTCCGCTTTGACTCCGTCGATATTCCTTTTCCTCGAAACACTGAAATAGGCATGAAACAGCAAATCTGGGCTGGGCCTCCGGTCAATAGGTTAGTCCCAAAAAATAATATAAAAGTGGATAATAAAGCCCAATATTGCCTAAAACAGTAGATAAAGTAGCATGGAGCAATCAAAAGTTATAGATACGTTGGAGACGTATCAAGCATCCCCAAGCTTAATTCCTGCTCGTCCTCGAGTAGGTAAAAAAAGAATTTTTGATGCAGAGTGATACTTTGGCATAATTTCAATGTAAATCTCCTTAATTGTGATATGAATATTCAGATCCAAAAGATTCAAGACAAAAGTTCATATTGACACAAAAATAATAATACTTCAAGCATACTAATCAAAGCAATCATGTCTTCTCAAAATAACATGTCAAAAGAAAGTTCATCCCTACAAAATCATATAGTTAGGCTATGCTTCATTTTCGTCACACAAAGATGTTCCCAACTTCTATACCCCCGATGACAAGCCAAGCAATTGTTTCATACTTAAATAATCTCAAACTTTTTCAACCTTCACGCAATACATGAGCGTGAGCCATGGATATAGCACTATGGGTGGAATAGAATATGATGATGGGGATTGTGTGGAGAAGACAAAAAAGGAGAAAGTCCCACATTGACGAGGCTAATCAACGGGCTATAGAGATGCCCATCAATTGATGTCAACATGAGGAGTAGGGATTGTCATGCAACGGATGCACTAGAGCTATGAATGCTCAACAAAAGAAAACTAGTGGGTGTGCATCCAACTTGCTTGCTCATGAAGACCTAGGGCATTTGAGGAAGCCCATCGTAGGAATATACAAGCCAAGTTCTATAATGAAAAATTCCCACTAGTATAAAAAGACAACTTATGAGACTCGAACAACATGGTGCTACTTTGAAGCACAATATATGAGACTCACTACATGAAGAACAAGGTGCTACTTTGAAGCACAAGTGTGGAAAAAGAGATAGTAGCATTGCCCTTTATATATATATATCTATACTACTATATAGTATACCAATCTTGAATTGGACCTGTAGCATCAATCATAACCGTTGGTTTGCTAAATCCGATGGCTGGGAGCAGCAGGATTCGCGGTGAACAGTGACCGCAGCCGTCTCCACTGTGTTCTGGAACCATCACCTCACCCTTTCCAGATAAGAAGGCCCGTACAGGGTACCTCTTGGGCCATGTTGCAGACTGAGTAAAAATGTGATGAGCCCAAGCAGATTGCAAGGAGAACCGGAATAACAGAAAACAAAGTATAGATTCCGAATTCTTCTATGTCTCATAATTGTAGTCTTGTGTACTAATCTACCTCTGCTATACTTTATATTCAACATTCTTATACCAATAACAAAAATACCATGAATCCATTAGCATGTATATGAACTTTTTCGTTTTGCCAAAATTACTCCATCAATTTTAAGACGTGCATTGCACGTGCATAAATACTAGTATATATATATATATATATATATATATATATATATATTATTTTGGGCCTTTTTTAATTTTGGCCTTTCTCTTTTTTTGGGCCTTTCTTTTTTTGGCCTTTCTTCTTCTTTTTTTTGGGCAATGCTCTAATAATGATGATCATCACACTTCTATTGATTACAACATAAGGATTACAACTCGAAACTAGAACAAGATATGACTCTATATGAATGCCTCCGGCGGTGTACCGGGATGGTGCAATGAATCAAGAGTGACATGTATGAAAAATAATGCATGGTGGCTTTGCCACAAATACGATGTCAACTACAAGATCATGCAATGGCAATATGACAAAAGTAATGTATGTCATGATGATGATTGTGGAAGTTGCATGGCAATATATCTCGGAATGGCTATGGAAATGCCATGATAGGTAGGTATGGTGGCTGTTTTGAGGAAGATATAAGGAGGTTTATGTGTTATAGAGCGTATCGTATCACGGGGTTTGGATGCACCGGTGAAGTTTGCACCAACTCTCAAGGTGAGAAAGGGCAATGCACGGTACTGAAGAGGCTAGCACAGGCGGAAAGGTGAGAGTGCGTATAATCCATGGACTCAACACTAGTCAAAAGAACTCATATACTAATTGCAAAAATTTAGAAGTCATAAAAAATCAAGTACTACACGCATGCTCCTAGGGGGATAGATTGGTAGGAAAAGATCATCGCTCGTCCCCGACCGCCACTCATAAGGATGCACCAGCCAGGTACACTTCATGTTTCAAATTTGTTACACAACTTTAACCATACGTGCATGCTACGGGACTTGCAAACTTCAACACAAGAATTTCTCAAATTCACAGTTACTCAACTAGCACGACTTTGATATTATCACCTCCATATCTCAAAACAATTATCAAGCACCAAACTTATCTTAGTATTCAATTCACCCAAAAGAAAGTTTCACATATCTTGAATACCAAGTATATTAACATTAAGCAAATTACCATACTATTAACAACTCTCAAAATAATCTAAGTGAAGCATGAGATATCAATAATTTCTTTAAAACAAAGCCACGACCGTGCTCTAAAAGAAGTGAAACACTAGAGCAATAACAAAAACTACCCTGAAAGATATAAGTGAAGATCAATGAGTAGCTAAATAATTATGCAACTATGCGAAGACTCTCTCTCTCATTTAATAATTTAAGATCTTGATACTTTATTCAAACAGCAAGCAAAGCTAAATAAAACTACATTGCAAGGATAGCACAACTCATGTGAAGAAGCAAAAACTTAGGCTCAACCGATACTAACCGATAGTTGTTGAAGAAGAAAGGTGGGATGCCTACCGGGGCATCCCCAAGCTTAGATGCTTGAGACTTCTTGAAATATTATCTTGGGGTGCCTTGGGCATCCCCAAGCTTGAGCTTTTGTGTCTCCTTAATTCCTCTCATATCATGGTTTCTCTTTTTATCAAAAGCTTCATTCACAACAAACTCAACAAGAACTCGTGAGATAGGTTAGTATAAACCAATGCAAAACCTTATCATTTTCTACTGTAACAAATCACTTAAATAATTATTCAACATTGCATACTAAATGCCTCTTCATATTTAACACTCCTATCCTCAAATAGAATCATTAAACAAGCAAACATATGCAAACAATGCAAACATAACAGCAATCTGTCAAAACAGTACAGTCTGTAAAGAATGCAAGAGTCATCATACTTACCTAACTCCAAAAATTATGAAATAAAATTCCCACTGTAATAAATTTATCAGAGCTCAATATGCAAAAAGATTAAACATTATACCATGCTCTGACTTTTCTAGGGAATTTTTGCAACAGCAGTAAACTTTCTGTTTTCAAACAGCAACATGTATACTAGCAAAATAAGCATGGAAAAGGCTATCCTTGACTTCTTTATTGAAACTAAAGATGCAAAACATTATTATAACTAACATCAAGAAAATACTAACAAAAGAAAATGACGCTCCAAGCAAAACACATATCATGTGGTGAATAAAAATATAGCTCCAAGTAAAGTTACCGATGAACGAAGACGAAAGAGGGGATGCCTTCCGGGGCATCCCCAAGCTCAGGCTCTTGGTTGTCCTTGAATATCTTGGGGTGCCATGGGAATCCCCAAGCTTAGGCTCTTACCACTCCTTATTCCATAGTCCATCGAATCCATACCCAAAACTTGAAAACTTCACAACACAAAACTCAACAGAAAACTCGTAAGCTCCGTTAGTATAAGAACATAAAACCACCATTTAGGTACTGTAGTGAACTCATTCTAAATTCATATTGGTGTAATATCTACTGTATTCCAACTTATCTATGGTTCATACCCTCCGATACTACTCATAGATTCATCAAAATAAGCAAACAACACATACAAAACAGAATCTGTCAAAAACTGAACAGTCTGTAGTAATCTGTATCAAACGTATACCTCTGGAACTACAACAATTCTACCAAATTAGGAAGTCCTAAGAAATTCGTGTACCAATCCAGAAAAAAAAAAGAATCAGATCAGAAGAACGTTTCTATGAATTAACAAAACTAATTTACTGGGTGCAAAAGTTTCTGATTTTCAGCAGGATCAACACAACTATCACCGTAAGCTATCCTAAAGGTCTTACTTGGCACTTTATTGAAACAAAAGCTATAAAACATGATTACTACAGTATAATAATCATGTGGACACACAAAAACACTAAGTATACATATTGGGTTGTCTCCCAACAAGCGCTTTTCTTTAATGCCTTTCTAGCTAGGCATGATGATGACAATGATGCTCACATAAAAGATAAGAATTGAAACATAACGGGAGCATCATGAAGCATATGACTAGCACATTTAAGTCTAACCCACTTCCTATGCATAGGGATTTTGTGAGCAAACAACTTATGGGAACAATAATCAACTAGCATAGGAAGGCCAAACAAGCATAACTTCAAAACTTTAAGCACATAGAGAGGAAACTTTATATTATTGCAATTCCTACAAGCATATATTCCTCCCTCATAGTAATTTTCAGTAGCATCATGAATGAATTCAACAATATAACCAGCACCTAAAGCATTCTTTTCATGATCTACAAGCATAGAAAATTTACTACTCTCCACATAAGCAAAATTCTACTTTATGGCATACGTATCATCACAATAATCATCATAGATAGGAGGCATGCTTTCATCATAGTAAATTTGCTCATCAAAGCTTGGGGGACAAAAAATATCATCTTCATCAAACATAGCTTCCCCAATCTTGTGGCTTTGCATATCATTAGCATCATGGATATTCAAAGAATTCGTACCAACAACATTGCAATCATGCTCATCATTCAAAGATTTAGTGCCAAACAATTTAGAGATTTATTCTTCTAGCACTTGAGCACAATTATCCTTTCCATCATACTCACGAAAGATATAAAAAGGGTGAAGCGTATGAGACAAACTTAACTCCATTTTTTTGTAATTTTCTTTTATAGACTAACTAGTGCTAAAACAAGAAACAAAAAGATTCGATTGCAAGATCTAAAGATATACCTTCAAGCGCTAACCTCCCTGGCAACAGCGCCAGGAAAGAGCTTAGTTGACAGGGTGTAAGTGAGTGACCTTTACCTTTGCCTCCCCGGCAATGGCGCCAGAAAAGAGCTTGATGTCTACTACACAACCTTATTCTTGTAGACGTTGTTGGGCCTGCAAGTGCACAGGTTTGTAGGATAGTAGCAAATTTCCCTCAAGTGGATGACCTAAGGTTTATCAATCCGTAGGAGGCGTAGGATGAAGATGGTCTCTCTCAAGCAACCCTGCAACCAAATAACAGAGAGTCTCTTGTGTCCCCAACACACCCAATACAATGGCAAATTGTATAGGTGCACTAGTTCGGCGAAGAGATGGTGATACAAGTGCAATATGGATGGTAGATATAGGTATTTGTAATCTGAAATAATAAAAATATCAAGGTAACAAGTGGTAAAAGTGAGCGTAAACGGTATTGCAATGATAGGAAACAAGGCCTAGGGTTCATACTTTCACTAGTGCAAGTTCTCTCAACAACAATAAGATAGATAGAAAATATGACAAGCCCTCAACATGCAACAAAGAGTCACTCCAAAGCCACTAATAGCGGAGAACAAACGTAGAGATTATGGTCGGGTACGAAACCACCACAAAGCTATTCTTTTGGATCAATCTATAAAAGAGTTCGTACTAGAATAACACCTTAAGATACAAATCAACCAAAACTCTAATGTCACCTAGATACTCCATTGTCACCTCAAGTATCCGTGGGCATGATTATACGATATGCATCACACAATCTCAGATTCATCCAACCAACATAAAAGTACTTCAAAGAGTGCCCCAAAGTTTCTACCGGAGAGTCAAGAACGTGTGCCAACCCCTATGCATAGGTTCCCAAGTGTCACAAAACCCGCAAGTTGATCACCAAAACATACATCAAGTGGCACATGATATCCCATTGTCACCACAGATAATCACGGCAAGACATACATCAAGTGTTCTCATAAAGACTCAATCCGATAAGAAAACTTCAAAGGGGAAACTCAATTCATCACAAGAGAGTAGAGAGGGAGAAACATCATAAGATCCAACTACAATAGCAAAGCTCGGGATACATCAAGATCGTACCATAGAGGAACACGAGAGAGAACACGAGAGAGAGAGAGATCAAACACATAGCTACTGGAACATACCCTCAGCCCCGAGGGTGAACTACTCCCTCCTCGTCATGGATAGCGCCGGGATGATGAATATGGCCTCCGGTGATGGGATCCCCCTCCGGCAGGGTGCCGGAACAGGGTCCCGATTGGCTTTTGGTGGCTACAGAGGCTTGCGGCGGTGGAACTCCCGATCTATCTTCTGTTCTGGAAGTTTTAGGGTACGTAGGTATATATGGGTGAAAGGGGTACGTCAGTGGAGCTACAAGGGCCCCACGAGGGTGGAGGGCGCGCCCCCCACCTCGTTCCTTCCTTGTTTCTTTTTTACGTGGACTCCAAGTCTCCCGGGTTGCTTTCCTTCCAAAAATAACTTCTCCAGTTGATTTCATTCCGTTTTGACTCCGTCTGATATTACTTTTCCTCGAAACACTGAAATAGGCATAAAACAGCAAATCTGGGCTGGGCCTCCGGCTAATAGGTTAGTCCCAAAAAATCATATAAAAATGGATAATAAAGCCCAATATTGCCTAAAACAGTAGATAAAGTAGCATGGAGCAATAAAAAATTATAGATACGTTGGAGATGTATCAACAACCAGGGCGGCCGCCCCCAAGTTGGGGTCGTCCACGGCACTCTCTGCCCTGTCCGCCTGGAGGTTATCACCCGGCCCTTGGAGGGCGGCCGTTACCTCGGACATATAAATCTGCAACCAAGAAGGGATCAAGTCTTGAAGGGCGGCGCCATAAGGAGAAACAAAGAAGAAGAAAGCAGTTCAAAGGACAAAGAGAAGAAACTTACAGCAGGAGGCGGGTTGTGGCGAGAGTACGGCCGCTTCCCATACCGCCACTCCTTCTCCGACATCTTGAGGTCGGAGATCTCGTTTACCATCCGCGAGACTTCGGCAGGCAGCATTCCCTTCGTGCACAGCCGTCACGGATCGCGGTGTCCACCCATCCAAAAGATCGGATGGGGGCGGCTCTGGAGCGGGAGGACCCGGCGCTCCACGAAGGCGACAAGGAGATCGGAGGCAACGAGGCCCTCCGACTCCTAGAGTAGGAGTCGGCCGATGGCGGCCGCCGCGTCCGCCGACACCGGCTTCGGCTTGTACTTCCAGGAGATGCGGGCTCCGGTAGGGGGGCTGGCCTCGTAGGCCGGTAGGTTGAGGAAGTCGGCAGAAGGGACCACATTCTCGACGTAGAAATAAGACTGCTGCCACATCTTCACCGACTGCGCCAGCTTGATGACGGGGAAGGCGTTTCGCTGCGCTGGCCGGCGCACGGCGACGAAGCCCCCGCACTCGGCCGCCGTCTCCTTGGCGGAGGTGCCGAGCTTTCCATAGAAGAATGCTCCCCACAGCTCGATGGTGGGGAGGATGCCGAGGTAGCCCTCGCACGCCGTGACGAAGGCGGAGAGCAAGGTCACGGCGTTGGGCGTGAGATGGTGGGGTTGAAGGTTGTAGAAGTTGAGGAAGGTGTAGAAGAAGTCGCTCGCCGGGAGGCCGAAGCCCCGCAGGAAATGCGAGTGGAAGACGACCCGCTCGCCCTCCTGCGGTGCCGGCGAGATCTCCGTCTCCGGCGGCACCCGCGCCTAGATGAAGGCCGCGCTGGGCATCCGGCGCGTGTCGCGGAGGAAGGTGATGTGATCCTCGATCACGGTCGAACCATCCCAGTCGCCCATGGCCACGGCTAGCGGCGCGGAGGGGAGAGATGCGTCGATGACGAGCAACAACGGCAGCGCTACGGCAGCAACAGCAGAGGCTGAGAGGAGAAGAAAGAAGAGTGGGAGGGGGCGCAGGAGCTTTGCCACACCTCTCCCCCCTCCCTACTTATAGCGCCCGGGCTATGTAGCCGAGTGTTGGGGAACGTAGTAATTTCAAAAAAATTCCTACGCACACGCAAGATCATGGTGATGCATAGCAACGAGAGGGGAGAGTGTTGTCCACATACCCTCGTAGACCGTAAGCGGAAGCGTTATGACAACACGGTTGATGTAGTCGTACGTCTTCACGATCCGACCGATCCAAGTACCGAACGTACGGCACCTCCGAGTTCAGCACACGTTCAGCTCGATGACGATCCCCGGACTCCGATCCAGCAGGGTGTCGGGGATGAGTTTCGTTAGCACGATAGCGTGGTGACGATGATGATGTTCTACCAACGTAGGGCTTCGCCTAAGCACCGCTACGATATGACCGAGGTGAAATATGGTGGAGGGGGGCACCGCACACGGCTAAGGAACGATCACAAAGATCAACTTGCGTGTCATGGGGTGCCCCACCGCCCCCGTATATAAAGGAGCAAGGGGGAGGAGGCCGGCCCTAGGAGGAGGGCGCGCCAAGGGGAGTCCTACTCCCACCGGGAGTAGGACTCCTTCTTTCCTAGTCCAACTAGGAGAAGGGGGTAAAGGAGGGAAGTGGAGAAGGAAGGGAGAGGGGTGCCGCGCCCCAAACCCCTTGTCCAATTCGGACTGGGCTTGGGAGGGGCGTGCGCCACCTCCTGGCTCCTTCCCACTAAGGCCCATTAAGGCCGAATACTCTTCCCCGTATTCCCGTAACTCCCCGGTACTCCGAAAAAATACCCGAATCACTCGGAACCTTTCCGATGTCCGAATATAGTCGTCCAATATATCGATCTTTACGTCTCGACCATTTCGAGACTCCTCGTCATGTCCCCGATCTCATACGGGACCCCGAACTCCTTCGGTACATCAAAACTCATAAACTCATAATATAACTGCCATCGAAACCTTAAGCGTGCGGACCCTACGGGTTCGAGAACTATGTAGACATGACCTAGAACTTTTTCCGGTCAATAACCAATAGCGGAACCTGCATGCTCATATTGGCTCCTACATATTCTACGAAGATCTTTATCGGTCAAACCGCATAACAACATACGTTGTTCCCTTTGTCATCGGTATGTTACTTGCCCGAGATTCGATCGTCGGTATCCAATACCTAGTTCGATCTCGTTACTGGCAAGTCTCTTTACTCGTTATGTAATGCATCATTCCGCAACTAACTCATTAGTTACATTGCTTGCAGGGCTTATAGTGATGTGCATTACCGAGAGGGCCCAGAGATACCTCTCCGACAATCGGAGTGACAAATCCTAATCTTGAAATAGGCCAACTCAACATGTACCTTCGGAGACACCTGTAGAGCTCCTTTATAATCACCCAGTTACGTTGTGACGTTTGGTAGCACACAAAGTGTTCCTCCGGTAAACGGGATTTGCATAATCTCATAGTTGTAGGAACATGTATAAGTCATGAAGAAAGAAATAGCAACATACTAAACGATCAAGTGCTAAGCTAATGGAATGGGTCAAGTCAATCACATCATTCTCCTAATGATGTGATCCCGTTAATCAAATGACAACACATGTCTATGGTTAGGAAACATAACCATCTTTGATTCATGGGCTAGTCAAGTAGAGGCATACTAGTGACATTATGTTTGTCTATGTATTCACACATGTATTATGTTTCCGGTTAATACAATTCTAGCATGAATAATAAATATTTATCATGAAATAAGGAAATAAATAATAACTTTATTATTGCCTCTAGGGCATATTTCCTTCAGTCTCCCACTTGCAGTAGAGTCAATAATCTAGTTTACATCGCCATGTGATTTAACACCAATATTCATATCTGTATATGATTAACACCCGTAGTTCACATCTTCATGTGACCAACACCCAAAGGGTTTACTAGAGCCAATAATCTAGTTCACATCGCTATGTGATTAACACCCAAAGAGTACTAAGGTGTGATCATGTTTTGCTCGTGAGAGAATCTTAGTCAACGAGTGTGTCACATTCAGAGCCGTATGTATTTTGCAAATATTCTATGTCTACAATGCTCTGCATGGATCTACTCTAGCTAATTGCTCCCACTTTCAATATGTATCCAGATTGAGACTTAGAGTCATCTGGATCGGTGTAAAAGCTTGCACCGATGTAACTCTTTATGACGGGCTCTTTTATCACCTCCATAATCGAGAAATATTTTCTTAGTCCTTACTAAGGATATTCATGACCAATGTCCAGTTATCTACTCCTAGATCACTATTGTACTCCCTTGCCAAACCAAGGCAGAGTATACAATAGGTCTGGTCCATAGCATGGCATACTTTTATAGAACCTGTGACTAATGCATAGGGAATGACTTTCATTCTCTTTCTATTTTCTGCCGTGGTCGGGATTTGAGTCTTACTCAATTTTATACCTTTGCAACACAGGCAAGAACTCTTTCTTTGACTGTTCCATTTTGAACTACTTTAAAATCTTGTCAAGGTATGTACTCATTGAAAATCTTATCAAGCGTCTTGACCTATCTCAATAGATCTTGATGCTCAATATGTAAGTAGCTTTACCGAGGTCTTTCTTTGAAAAAACTCTTTTCAAACACTCCTTTATGCTTTGTAGAATAATTCTAAATTATTTCCGATCAACAATATGTCATTCACATATACTTATCAGAAATGTTGTAGTGCTCCCACTCATTTTCTTGTAAATACAGGCTTCACCGCAAGTCTGTATAAAACTATATGCTTTGATCAACTTATCAAAGCGTATATTCCAACTCCGAGATGCTTGCACCAGTCCATAGATGGATTGCTGGAGCTTGCACATTTCGTTAGCACCTTTAGGATTGACAAAACTTTCTGGTTGCATCATATACAATTCTTCTTTAAGAAAACCATTAAGGAATGCAGTTTTGACATCCATTTACCAGATTTCATAAAATGTGGCAATTGCTAACATGATTCGGACAGACTTAAACGAGTGAGAAAATCAAATTGTATTCAACACCTTGAACTTGTTGAAAAACCTTTTTGCGACAAGTTGAGCTTTGTAGATAGTAACACTACTATCAACGTTCGTCTTCCTCTTGAAGATCCATTTATTTTCTATGGCTTGTCGATCATCAGGCAAGTCCACCAAAGTCCACACTTTGTTCTCATACATGGATCCTATCTCAGATTTCATGGCCTCAAGCCATTTCGCGGAATCTGGGCTCATCATCACTTCCTCATAGTTCGTAGGTTTATCATGGTCTAGTAACATGACTATCAGAACAGGATTACCGTACCACTCTGGTGCGGACCGTACTTTGGAAGACCTATGATGTTTTGTAGTAACTTGAACTGAAGTTTCATGATCATCATCATTAGCTTCCTCACTAATTGGTGTAGTAATCACTGGAACTGATTTCAGTGATGAACTATTTTCCAATCCGGGAGAAGGTACAGTTACCTCATCAAGTTCTACTTTCCTCCCACTCACTTCTTTCGAGAGAAACTCCTTCTCTAGAAAGGATCCATTTTTAGCAACGAATATCTTGCCTTTGGATCTGTGATAGAAGGTGTACCCAACAGTTTCCTTTGGGTATTCTATGAAGACGCACTTCTCCGATTTGGGTTTGAGCTTATCAGGATGAAACTTTTTCACATAAGCATCGTAGCCCCAAACTTTAAGAAACGACAACTTGGGTTTCTTGCTAAACCACAGTTCATATAGTGTCGTCTCAACGAATTTAGATGGTGACCTTTTAACGTGAATGCAGCTGTCTCTAATGCATAACCCCAAAACGATAATGGTAAATCAATAAGAGACATCATAGATCGCACCATATCCAATAAAGTGTGGTTACGACGTTCGGACACACCATAACATTGTGGTGTTCCAGGTGGCGTGAGCTTTGAAACTATTCCACATTATTTTAATTGAAGACCAAACTCGTAACTCAAATATTCGTCTCCGCGATCAGATCGCAGAAACTTTATTTTCTTGTTACGATGATTTTTCCACTTCACTCTAAAATTCTTTGAAGCTTTCAACTATTTCAGACTTATGTTTCATCAAGTAGATATACCCATATTTGCTCAAATCATCTTGTGAAGGTCAGAAAATAACGATACTTGCCACGAGCATCAACACTCATTGGATCGCATACATCGATATGTATTATTTCCAATAAGTCAGTACCTTGTTCCATTGTTCCGGAGAACGGAGTTTTAGTCATCTTGCCCAAAAGGCACGGTTCACAAGCATCAAATGATTCATAACCAAGTGATTCCGAAAATCCATCTTTATGGAGTTTCTTCATGCGCTTTACACTGATATGACCCAAACGGCAGTGCCACAAATGGGTTGCACTATCATTATTAACTTTGCATCTTTTGGCATCAATATTATGAATATGTGTATCACTACGATCGAGATCCAACAAACTATTTTCATTGGGTGTATGACCATTGAAGGTTTTATTCATGTAAGCAGAACAACAATTATTCTCGACTTTAAATGAATAATCAGATTGCAATAAACATGATCAAATCATATTATGCTCAACGCAAACGCCAAATAACATTTATTTAGGTTTAACACTAATCCCGAAAGTATAGGGAGTGTGCGATGATGATCATACCAATCTTGGAACTATTTCCAACACTCATCGTCACTTCCCCTCAACTAGTCTTTGTTTATTATGTAACTCCTATTTCGAGTTAATAATCTTAGCAACCGAACAAGTATCAAATACTCAGGGGCTACTATAAACACTAGTAAGGCACACATCAATAACCTGTATATCAAATATACCCTTGTTCACTTTGCCATCCTTCTTATCCACCAAATATTCAGGCATTTCCACTTCCAAAGGACCATTTCCTTTGCGATTGTAAGCACTCGGGCCAGTGCTTTGGTCCAGTTTTGGTCTTCTTCACGGAGTGACAACTTGTTTGCCATTCTACTTGAAGTTTCCCTTTCTTTCCCTTTGCCCTTTTATTGAAACTAGTGGTCTTGTCAATCATCAACACTTGATGCTCTATCTTGATTTCTACCTTCGTCGATTTCAACATCACGAAGAGCTTGGGAATCGTTTTCGTCATCCCTTGCATACTATAGTTCATCACAAAGTTCTAGTAACTTAGTGATGGTGAATAGAGAATTCTGTCAATCATTATCTTATCTGGAAGATTATCTCCCACTTGATTCAAGCGATTGAAGTACCCAGACAATCTGAGCACATGCTCACTAGTTGAGCGATTCTCCTCCATCTTTTAGCTATAGAACTTGTTGGAGACTTCATATCTCTCAACTCGGGTATTTGCTGGAAATATTAACTTCAATTCCTGGAACATCTCATATGGTCCATGACATTCAAAACGTCTTTGAAGTCCCGTTTCTAAGCCGTTTAAGGATGGTGCACTAACCTATCAAGTAGTCATCATTTTGAGCTAGCCAAATGTTCATAACGTCTGCATCTGCTCCTGCAATAGGTTTGTCACCTAGCAGTGCATCAAGGACATAATTCTTCTATGCAGCAATGAGGATAAACCTCAGATCACAGATCCAATCCGCATCATTGCTACTAACATCTTTCAACACAATTTTCTCTAGGAACATATCAAAATAAACATATGGAAGCAACAACGCGAGCTATTGATCTACAACATAATTTGCAAAAAACTACCAGGACTAAGTTCATGATAAATTTAAGTTCAATTAATCATATTACTTAAGAACTCCCACTTAGACAGACATCTCTCTAGTTATCTAAGTGATCACGTGATCCAAATCAACTAAACCATGTCCGATCATCACGTGAGATGGAGTAGTTTCCAATGGTGAACATCATTATGTTGATCATATCTACTATATGATTCACGCTCGACCTTTCGGTCTCCGTGTTCCGAGGCCATATCTGTATATGCTAGGCTCGTCAAGTTTAACTCGAGTATTCCGCGTGTGCAACTGTTTTGCACCGTTGTATTTGAACGTAGAGCCTATCGCACCCGATCATCACGTGGTGTCTCAAAGACGAAGAACTTTCGCAACGTTGCATACTCGTGGAGAACACTTCGGATAATTAGCGAGAGATCATCTTAAAATGCTATCGCCAATCGTAATGTAATAAGATGTATAACAGATAAACATCATCGCAATCAAAATATGTGACATGATATGGCCATGATCATCTTGCGCCTTTGATCTCCATCTCCAAAGTATCTGTCATGATCTCTATCGTCACCGCACGACACCATGATCTTCATCATCTTGATCTATATCAATGTGTCGTCACATGGTCATCTCGCCAACTATTGCTCTTGTAACGATTGTTATCGCACAGCGATAAAGTAAAGCAATTATTTGGCACTTGCATCTTATGCAACAAAGAGACAACCATAGGGCTTACGCCATTGTCGATAACTTCAACAAAACATGATCATCTCATACAACAACTTATATCTCATCACGTCTTGACCATATCACATCACAACATGCCCTGCAAAAACAAGTTACACGTCCTCTACTTTGTTGTTGCAAGTTTTACGTGGCTGCTACGGGCTAAGCAAGAACCGTTCTTACCTACGCATCAAAACCACAACGATAGTTCGTCAAGTTAGTGCTGTTTTAACCTTCGCTAGGACCGGGCGTAGCCACACTCGGTTCAACTAAAGTTGGAGAAACTGACACCCGCTAGTCACCTGTGTGCAAAGCACGGCGGTAAAACCAGTCTCGCATAAGCGTACGCGTAATGTCGGTCCGGGCCGCTTCATCCAACAATACCGCCGAACCAAAGTATGACATGCTGGTAAGCAGTATGACTTGTATCGCCCATAGCTCACTTGTGTTCTACTCGTGCATATAACATCTACGGATAAAACCTAGGCTCGGATGCCACTGTTGGGGAACGTAGTAATTTCAAAAAATTTCCTACGCACACGCAAGATCATGGTGATGCATAGCAATGAGAGGGGAGAGTGTTGTCCACATACCCTCGTAGACCGTAAGCGGAAGCGTTATGACAACGCGGTTGATGTAGTCGTACGTCTTCACGATCCGACTGATCCAAGTACCGAACGTACGGCACCTCCGAGTTCAGCACACGTTCAGCTCGATGACGATCCCCGGACTCTGATCCAGCAGGGTATCGGGGATGAGTTCCGTCAGCACGACAGCGTGGTGACGATGATGATGTTCTACTGACGCAGGGCTTCGCCTAAGCACCGCTACGATATGACCGAGGTGGAATATGATGGCGGGGGGCACCGCACACGACTAAGGAACGATCACGAAGATCAACTTGTGTGTCATGGGATGCCCCCCTGCCCCCGTATATAAAGGAGCAAGGGAGGAGGAGGCCGGCCCTAGGAGGAGGGCGCGCCAAGGGGAGTCCTACTCCCACCGGGAGTAGGACTCCTTCTTTCCTAGTCCAACTAGGAGAAGGGGAAAGGAGGAAGTGGAGAAGGAAGGAGAGGGGCTGCGCCCAAACCCCTTGTCCAATTCGGACTGGGCTTGGGAGGGGCGCGCCACCTCCCCGGCTCCTTCCCACTAAGGCCCATTAAGGCCCAATACTCTTCCCCGTATTCCCGTAACTCCCCAGACTCGAAAAAATACCCGAATCACTGAACCTTTCCGATGTCCGAATATAGTCGTCCAATATATCGATCTTTACGTCTCGGCCATTTCGAGACTCCTCGTCATGTCCCCGATCTCATCCGGGATTCCGAACTCCTTCGGTACATCAAAACTCATAAACTCATAATATAACTGTCATCGAAACCTTAAGCGTGTGGACCCTACGGGTTCGAGAACTATGTAGACATGACCTAGAACCATTTCCGGTCGATAACCAATAGCAGAACCTGGATGCTCATATTGGCTCCTACATATTCTACGAAGATCTTTATCGGTCAAACCGCATAACAACATACGTTGTTCCCTTTGTCATCGGTATGTTACTTGCCCGAGATTCGATCGTCGGTATCCAATACCTAGTTCAATCTCGTTACCGGCAAGTCTCTTTAATCGTTATGTAATGCATCATTCCGCAATTAACTCATTAGTTACATTGCTTGCAAGGCTTATAGTGATGTGCATTACCTCTCCGACAATCGGAGTGACAAATACTAATCTTGAAATATGCCAACTCAACATGTACCTTCGGAGACACCTGTAGAGCTCTTTTATAATCACCCAGTTACGTTGTGACGTTTGGTAGCACACAAAGTGTTCCTCCGGTAAACGGGTGTTGCATAATCTCATAGTTGTAGGAACATGTATAAGTCATGAAGAAAGCAATAGCAACATACTAAACGATTAAGTGCTAAGCTAATGGAATGGGTCAAGTCAATCACATCATTCTCCTAATGATGTGATCCCGTTAATCAAATGACAACCCATGTCTATGGTTAGGAAACATAACCATCTTTGATTAATGGGCTAGTCAAGTAGAGGCATACTAGTGACATTATGTTTGTCTATGTATTCACACATGTATTATGTTTCCGGTTAATACAATTCTAGCATGAATAATAAACATTTACCATGAAATAAGGAAATAAATAATAACTTTATTATTGACTCTAGGGCATATTTCATTCACCGAGGGGGCGGGACATGGGGTCATGGGATTAACTGCGCCCACGTCCCCATGACCCGCCGTGTCCCGCGCGCATTTACCCCGACGTGAATAGTCGTGGGGATGGCAACCGTCCCCTCCGACGCAGTGAATCAGCCCGATTGCCGAGGTGCGGTAGTGGCGGGCCTAGCCCGGTGTCATGTCCCGTCCAGAACGTGGGCTGGCAGGCTTGCCAGGCTGACGTGCGCCGCGTGGCGCGTCCGTGGCGGGCGGCTTCCAGGGAAGCTTAACAGGCACGCCACCTGTTTCCCACCTGGAAGTTCAAAATCAACCATATAGCTCCGCCTGGGCGAGGCCGGCTTGAGCAGTCGGCTGGCCGCGAGATGGATCGACATTTTCCCAGAGCTCGGTGAGGGGGGAAGCCGCTGAGACTTCGCGGCCCCTCGACCACGACGCATCACCGGCTTCGGGGACTACTCTCAAAGTAATGGGCCATGGGTAGGCTCACTCGTGTCCCAAGATTTATCAAGACTTTGGGCCAGCTCCGCCTGGCCAGGCCCCAAGCCGAAACCCTGCCCTCTGGGGCCGGCTGGCTCAGCGGCCGGCTGCCAGAGGGCGAGTGACCCAAGACTACGACGCTCCAAGCGGCCGGCTCCTGCTGGCCGCCTTCCAGAGAGGGCGACAACGGGCAGGGAGCCACCTCACAACCACAGCATGACCGAGCCCCCCTTCGAGAGTACAAGATAGAGCATGGCTTCTGTAAGGCGCGTCGCCTCCAACACTCAGACGGCATGGCTACAAGGTTCGCGTCTGACGGAGATCTCCGCGACTGTGGGCAGCATGCCGTGTCTCCCCGACGCTGTTGCCGGCAGCGGAATCCTGTTCCCCACGACGGTCTATCGATATGGCCTGCCAGAGGTGGGCCCTATCGGGCAGTGACCCCAAGGAAGACGGCGGAAGCTCGACCAGGCGGATTCAAAAGGAGCCGGCCTCCAGCAGGCGGCCGTCCCTCATCCCGAGGCGAGCACGCCATTAAGATGATAAGACCAGGTGTGCTACAGTAGCCTCCCGCCAGGCGGCGGGACTGTAGCCATGCAAAGATGACCAAGCTCCCGTCACCAACGATACGGCTATAGTAAGCAGCCACCAACCAGTCGGCGGGGCCCACCAAGCGGCGGGCCCCTGCGGTCAGCGGAGAAGCCGGAGGCTGGAGACACTGACAGCCGGGCCCAGCAGCCGGCCAGATTACTATTGTACCCCTGGGGGGTAGGCCTATATAAACCCCCCAGGTCACCCATGCAAAGGGTTCGACCCCATTAGAACTAGCCACCCCCTAGAGCAGGAAGAGAGCTAAGTCTTGCCTCCTTCTGCCTCTAGCATACAGCTCGAGGAGCACCATTGTATCACTTGTGCCTTAGTGATCATGCGGAGACCCCGCAGAGCAGGACTAGGGGTGTTATCTCTTAGAAGAGCCCCAACTCGGGTAAAGCACGCCTGCTCGTGTTCACGCCTTTATCCCGCTTGTGCACCAGCGACGTTCTACTCGCTCCCACCATGATAAGCCATCCATTGGCGTATGTCGCACCCAACCCCTGACACGGGGTCAAAGATTTCCCAAAAATACTATATTCATGCTATATTGTCATCATAAATTTGTTACTTTTGCCCTGAAGTCAACGAGAATTATTCCTTGGCCAAATTTTTTATATGGGTACAATACCTAGTCATATTTGGTTCAAAAATATATCCAGGATTTTTTTTGACCTTTTTTGAATTATTAAATTATTTTTGAATATAGGGGGTGGAGCACCCGAGTGCTCCTAATCCGCTTCCTCTATCTATCTATCTATCTATCTATCTATCTATCTATCTATCTATCTATCTATCTATCTATCTATCTATCTATGAGGGCTTGAAAAAACTAACAACCGGTTCCTTCCTCTCAACAGTTGTTGTCTCGTCCCTCCTCATGCTCCCTCTCCTCGTCGCTGCTAGAGGCCACCTGACACTGGTTAACGAAGGTGGTGGCGGGCAGGTCGGGTAGTCATCGGTGATGGGATGTGATCTATGAGCGATGACTTTAGCTAGAGGGTATGGTTTGTGAAGTGGTGATGGTGATGATTTTGGCTCGAATGGCGATCACTAGTGGCGAGGCATCGATGGTCATGATCCCATCCGCAAATATGAGGACAACAGTGTTAGAAGGGAGAGAGAGGTTTGGTGGAATAGTTGTTGTATTGCTTGAGCCTCGTGGGCATATATATAGGAGTACAATGATCAACTTGAAGTACAAGACCAGGCATGACCAAATCCTAGTCTATCCTATACTTCCTAATAATCATATACTCAACATCCCCCCGCAGTCACAACGGTAGCGACGCAAACGGTGAGACCGGAGAAGAATTCGAAGGCAAGCCAACTGACACCCGCACACAGTCGTAACGGTTAATGCATCGCTGAAGTCGTGGCTGGAGTGGAAACCTACGAGGTTGCTCAAGCAGGCGGTAGCCCTTTGTGCAGTTTGTCGAAGTAGTCAAGAGCGGAGGGTGGTGTAGCTGTGGTTGAGGTAGCCGTGCGAAGAATTCCGGGGTCGAGGTCGAGTCGGGGTAGCCGGTGTCGAGGAAGTCGTCGTGGAGCCGCGGGCGCAAGGAGCCGCTGAGTTAGCATGGGTGCAGTGGTGTCGAAGTAGGGGCGCGCCATGAAGAAGATGGTGTTGACGAGGCGTCGCGCCGATTATGCCAAGCCTGAGGACACGTCATCGACAAATCCACGCATCGGTGTAGCCAGCACCGAGCATGCATAGACGGATGAAGACGAAGTTCACGAAGCGCCGCACCAGGCTTGCCAGGGCCGGGACACATCATGGATGAAGGCACTCATCGCTGTTGCCAGCACCGGGCATATGTAGACTGGGAACTGCACGAGTTGTACGCCATGTCGAAGAAGTCGGAGAGGCCAGCAGAGAAGGACTCGATGACGGTTGCGGCGCCAGTAGGCGTGGGGCCAAGTAGCCCGCGGTTGGCAGAGTAGATGAAGTGGTCGGGGTAGATGATGGCGACGCTGGCGACGGGCCGGTGCTGGACAAATACGAAGGGGGTAGACGGGCAGCAGCGGCTATGGCGGTAGCAGATGCGGTGGCCAAAGAAAAGCAGCGGCGGCTTGACGGTGGCGGTGGCTTGGGTAGGAGCGCGACGGTGGTGCTCGAAGTAGGCGAGGAACCCTGACAGCGTGATGAAGTCCGGCACGAACGGTGGTGTTCCCGCGCCAGGGGAGGTGACGCGGTGCATACCACGAAAAATCGACGCGCGATGACGGCGGAGTGGACCGCCGATCGCGGCGCTACGGCCAGAAGGGGCGACGCAGCAACGACGGGCGGGCGGATCAGGGCAATGGTGGTAAGGCCTTGGGGCAGCGACGGGGACCGTGGGCCATGGCAATGCGACCGAAAGGGGCGACGCAATGGTGGCGTGTGAGTCGGTGCAGCCGCGGGGACGGCTCGGGCGGCGGCTGAGCCGCGTGTCACACTCGCTATGGCCTTATGGGACTACGCAGTGGCAGTGTGAGGGTCGGTGCAGCCAAGGAAATGGCCTGGAACGGACGTCCTCGGGGTGGCGGTAGACCGCAGGCTGCGGCACTACGGCCCAATGGGGCGACGCAGCGGCAGCACACAGGGCGACGCTGCTCCTAGACGAGGCGACACAGCGGTAGCCCGATGGTCGATCGGTGGAGGGGCGTGTTGTACTCGGGACGGACTTCACGGGGCCTATGGAGGCGCGCGCAACCGATGAGCCAGGTCGGTCGCACGGGTAGATGAGGCAGATCGCGGCGGCAGGCGGGTGGTCAATTCGATCGCGCGCGAGTTCGGGACACTGCTCGGTAGAGGCGGGGTGGCGGCGCAATCTGAGACGAAGCTGACAACAACGGTCGGCAGGGCGGCCGTACATGCGCGACGTAGATCGACGGGTAGGCCGGCGCGCGAACGACGGCTGGTATGGGCCGCCGCATGGTGAGAGGCCGCCGGGTCGGTGCGATGCAAGAGTCCCGGTAGGTGCAGGGCGGTGACGGCTGGCGCAGGGCGACGGGTGGGCCGACGTACGAACGGCGGCTGGCACTGACAGGTCGCCTCGGCGCACGTGACCGCTGGGTCGGTGGAGAGGCCGACTGTCACGCTGGGGTCGAAGTAGAGGCGCGCGGGGCCGACGACGGTGATGGGCGATGCAAACCTATTTTAGATCGGAAAACCAAAAAGAAACGCCGATCAGGACAACTGACGGGAGAGAGAAAACCCGAAGCAAGGGCTCGAAAAAAGACTCTCTAGGCCAGCCGGTCAACATGACCGACGGATGAACCCTAGGTACGGGCGGCGCAGTCCCCGACTGTGGTCATGGAGGCCAACTGCCCCCAGGGCGACGGCTACGGTTTGGATCGGTTAAACTGATACCATGTTAGAAGGGAGAGAGAGGATTGGTGGAATAGTTGTTGTATTGCTTGAGCTTGGTGGACATATACATAAGAGTACAATGACCAACTTGAAGTACTCCCTCTGTCCCAAAATAAGTGACTCAACTTTGTACTCCAGAGTTAGTACAAAGTTGAGTCACTTATTGTGAGACGGAGAAAGTATAAGACAAGGCAGGATCAAATTCTAGTGTATCCTATAGTTCATAATAATCATATACTCCCTTCGTCCCAAAATTCTTGTCTTGAATTTATCAAAATATGAATGTATCAAGTCACATTCTAGTATTAAATACATTCATATATAGGTAAATTTAAGACAAGAATTTTGAGATGGAGGAGGTACTCAACAGACAGTTCTGCCTTCAACATCCCAACGAGGTAGTCCTCCGCTCGGTGTCGTGGTCCTGAGCTGCTAGGGAGTTGTACCCCCTCCCCTTAATTATATACTCCGCCATAATTATCTACCCGTAATAGTAAATGGGCTATTTCTTCTGGACATCATTAATATTGTCCCCAAAGTTACAAAATATTACCCACCAATGCAACCTATAAATGTCAAAAAAAAACGTTTTGCAGGCAATCCCCGCCAGGGCCGGCCCAAACATAGAGGCCTACTATACTACGCTCTGCGCAATGGAGAATACAAAGCGCGCCCGTTTGGGCCGGGCCATGTGCGGGCGCCTCTTTATTTAGTTTCTTTTTTATTTTTATTTTTCTGTTACGTTTTTGTTTTCCTACATTTTAAATCAATTTGGAACTTCAAAAAACATTTGCAACTTAGAGAAAACAGAAAACTTTGAAATGAAATGTTCTAGAAAACAAAAAAAGTTTGTGACTTCAAAAAGTGCTATTTTTTCTAAAAATTTCCGCATATACACACAAAAAATCGCAATTTTGAAAAATTGTTCGTAAAATAATAAATAGTTAATGTTCCTGACAAATAGGTCCATGTACTAAAAATAGTAAATGAAATTGAACAAAATGTTTGCTAATTCAAAAAAGTTCATGCATTTTTGGAAATCCTAAAGTTTTAAAAATAAATTGTGAATACGAAAGAGTTCACTGATTCATAAATATGTTCGTGAAGTTTCAGAAAAATCCACCAATTTGAACAAATGTTTGTCTACTCTATAATTGCTCTCTGATTAAAAAGGAAAATTTAATAAATTGTTTGCATATATTAACAAAATGTTCACAAGGTTAAAAAAATGTTCGTAAATACTTAAATAAGTTCACGATTTTTAAAAATGTTCCCAAATTTGTAAAAATGTTCACAAATGATCGAAGGTATGTAGTTAAACTGTTAAGCTTTAAATTCAGAGTAATTCAAAATAAAAGAATGTTTCTCTAAATTTGGAATAATTCTTTGAATTACTAATTTTTTTGGCAACCACGACACTTTTTTGGAAATTTGAACATTGCTTCAGTTTGTGAATACATTTTAAAAAAGAAATATTTTCTTGCATATGTGAACAAAATTTTAAAATCATGATATGAGATGTGAACAAAATATGGTCATTGCCATCGGAGATTATGATTTTTTTTCTCCCGTTGCAACGCATGGGCCCTTTTGCTAGTATATATTTAAGAAAAGAAAAGGAAAAACCCATGCCCAACCCAGCTGCTCCTAAGCATGATTGCTCGCACGTCAACTACCTACTACCTAAGGATTGTGCATGCGGGCGAGCCTATGTCTCGCCTGATGCCAGATGCACGGCAGCTTCACCCATGAGCAGCTACTGCCAAATCGCTTATGATTGGCCGCATTGTGTTACTTCTTCAACCGTTTTTACTAACACAGAATCAATGTACTTACTACATATCCAAAAATAGTCAATGTGTGCTGATACATTTGACATATATTAAGTTCACACCGGTCGACATTTATCAATTGCAAATCAGTTTGTTAATTTGGTTTATTTTAGTCTGTGTTGGAATTCATGTATAAACATGCCAATTTTGTATAAAATTATTTTGACATGTGCATTGGTGTGTCTACATTGCTCCAATTCATCATTTGTTTGCACAACATACTCACATGTGTTACTTTTTAGATGTATTACATAGTTATCAAATACACATCAAATCGGCCAGGGGTTCCCTGTGTATGTCCGGGCATGCTATAACAGTTTTTGTCTGTTTTTTCGCTGATAAACCGGGCAATTCTATTCTTCTTAATTAATGGATAGAGCCCAAAGGTCTCCGGATTAAAAATAAGTCAGAGATGGTGAATGTAACATGATGTAGTGTTTACTTTGTACATTCAATTGTGTCGCTTGCATCTCTCCTACGTGTTTCTATGTGGGTAAATATTTATTTGAGGGTAGTTTCTATTTGTAAGTTGATTGATGAATTATTCCTACTAAGTTGACATTTTTTTGTGTTTGTTTTCTATCCTACACAATAGATATTTCTCAGACAACCTTAAAATTGCAAATTTCATGATTATGTGTCAAAGGATTCATGGCATCCTTAAATGTTATTTACATTTCTACAACCCCTTGTCCTTTGCTTCTCCACTACCGGGCGCTCATTCACCATGAGCGACAGCCAAACATATGCCCTAACCTATTCCTCTAAAGTATTGATTATATGATTGTCTCATGTGTTGCCCTTGGTATGACCACATCACTTGGGAGGTGGGAAGGGGGGTGATTCATCTTTCTTTTGGCATGATAAATATGTATCGTTTTAATATAGTCACACAACACACCAACAGGGTTTTAATTATGAATATTAGCCCACAACCACATCTTTTGTGGTGAAATTCATAACAACTTTTTAATTAGGATTATGTAAACAATGATATGTACGCTCGAACACAAGCACCCCATTGGTTCTTTAACATACTACATATTAGACAGTTGCTCATTAAGGTTCCAGATATGTATTGACTATCGAAACCTTGTCAAATATTTATGTTTGATATCTCAATACCATATATTTTGGTATTGTACATAGTTCGATCTTTTATACATATGCATGCAACACGAACTAGATAGCGGTTAAAGTTACAGTTAAAAATATGTGTCACTGTTTGAAAGAGATTGATTTTTTTATTGTATTATCTTGCGTACCCAATAAAGATAGTATATTATCTCCAAAAAATTAAGATTGTATAGTAGGCATGCTCATAGCATATAAGTACAACCATACTTGGACACTGAACCACCCATATATCAGCTAGCAGACACATGCATACAAACGTAGGTCATTTTCTTATGATTGTTACTTTTGTGTAGCTTCATGGTGGCTTCTTGTATGATGTGTTTTATTCTTCATTTTCGATGGATTAATTTTTCTTGGCAACAAAAAAGTTGTACATAAGTAGCATGATTCTAGCATGTATTTAAATTCATTTTCCATCACATCAAAATATTTACCATTTGAAAATTGTTACATTTAGAAAACAACAATTTTATTGCACACTTTATATCACATATGTAGAGAAGCAAAATTGTGACCTGATAGTTTCATCTGTATATTTACATGGTAGTCTGACCTAAGGTTTATATGCCAAACTAGACTACCAACTCTTAGCTTTTGTAAAAAAAGGGGGGGGGGGGCAAATATCACATCTTAATTTGGAAGGATGACAAAGCATACGGCACAAAACAAGGAGCCATGCATTTTTTTGTCTACCTAGGCTTTATTAAAACCACCTGACACCTCAACATATATAAAGATCTTTGCATAGAGTTGCAATATTGTATTTAACCCTGGTGTGGATCTTTAGGATGACAATTAATAAACTAAACAATTTATAAAAGGTTTGTTGTACAAAGCTCTCATTGGAGTGTAGTACACATTTAGCTTAATCTTAATTTGCAAAGAAGATAAACCAGATTGTGCAAAAACGAGGAGCTGACGAAAAAGTATCGTCTACCTAGGATTTATCAAACCACCCTACACATGAACATGCATACAGATTCTTGCATGTGGTTGCCATACCTAGGTTAACCCTGCCCTAGATCTATAGGATCACAATTAATCAAGTCACCCAGTCACAAAAGATCTAACTAGATGGTACTCCCTCCATTTCTTTTTAGTCTGCATATAAGATTGAAGGAAATATGCCCTAGAGGCAATAATAAAGTTATTATTTATTTCCTCATATCATAATAAATGTTTATTATTCATGCTAGAATTGTATTAACCGGAAACATAATACATGTGTGAATACATAGACAAACATAGTGTCACTAGTATGCCTCTACTTGACTAGCTCGTTAATCAAAGACGGTTAAGTTTCCTAACCATAGACATGAGTTGTCGATTGATTAACGGGATCACATCATTAGGAGAATGATGTGATTGACTTGACCCATTCCGTTAGCTTAGCACTTGATCGTTTAGTATGTTGCTATTGCTTTCTTCATGACTTATACATGTTCCTATGACTATGAGATTATGCAACTCCCGTTTACCAGAGCACTTTATGTGCTACCAAACGTCACAACGTAACTGAGTGATTATAAAGGTGCTCTACAGGTGTCTCCCAAGGTACTTATTGAGTTGGCGTATTTCGAGATTAGGATTGTCACTCCGATTGTCGGAGAGGTATCTCTGGGCCCTCTCGGTAATGCACATCACCATAAGCCTTGCAAGCAATGTGACTAATGAGTTAGTTGCAGGATGATGCATTACATAACGAGTAAAGAGACTTGCCGGTAACGAGATTGAACTAGGTATCGAGATACCGACGATCGAATCTCGGGCAAGTAACATACCGATGACAAAGAGAACAACGTATGTTGTTATGCGGTTTGATCGATAAAGATCTTCGTAGAATATGTGGGAGCCAATATAAGCATCCGGTTCCGCTATTGGTTACTGATAGGAGACATGTCTCAGTCATGTCTACATAATTCTCGAACCCATAGGGTTCGCACGCTTAAAGTTTGGTGACGATCGGTATTATGAGTTTTTGTGTTTTGATGTACCGAAGGTAGTTCGTAGTTCCGGATATGATCACGGACATGACGAGGAGTCTCAAAATGGTCGAGACGTAAAGATCGCTATATTGAATGACTATGTTCGGACACCGGAAGTGTTTCGGGAGGTTTCAGACATTTACCGGAGTACCGGGTGGTTACCAGAACCCCCCGGGGAGTATATTGGGCCTAATGGGACTTAGTGGGAGAAGAGGAGGGGCGGCCAGGGCAGCCGCGCGCCCCCTCCCCCTCTAGTCTGAATTGGACAAGGAGGGGGCGGCGCCCCCCTTTTCCTTCTCCTTTTCTCTCCCTTCCTTCCCTTCTCCTACTCCAACAAGGAAAGGAGGAGTCCTACTCCCGGTAGGAGTAGGACTCCCCCCCTTGGCGTGCCCTCCTTAGCTGGCCACCTCTCCCCCTTGCTCCTTTATATACGAGGGCAGGGGGCACCTCTAGACACACAAGTTGATCTATTGATCTCTCCCAGCCGTGTGCGGTGCCCCCCTCCACCATATTCCACCTCGGTCATATCGTAGCGGTGCTTAGGCGAAGCCCTGCATCGGTAGCATCATCATCACCATCATCACGCCTTCGTGCTAACGGAACTCTCCCGTGAAGCTCTGCTGGATCGGAGTTCGCGGGACGCAATCGAGCTAAACATGTGCTGAACTCGGAGGTGTCGTACGTTCGGTACTTGGATCGGTCGGATCGTGAAGACGTACGACTACATCAACCGCGTTGTGCTAACGCTTTCGCTTACGATCTACGAGGGTATGTGGATGTCACTCTCCCCTCTCGTTGCTATGCATCACCATGATCTTGCGTGTGCGTAGGATTTTTTTTGAAATTACTACGTTCCCCAACAGTGGCATCCGAGCCAGGTTTATGCGTAGATGTTATATGCACGAGTAGAACACAAGTGAGTTGTGGGCGATACAAGTGATACTGCTTACCAGCATGTCATACTTTGCTTCGGCGGTATTGTTGGATGAAGCGTCCTGGACCAACATTACGCGTATGCTTACGCGAGACTGGTTCTACCGACGTGCTTTGCACATAGGTGGCTGGCGGGTCTCAGTTTCTCCAACTTAAGTTGAACCGAGTGTGGCTACGCCCGGTCCTCGAGAAGGTTAAAACAACACTAACTTGACGAAATATCGTTGTGGTTTTGATGCGTAGGTAAGAACGGTTCTTGCTTAGCCCATAGCAGCCACGTAAAACTTGCAACAACAAAGTAGAGGACATCTAACTTGTTTTTGCAGGGCATGTTGTGATGTGATATGGTCAAGACATGATGCTAAATTTAATTGTATGAGATGATCATGTTTTGTAACAGAGTTATTGGCAACTGGCAGGAGCCATATGGTTGTCGCTTTATGGTATGCAATGCAGTCGCCCTGTAATTGCTTTGCTTTATCACTAAGCGGTAGCGATAGTCGTAGAAGCAATAGTTGGCGAGACGACAATGATGCTAAGATGGAGATCAAGGTGTCGCGCCGGTGACGATGGTGGTCATGACGGTGCTTTGGAGATAGAGATCACTGATATGTCTCCAACGTATCTATAATTTTTGATTGTTCCATGCTATTATATTACCCCTTTTGTATGTTTATGGGCTTTATTTTACACATTTATATCATTTTTTGGGACTAACGTACTAACCGGAGGCCCAGCCCATATTGCTGTTTTTTTGCCTATTTCAGTATTTCGAAGAAAAGGAATATCAAACGGAGTCCAAACAGAATGAAACCTTCGGGGGCGTGATTTTTGGAACGAACGTGATCCGAAGAGCTTGGAGTGCAAGTCAAGAAGCTTCCGAGGGCCCCACAAGATAGGGGGCCATGCCCCCCCTGTAGGGCGCGCTTCTATCTCGTGGGCCCTCATGCCACCGACGCATTTCTTCCTCCTATATATACCTACGTACCCCGAAAACATCTCGGGGCACTACGAAACACAGTTTCCACCGCCGTAACCTTCTGTATCCACGAGATCTCATCTTGGAGCCTTCACTGACACTCTGTCGGAGGGGGAATCAACCACGGAGGGCTTCTACATCAACATCCTTGCCCCTTCGATGAGTTGTGAGTAGTTTAGCTCAGACCTACGGGTCCATAGTTATTAGCTAGATGGCTTCTTCTCTCTTTTGGGATCTCAATACAATGTTCTCCCCCTCTCTTGTGGAGATCTATTCGATGTAAACTCTTTTTGCGGTGTGTTTGTCGAGATCCGATGAATTGTGGGTTTATGATCAAGTTTATCTATGAATAATATTTGAATCTTCTCTGAATTCTTTTATGTATGATTGAGTTATCTTTGCAAGTCTCTTTGAATTATCAGTTTGGTTTGGCCTACTAGATTGATCTTTCTTGCCATGGGAGAAGTGCTTAGCCTTGGGTTCAATCTTGTGTCCTTACCAAAGGATGTAAAGGGTTGCAAGACACGTATTGTATTGTTTCCATCGAGGATAACAAGATGGGGTTTATATCATATTGCATGAGTTTATCCCTCTACATCATGTCATCTTGCTTAATGCATTACTTTGTTCTTATGAACTTAATACTCTAGATGCAGGCAGGAGTCGGTCGATGTGTGGAGTAATAGTAGTAGATGCAGGCAGGAGTTGGTCTACTTGTTATGGACGTGATTCCTATATACATGATCATGCCTAGATAATCTCATAACTATGCGCTTTTCTATCAATTGCTCGACAGTAATTTTCTTGAGAGAAGCCTCTAGTGAAACCTATGGACCCCGGGTCTATCTCTTATCATATTTGCTTTCAATCTACTTTTATTTGCATCTTTACTTTTTGCATCTATATTATAAAATACCAAAAATATATTCATACTATCTTTATTAGATCTCACTTTCGCAAGTGGCCGTGAAGGGATTGACAACCCCTTTATTGCGTTGGTTGCGAGTTCTCAGTTTGTTTGTGTAGGTGTGTGGGACTTTTGAGGAGCCTCCTACTGGATTGATACCTTGGTTCTCAAAACTGAGGGAAATACTTATGCTACACTTGCTGCATCACCCTCTCCTCTTCGAGGAAAACCAACGCAAGCTCAAGACGTAGCAACAAGGATTTCTGGCGCCGTTGCCGGGGAGGTCTTCGCTCAAGTCAAGACATACCAAGTACCCATCACAAACCCATCTCCATCGCATTTACATTATTTGCCATTTGCCTCTCGTTTTCCTCTCCCCCACTTCACCCTTGCCATTTTATTCGCCCTCTCTTTCCCAATCTCCTCCTTTCTTTCTCGCTTGCCGCTTTTCTGTTTGCTCGTGTGTTAGTTCGTTTACCTTGTCGTCATGGCTAGTCCTCCTATCCTTATTCTCACTCCCGAACAAGAAATTCACAATTTTAAGCAAAGGGAAAGGGAAAGTTTAAAAGATGCTTGGCATAGAATTTGCAATGCCCAATATAAAGCTACTAGGAAGCTTGCTACTTCCATTCTTCTCCGCAATTTTTATGTAGGCATTACTCCTTGGAATAGATGTGTTCTTGATATTGCTACCGGAGGTGATTTTATGAGTAGCCATACTTTCGATGCTTATAATGCTATGTTAGATTTGTTTGGCCCACCACCTATTTTGGTTAATGGAACGGTTTTAACTCTAGAACATGTGATGCAACGGCTTGATATTATTGAAAATAAAATTGCCACTGTTGAGTTGATTGAAAATTTGTATAAAAAGATTCATAATCACATCACCCAATTTGGATCGAGGGTTGGAGTTACTTTGAAAAATCTTAAAGAAAAGGAACCTATAGTCAATGAAAAAATAGATCTAGACTCTGCTAGAATCGGTAAACTTGAGGATATCATTACAAACTTAGGTTCCGCGTTTTCTCCCATGAAAAACACTCCAAAACCCCCTACTAAAACTTCCAAGTTTATTTATGTTCCTAAAAATAAGGGTGAATCTTCTAAGGGAGACGCGGATCTCAAATCCATAAGTGTTCTCCCCAATTGTATCTCTATTGTTAAGGAACCTTTTTCTATAAATGAATTTCTTGATTTTTTGCCTAAAGAATTAGCCATTACTAAAAAGGGAGAGATCCCTAGAGATAACAATCTCTCTACTTATGAATTAAGTGCCAAAGATGGCACTCATTAGATATATCCTTGCTTTTATGCCTAGCTAGGGGCGTTAAACGATAGCGCTAGTTGGGAGGCAACCCAATTTTCTTTATGTTTTTTGTTTTTTTGTCGGGGCTTGGGAGCGACATATGCCAAAGGATGGCTTATCATGGTGGGGGCGAGTAGAACGTCACCGGTGCCTGGAAACGGGATGAGGCGAAGACATGCACGCCGGCGGATCTTACCCTGCTTCAGGGCTCTCCGAGGAGATAACATCCCTACCGCAGCTCTGCTGGGTCTCCGCATGGTCACTATGGCAAAGTGAATACAAGGTTGATCCTAGAGCTGTTTCTGGAGGTAGGAGAAGGCAAGGCTTGCTCTCTCCTTCCTATATGGTCTGTCTAGTGCTAATGGATTCGAACCCTTTGCATGGGTGCCCTGGGGGGTTTATATAGGCCTACCCTGTGGGTACAATGGTAAAACGGCCGGGCGCGGGTCCCAGCCGTCTCGTCTCTCAGCGCCGTCTTCTCCGCCGACTCGGGCCCGCCGACCGTGGGTTCCGCCGACCGTATCTGGCACGAGGGCATCGGCCCTCGTCGCGCGCGGGCGGGTCGTGCCGGCTGCAGATTACTGTAGCCGTGCTTCTAATGATGCGGGCTTGGTCATGGGGTCATGGCAACAGTGCCGCCGCCTGCCGGGTGATCGCTGTCGCCATTCCCCTGTCGCGTCTGGTTAATGGCTTGTGGGGCCCGTGGGAGGGGCCGGTCGACTCCTGGGGGCCGACTCCCAACGGGTCCGACTCTTGGCGCTCTCGCCGTCTTCAGTACTCTCGCTGACTGGTGGGCCCGCCATCTCCGGGCCGTACACACAGACCATCGTGGGCACAGGGCCCCACCCCCAAGAGCTGATGTCAGGGTCGTCATGGCAACAGTGCCGCGCCGGGCGGAGATCTCCGCGAGTACGGCGCACTGTGGCCATACCTGCCCTTAAATAACAGGGTGGTTGGAGTTGCAGGCTGACTTCCGTAGTCGGCCTCGGGGGAGTCGCCTTTGGGACTCGGCTTGTCTTGGAATCGCCTCTGGGACTCGGCTCGTCTTGGAGTCGCCTCTAGGACTCGACTTATCTTGGAGTCGCCTCTGGGACTCGGCTTATCTTGGAGTCGCCTCTAGGACTCGGCTTATCTTAGAGTCGCCGCAGGTACTTGACGGGCGCAGTCTGTCCCGATGTCTTGAAAGGTTCTAGGGCTCGGGTTAGCCTACCCGTGGCCCATTACTCCGACAGTAGTCCCTGAAGCTGGTGAGGCTCCGAGGATGATAAGTCGCGGGCCTCAACAGTTTCATTCTTCCGATGGTCGGATTTAGGCCTTGTTCGCCGTCTTCCTTCGAGCCGACAGGCCGGAGTCGGACTCTCAGAGGGCCGTCCAGCTTCAAACCGACTAGCTGGAGTCGGATTCCCCGATGGCCGTCTTGCCCCCCCCTCCCAAAGAGTTTGAAAGCCGCCGCGGGAACTAGGCGGCGTGCCTGATACGCTTCCCGCGGTCACCCACCTCGGCCCCGTCGCGCGGCGCCACGTGGCAAGGGCAGTCTGCCTGCCCACGCGCACGACGGGATTGGTCGTCAGGCGGGGCCCACCACTACCGCGCCTCGGCGCGCGAACGGATCCGTTGAGGCCGTGCGGGCGGTTGGGTTTCCCACGTCGTTACTGCGCGCAGTAACTTCGTGGGTTATTCGTGGGGGGCGTGGGGTCATGCGCGCAGTTAATCCCACGCCGCCCCGTCGGCTTCTCAGCCCGTAGGCCTATAAGTAGGCGGGGGGCTGGACGAGAAACACACGCGCCCATTCCTCCCTGCTCCCCCGCCTCCTCCTGCTTCTTCTTCCTCCAGCCATCACCGCGCCAAGCCGCCCACATCTGCAGCTATGAGTTCTTCCTCCACCGCCGCGGCTCCTGCCGTGCGTTTCGGCATTTGGGACGGCTCCGAAGTGGACGACGACGCCATCGAGCACCTCCGCAAGACGCACCGGCTCCCCGGCCTGAACTTGGTGCGAGCCCGCGCCCCGTCGGCGGGGGAAATAAGGCCAGCGCCGCAAGAGGGCGAGCGGGTCATATTCCGCTCGCACCTTATGCGCGGCCTGGGCCTGCCGGCGAGCGGCTTCGTCCGCTCCTTCTTGGAGTTCAACGGACTCCAGCCGCACCACCTCACTCCCAACACGGTGGTGCTGCGGGCCGCCTTCGCCACCCTGTGCGAGGGTTTCCTCGGTGTTCTCCCCACCATCGAGCTGTGGGGAGAGCTCTTTCAATCCAAGCTCGGCACGCACGTCGCAGGCGTGCCGGCTCAGTGCGGCGCCTTTATCGCAATGCACAGGTCGACCGCCGACAACCCATTCCCTCCCATCGCGCTGATCAAGTCGGTGAAGATGTGGCAGCGGTCGTACTTCTACGTGAAGAACGTCGCCGCGGAAGGCGACTGGGTCAACCTGCCGCCCTATGAGGCCGGCGCGCCAGCTGGGAGGCTTCGCAGTTGGTCCCACCGGGCCCAGACGCTGACTCCCGCCGGTGCCGCCGCCATCGCGCGACTCCGGGTGCTGACGCAGTCGGAAGGCCTAGTCGGGGCCGACTTGCTGGCCGCCTTCGTGGCGCGCCGAGTCCTCCCTCTCCAAGGCCGACCTCATCTGATTAGTCAGATGAGCGGCCGCCGAGACCCGAGTCGGATGTGCACTTGGGACATGCCCCACGCGGAGGTGGCGAAAATGGTGAATCACATCACGAACTGCGAGCTCGCGGAAGATTGGCAGTTCGGCAAGGAGCCGTACTCGCGTGCCAACCCCCCGCCTGCGCTAAGTCGTATATTTTGCTTTCTGTTTTTCTTTGTAGCCGAATCCGACTTCTGATCTTCTTGGTTTTTTTGAGTCAGAACCCCCTCATCCCGCCCGCAGCCGGCGCCACTGGACAGCCCCGCGAGTTCGCTCTAGATCGAGCGGAGAGCAATGTTGAGGACCCCGACTTGGGGGCGGCGGCGATGGAAACCGATGCCAAAGGCGGAGGAGGAGGAGCGGAAGGCGGCCTCCGGCCCTCGGCGACCTTCGCCGACTGGCCAGAAGACGACGCCGAAGGGGAAGTCGTCCCGCGCCGCCAACCAAAAGCCGGCCATCCAGGCACGAGTTCCTCCGCCGGCTTGGCCGGTCAAGTCGGCGCGAAGAAGCGCCGGGCCGCGCCGAGTTCGCTCGGTGGTCGGCCGAAGAAGTTCAAGGGGGCGGCCGCCGCGACCAAGTGGGAGGAGGCAGTCGCGAAGGCCAATCGCTTCTGCAAGGAAGTGAAGAAGCCGCTGCTAGTCTCTGCGTAAGCGTTAGCCGCCTTTGACTTGTTTTCTTCGACGAATCTTTTCTGAGTCTTTATATTTCCTTCTTTGCTTTAGGGACCCTCTTTCTCTTGAGAGGGTCGCCATCCCTTCTGTCATGGGGTCGGCCGAGGCGTCCGCCAGCACTCGGCGGATTGACCCCGCCGCCGACCTCCGGGAGGCGACGGAGCGCAACACGCGGGAGAAGCGCGACGAGGAAGAGGCCGACTGTCTGGAGAAGGCGGAGGCCGAAAAAGCGGCGGCCTCTGCCCAGAAGAAACTGGAGGAGGCCGAAGCCGCCGCCGCAGCCAAACAGCGGGCTGAGGAGACCGCGCGCCGTCAATCGGCGTTGCTTGTCGTCCCGCTGAACTCCGCGCCGCCGCCCCCGGAGTTCACGGGGCAGACTGGAGAAGTCGGCGGGGAGCACTCCATCGTGGAGAAGGACGGTGGCGAGGCCTCCGCGTCGGGCACAGCCACGCCGCCACCGCCGCCTCCGCCGCATGGCAAGCAGCCGGTGGGCCCGCCAGTGCCGCCGACTGAGGACGAGGCGGTGGCGAGGCTGCTCCTTCAAGTCGCCTCACCAGCGCGCTGCCGCCTTGAGAAGGCGGTCTCGGCCCCACGCCCCTTGGAAGCCGGCGCCACCAGCTCGGCCATTCCAGATGCTGAGGCATGAAGTGCTGCGCCCACTGGATGGCTGCTAGGAGGCGGCGACGGTCCGCTGAACCAGGAGCTCCTGGACGTGCAGGCGAAGCTGCGAGCTGAGGGTGAAGCCATCCAGGGCTGCACCAGGGCGCATCTGGCGTCGCGAGCGTCTATCCGTGTATGTTTTCTTTTTCGACTTTGTCTTTTCTCGTTCTTCTCTGTGGGGGCGCTAAGCGCACTCCATCGGTGTAGTCCCGAGTTTCGTCCGCCGCCGAAGCAGCGCCCGAACTCAATCTGGCGAAGTTCCTCATTTTGTCTTTGTCGATTGTTTATCACAGAGTATCACAACCTCGCGCCACCGCCTTCAATCGCAACGTTGAGCAGCTGGGGAAGCGGACTGCCGACTTGTCGGAGAGCCGGAGTAAGTTCTTCTTCTTTTTTCGCGGGGGCGGGCTGGCGCACCCGCGGGCTGTAGTCCCCGAGATTTGGGCCGATCGCTGAGCAGTCGGGCCGGATCTTCCCAGCGACCTTCTTTGTTGACGACTTAACGTCTTTCTTTTTGTTTTTCAGAGGCCAATGCCGTTCTTCAGGAACGGTTGGGCGAAGTCAGCACGGCCCTACGCGCCAAGGAGGAGGAGTGCAGCAAGCTCGCCACAGAGCGCGACTTGCTGGCCGCGTAGTTGGCGGAGGAGAAGGAGCTGCTTGAGGCGGCTCGGAACGAGGCGGAGAAGAAAGAGACCGCTCTCCTGGGCGAGTTCGAGATCGAGCGCTCCGCCTGGACTGACAAGGAGGCGATGCTTACTTCCGGCTTCCACGAGATCGAAGACATTGTCGACGGTGAGCTTCTTTGCTTCCTTTCTTCGAACCGCCGACTGCAAGTCAAGCCGACTTCTGATTCTTTCTTTTGCTTCTTTTTGTTTTGGGCAGACTTCTTCCCTGGCCACTCGCAGGCGGTCACTCGAGCCATCGAGGCTGATCGTGAGGTGCGGAGGGCAAATGGCGAGGAGATCGCCGCCAACGCCCCCCTAACCGTCGACGAGCAACTCCTGAGCATCGAGACTCGCCTGCGGCCAGCCTACCAGCTGCTGCGCCGGCTTCAACGTGCCGGGGCTCAGGCGATCTCCGCCTGTGGCGTGCATGCTGGCCTCACAGACGCCACCGGATCGCCGACTGGCTGGAGGTCGCAGCTGGCCGTCTTGAGGCTTGGAAGGGTTCCTCGTCCCGGGCTGGAGCGCGCCGGGCCTTGGAATTCGTCAAGGCTTGGTATCCAGGGCTAGACCTGGACCGACTGGCCACGTTTCGGTCAGAGGCCCAGGCAGAGCTGGCGGCTGTGGAAGGCGGCCTCGTCGAGCGTGCGGCGGCGATCGCCGACTACACCGACACTAGCGTCTTCGTTCCTGAACGGGCCGCGAACGGCGAAGAGGTGCCGCCCGAGTGGTTCGGGATGAACCCGGACTACGACGAGGACTCGGCGGAGGTGATCGGCTCCAACACCGAGGAGGAAGACGAGGCGGGGGACGGAGACGAGACGGAGGCGCCAGAGGACAGAGCATACGACCAGCCTCAGCTCGATCGCGCCTCCAGCAACGAGTGGCGTCCGACCGGGCCTGCTGCCGCTAGAGACGATCAAGCCGAGACTGCCCAGCCGGCCGCTCCGGCGCCTGACACCGCCGTCTCCGCCGACCCTCCGAACCCTTCTGCCGCTTCTTAGGCTTCCGTCCTGTCTTTTATTTTATCTGCTTTCATAGTCTTTGAAGAACTTGTTGATTTGCACAATTCCACCTGCGGGGTGTATCTTGAACATGGCCAGAGGCCTATGTTATGTAAATATCTATCCTACTTCTATCTTTCCTTGTTCATTGCTCTTTTGGCTTTTTCCTTTGCCGCCTTTCCATAGTCGCCGCTTTGCCAGACGAACAGCCGCTCTGCGGACTGCCGCTGGGTCAAATGCTTGGCTACCTTAGGGAAGGCAAGTACTTGGCCTTTTTAGAGTTTTTTAACAAGTTGGATAGAAGGCGGCAAGCTGACTATTCGAGAGTCGGCTCTGCTAAGAGAGGCTGGAAGCCGGCTTGGGCTATGCTTTATGCTTTGAGTCCTTAGCCATTTTTCGTGCGTGCGCTCGTTCTTGCTTACTCTCTGCCTACCAACAGTCGCTCTGCGAGCTATGGCTTTCGACAGGAGACGGCTTAAGCGCCGCACACTACTTGTCCAACTACAGGAAGCATTTCATAGCGCAAGACGGCGAGTCCCCGGGCCGACTAGTCGAACCCTGTGCCAAGCGGCATAACAAAGTGTAGCATACTCAGAGGCATAATTCTTATCATACAGATAACAAAAAGGGCAGTCCCCGAGCTCGTCTCGGGGGCCCAAAGTCTTGGCATTTTAATACAAAGGATAGCGTGGTACATACTGCATCAACTGTAAAATCTTTGGAGAAGATTTGCGTTCCATGGTCGTTCTGACTCCTTGCCGGAGTCGTCCCTCTTGCGCGCTCGAGGCTTCTGAGCATCGATTAGGTAGTAGGAGTCGTTGCCCAGTACTTTGCTAACGATGAAGGGGCCTTCCCAAGGCGCCGACAACTTGTGCTGGCCGGCTGTTCGCTGAATCAGCCGGAGCACAAGGTCGCCCTCTTGGAAAGATCTCGGCCTGACCTTCCTGTTGTAGTATCGGCGCAGACTCTGCTGGTAGATGCTGGACCGGCTGAGTGCCAACAGCCGCCCCTCTTCCAGCAGATCGACGCCGTCTTGACATGCTTCTTCTGCTTTCTCTGTGGTGTACATGGTGACTCGCGGAGAGTCGAATTCTATGTCCGTCGGGATGACGGCTTCGGCACCGTAGACGAGGAAGAAAGGCGTGAAGCCGGTTGACTTGTTTGGAGTCGTGCGCAGACTCTAGAGGATAGCTGGCAGCTCCTCAAGCCAACAGTCGGCCGAACGCTCGAGTGGTTCGACCAGTAGAGGCTTGATGCCGGACAAGATGAGGCCATTTGCTCGCTCCACCTGGCCGTTTGACTGCGGATGGGCAACGGACGCTAAGTCCAGTCGGATGCCCTGCGTCACGCAGAAACGAGCCAAGGCGCCTTTGGCAAAATTCGTGCCATTGTCGGTGATGATGCTGTGCGGTATGCCGTACCGCACCGTGATGTCGGCAATGAAAGTCACTGCAGTCGTACCGTTCAACTTCTTGATGGGCTTTGCTTCTATCCACTTGGTGAACTTGTCCACTGCGACAAGCAGGTGAGTTAGGCCGCCTCGGGCCGTCTTGAATGTTCCCACCATGTCCAGGCCCCAAACTGCAAAGAGCCAGGCGATGGGGATTGTCTTCAGCGCGGAGGCCGGCTGAAGCAGCTTGGAGCGGAACTTCTGGCACCCCTTGCACTTTTGGACTAATTCCTTGGCTTCTTCCAGGGCAGTCGGCCAGAAGAAACCGTGCCGAAAGGCTTTGGCGACGAGTGCTCTAGAAGCCGCATGTTGGCCCTGGTGGATGTCTCTGAGAATTGCTTGGCCTTGCTCTGGCTCCATGCAGCGCTGGTAGACTCCAGTGACACTGCGCCTGACCTGCTCTCTGTTGATTATGGTGTAGGCTGCCGCTCGGCGTTGCACTTGCCGAGCCAAGATTTCATCAGCTGGTAGCTCTTTGTTCACTAGAAACTTGAGGATGGGCTGCGCCCATGAGGGTGCTGCTATTTCTTCGATTTCGACCGCCGCGACTTGGACAAGGGCGGCTGGGCTGGTAGGCGGCGGGCTGGAGTCTGTGGCCGCTTGCTGGGTTGACGAAGTCCCCGGGCCGACTGGCGCAGTCCCCGGGCCGACTGGCGCAGTCGCCAAGCTGGGTTTTGAAGTCTTTGGGCCGGCTTCGTTCGTGATTTTCTTAGGGCCGTCTGCTGGGGCTCTTGAGTCGGATCCGACTTCTTCGGGGGGAGCCGGCACAAAGATGGAGTCTGATTCTAGTGAGGGCTTGATAGACGGCTTAAGGAGGCGCTGAAGAGCGACGCCGGATGGTATTGCTTGGCGGGTGGAGCCGACTCGTGCCAAGGCGTTTGCTTGGTCGTTGTCGTTTCTTGGCACGTGAAGGAACTCGCACCCCTCGAAGTATCCGCTGAGTTGCTGCACCAGGAAACGGTAGCTCGCCATGTTTGCATCTTTGGCGTCGATCGCGGATGATCGGCTGGACCACCAAATCGGAGTCGGCATAGCACAGGATCCGGCGAATGCCGAGTTCTTTGGCTAGCCGGAGCCCGTGAATGAGCGCCTCGTATTCGCCGACGTTGTTGGAGGCGGCGAAGTGGATCTGCAACGCATACTTGAGCTTGTCGCCTTTAGGGGAGGTGAGGACAACGCCGGCTCCCAGGCCGGTGCGCATCTTGGAGCCGTCGAAATGCATCCGCCAATGGGTGGAGTCGGGCGCTGGCGGTAGGTACTGGGTCTCGGCCCAGTCGACGAGGAAGTCGGCCAGTGCTTGTGACTTGATGGCGGTGCGGGGTTGGTAGTAGATGGTGTAGGGGGCCAAATCTATAGCCCATTTAGCTACTCTGCCAGAAGCATCTCGACTTCCAATGATCTCGGCCAGCGGGGCTGTGCAAACCACAGTAATTGGATGCTCTTGAAAGTAAGGCTTTAGCTTCTTGGCGACAAAATGCACACCGTAGCACATCTTCTGGTAGTGAGGGTAGTTCTGCTTGGAGGGACAGTACCTCACTCAGGTAATACACCGGTCTCTGGACAGGGAGCGCCTTGCCTTCCTCTTTGCGTTCGACTACAATGACTGTGCTGACTACTCGGCTGGTGGCGGCGATGTACAAGAGCATGGGCTCTTTGGGAGTCAGAGCCGCCAACACAGGGGGAGTAGTCAACATCTTCTTCAGTTGGAGAAATGCTTCATCCGCCTTATGGTTCCACTCAAAGAAGGTGGTCTTCTTCATCAATTGATACAAAGAGAGAGCTTTCTCGCCCAGCCGACTGATGAATCGGCTGATGGACGCCAAGCAGCCGGTGAACTTCTGCACATCCAACAGTCGACTGGGTACCTCCATCCTCTCGATGGCCTTGATCTTCACAGGTTTGCACTCTATGCCGCGTTCAGAGACCAGGAAGCCAAGGAGTTGGCCGGCTGGTACTCCGAAAACGCACTTCTCAGGGTTGAGCTTGATCTGGAATCGACGCAGGTTCTCAAAGGTCTCCTTGAGGTCTTCCAGCAGTGTCCCACACTTCTCCGTCTTCACCACTACATCATCCACGTAGACGTGGGCATTTCTGCCGAGTTGCTTGAGGAGGCACTTCTGCATGCAATGCTGAAAGGTAGCGCCGGTGAGGGAGTCCTGGACTAGGGGGTGTCCGGATAGCCGGACTATCATCATCGGCCGGACTCCAAGACTATGAAGATACAAGATTGAAGACTTCGTCCCGTGTCCAGATGGGACTTTCCTTGGCGTGGAAGGCAAGGTTGGCGATACGGATATGTAGATCTCCTACCATTATAACTGACTCTGTGTAACCCTAGCCCTCTCCGGTGTCTATATAAACCGGAGGGTTTTAGTCCGTAGGAAGAACAACCATCACAACAATCATACCATATGATAGCTTCTAGGGCGTAGCCTCCTTGATCTCGTGGTAGATCCACTCTTGTACTACCCATATCATCAATATCAATCAAGCAGGAGTAGGGTTTTACCTCCATCGAGAGGGCCCGGACCTGGGTAAAAACATTGTGTCCCTTGTCTCCTGTTACCATCCGCCTAGACGAACAGTTCGGGACCCCCTACCCGAGATCCGCCGGTTTTGACACCGACATTGGTGCTTTCATTGAGAATTCCTCTGTGCCGTCACCGATAGGAAGGATGCCTCTTCCCGTCTTTAAAGACGGTATCTTCGCCAAAGGAGCCTTGGCCGCCGGCCAAGCTATCCGGCTGGGTGGCTTTATCATGACCGCCTGTTCGGCCACCGCTTCGACGATGACCTCTCGGGTCATCAAAAGCAATCTTCACGTCAACTCGGAATTTGCCGAGCAGCTGGATCCAATAGCGCTCTCGTCCGTAAACGAGCTCTTGGATCGCATCGTCGCCCTGGGAGTCGCTACAGACTACAATCAGATTGGGCTTAAAACCGATCTGAGAGAGATTAACTCTCCCCAGATTACCCACCATGTTGCGGTGGTAGAGGAACAACGCGGCAACTCTTCTCCTGTATTGAAAACTACTCATGTCCGGGCTCCCGGGCCCTCCATGCCGGATTCCCACGGAGGGACAGACTTCGATCAAGCACTGAACCTAAAGTCAGGCATCGGACCGGGCTCGTTGGACAATGTCCAGCAATCCAAGCTTCCAAATTCGGAAACTTCTCGGACCTTGAGCCTCGAGATGGGTAGGGTTCCGGACTCAATTCCACCCACCCACCCACCCAGACATATGCGATCTATCTCAAATCCGGCAAGAGCCCGCTGAAACAGTACATCATTACTGGGCCAGATTCCTCCTGGTTATGGACAGGATAAAGGACTGTCGAGAGGGAAACACAATTTCAATTTTCTGCAATAATTGCACGGACGAGGGAATCTTGAACGCCGTCAGTCGTCGTGAAATTACATGCTTTGCCGACCTGGCGTCCATAGTATGAAAGTACTGTGCGATGGAGAGTTTCCGGAAAACCGAAACTAAGTTTTGGGACAATCCGGCCCCGAATACAACCCTAGTCCGTAACCAAAGGGTGCATCACACTCAGGCACCAGGTACAAAAACCAAAAAGCAAAAACCCCATAAAGGGCACGAAACCGTACTGGAGGGATGGCTCAGCGGACCCTGTAAAATTCACAGTACAGAAGGCGGCACCCTAGCACATAGCCTACGAGCATGTTGGATACTACGGCAGGTAGCCAAAAGTGGCGAGGAGCTTCTAGCCCCGGAAAACCACTCCAACAGTACCAGTACGGTGTCAACAGTCTTCGAGACTTTCACATCAAACAATATGCGAAAACGAACAATCCACAGCCTCTCCGAAGTCTACCAAGTAGCAACAACAAATCCATGGAGCGACACGGCCATCACCTTCAACGCCAGCGACGAACCTAAATTCCGAACAGCCCGAGCACCAGCCGCATTGGTCCTCAGTCCAATAGTGGACGGCTTTCGTCTTACCAAGGTAGTCATGGATGGCGGCAGCGGACTAAACCTCATCTACGAGGAAACTCTTCAAAAAATGGGAATATACTAGAGCCGCATTCAGCAAAGCAGCACAACCTTTAGAGGAATAATCCCTAGCCGGGAAGCGCGCTGCACAGGAAAAATCACACTTGATGTGGTGTTCGGCTCGCCGGACAATTACAGGTCCGAAGAGGTCACGTTCCAAGTGGCCCCGTTCAGCAGCGGATATCATGCTATATTAGGACGAGAGGCATTCACAGTTTTTCAAGCCATACCCCACAACGGGTACATGAAGCTTAAGATGCCTGGGCTCAGCGGAATAATCACTCTCGTTAGTGATGCGGACATAGCACTCCGCGCCGAAGACAAGACAGCCGCATTAGCCCTGGAGGCACTATCCGAAGCCCTAGCGGCGGAGGAACTCACTCCGCTGCGCTCTACGGTGAATAGGGACGATGTGATACTCGATAAGAGATCCAAGTCCACCTCCTTTAAACCAGCGGATGAAATAGTCAAATTCCAGGTCCATCCAACGGACCCAACAAAGAGGGCCTCCATCGGGGCACAGTTGAACCCTGATGTAGATGCCGCACTGCGAGAATTCCTTCGGGAAAATTGGGACATCTTTGCCTGGCACCCTTCAGATATGCCAGGAATAACACGCAGATTGGCAGAACACAGCCTAAACATCCTAAAAGGATTCAAGCCAGTCAAACAGGCTCTTCGGCGATTTTCCGAACCCAAAAGACAGGCAATGGGAGAAGAGCTAGCCAAACTACTGGAAGCCGGATTCATCAAGAGACTTCGAACATCCGGATGGCTAGCAAACCTGGTAATGGTACCAAAGAAGGACAAATCCTGGCGCCTATGCGTCGATTTTAAAGACCTCAACAAGGCCTGCCCAAAGGATCCCTTCCCCCTTCCCCGCATCGACCAAATAATCGATTCTACTTCAGGGCACGATTCATTGTGCTTCCTCGACGCATACTCTGGCTACCATCAAATCAAGATGGCGGAGGCGGACCAAGCCGCAATGGCATTCATTACTCCATATGGACCATTCTGCTTCAACACGATGCCCTTCGGACTCAAAAACGCCGGCGCAACATATCAGCGCATGATTCAGACATGTCTGGCTACCCAGATCGGCAAAACAGCAGAGGCATACATAGACGATGTAGTCATCAAAACCAGACACGTCGAGACTCTAGTAGACGATTTGAGGCTCACATTCGACAACCTTCGAGCATATGACATTAAGCTGAATTCGGAAAAATGCGTTTTTGGTGTACCAGCCGGAAAGCTCCTGGGCTTCATTGTATCCGGTAGATGAATTGAAGCAAACCCAGCCAAGATCCGAGCTCTGTCATAGCTGGATATTCCAAAAGACCTCAAACAAATACAAAAATTGACTGGATGCTTGGCGGCTCTAAGCCGCTTTATCTCCCGTTTGGGAGAAAAGGCATTGCCCCTCTATCGCCTCCTCAGACGCACCGAACACTTCGAGTGGACGGATGCCGCCACCGCCGGACTCGAAGAAATAAAAGCCATATTGGCAACAAATCCGGTCCTGGCTGCGCCTAACCTGGGCGAACCAATGTTGTTATACATCGCGGCAACACATCAAGTTGTAAGCGCGGTACTCGTCGTCGAGCGAAAGCGAAGGGCATAAATTCCTCTTCAAAACCGATTGTACTACGTATCCACCGCCTTAACTCCTGCAAGTCCCGTTACCCGCACTATCAAAAGATAGCGTACGCGGTGTTCATGGCATCCCGGAAGCTCCGACACTACTTTCAAGAGTGTTCGATAACAGTGGCCTCCGAAGTGCCCCTCAACGACATTATAAACAACCGCGACGCGATGGGCAGAATCGCAAAATGGGCCATTGAGCTCTTACCATTCGATATAACCTACAAACCTCGGCGAGCTATAAAGTCGCAAGTCCTGGCTGACTTTGTCGCTGAATGGACTGAAGCCGAACTCCCTAAAGAGTACGGCGCATACTCCAATTGGATTATGCATTTCGACGGCTCCAAAATGTTGGCCGGCTTGGGGGCTGGCGTCGTATTGACGTCCCCAACCAGGGACACAGTCCAATACGTACTTCAGATAATGTACATGGACTCCAACAATGCAGCCGAATACGAGGCCCTCCTATATGGCCTCCGGATGGCAATCTCCATGGGCATTCAACGCCTAGAGGTGCGCGGGGATTCAAACCTTGCAATATCCCAAGTAAATGGAGACTTTAACGCCAAGGATCCGAAAATGGCAGCCTATCATAATGTTGTCCTAAAAATGTCAGCTCGGTTCGAAGGACTCGAATTCCACCACGTAGCCCGGGATAACAATCAAGCAGCCAACGTATTGGCACGCATCGGCGTGAAAGGCGATGCCGTCCCTCCAAACATCTTCCTGGAACAGCTGTTTAAGCCATCCGTACTATGTGAAGAGGAGTCCAGAAATAACAACCCGGAAGCAAAGGCACCACCCAACGCAGAACAATCTGACATAATCGGCGGCTCAACCGATGAAATAACACCCTCAGCCCACGAAATAATGGCAGTAATTGCCCCGCGGACAGAGCCATTCCTAGCCTACTTACTCAGGCAGGAACTTCCCGAAGACCAAAACGAGGCCCGCTGCATAGTTCGGCGATCTAAAGCCTACAAGGTCCACGAGGGAGAACTTTATAAGAAAAGCACAACCGGAGTCCTTTAAACGTGTATCTCCGAAGAGGAAGGGCAAAACCTTCTGGCTGAAATTCATGCCGGACTAGGCGGACACCACGCCGCAGCTCGGGCCCTTGTAGGCAAGGCCTTCCGTACATGATTTTATTGGCCGGCGGCCCGGGCAGATGCTCAAGACTTAGTCCAAAGATGCGTCGGTTGTCAGCTCTTTGCTAATCAGAGCCATATGCCACCCACCGCCCTCAAAAGTATACCCATTACCTAGCTGTTCGCGGTCTAGGGGCTTGACATGGTTGGACCCCTTAAAGGGGGAACCCACAAGCAAAAGTACCTATTGGTCATGGTGGACAAATTCACCAAATGGATAGAGGCCAAGCCAGTTAAAAGGGCAGAGTCCGGACCAGTGATAGACTTCATATCCGGGGTAGTACACCGTTATGGCGTCCCCCATAGCATCATTACCGATAATGGCACGAACTTCACGGCCGACGAGGTTAAATTATGGTGCAAAAATATGGGCATTAAGCTCAATAACGCTTCAGTCTATCATCCTCAAACCAACGGTCAAGTGGAACGAGCAAATGGTCTAATAATGAGCAGCATCAAACCCAGACTAGTGCGGTCCCTTACAGAATCTAACACGCACTGGGTAGAGGAGCTTGACTCCGTACTCTGGGGGCTGCGGACAACGCCCAACCGTACTACCGGATTCACACCAATTTTCATGGTATACGGCGCAGAGGCAGTTTTGCCCTGCGACATCATTCATGACTCACCTCGAGTGTGCATGTACGAAGAAAGAGAAGCCGAGATGGATCGGCAGGACAGCTTGGACTCATTGGAGGAAGAACGCGATGTGGCAAAGGCCTGTTCCGCATTCTATCAGCAGCAGGCTCGAAGATATCAAAGCAGAGAAGTACGGGCTAAAACTTACAATGTTGGCGAACTAGTTCTACGCCTGCCGGACAAGAAAAAGGACAAACTCAAGCCCAAATGGGAGGGTCCCTTCATCATCGACCAAGTCCTGACCGGCGGAGCATAGCGTCTGCGAAATGCATCGGACAACCGACTCGAGCCGAACCCATGGAACGCGGCCCGTCTCCGAAGATTGTACGCCTAGCACCGGACTAAGAGTTCGTTTCCTTCCTCCGTCCATATTTTTACACTTCAGCCATCTTTCATTTCTCTCTTTTCTCTCACCTTTTTCATAAAAGCCCTTAGAGGCCTATTTGCGCATTGTTCGCACACACTTGATGTGCTATCCGCACTCATTATACCTGGGGGCTTCTTTACCGAAGCTTACTTATATGGGCTTTATGCCCAAAGACATGTGTCAAACTTCCACATGTACCTTTTATTCACCATTATATGCATCGATATGACTTAAGTTTTGGCCAAGCTGGGTTGTTCGCTCTGTGCTTACCCCTCACGCTCCCGATTGTTCGGCTAGGAGGTAAAGGAGCACCTCTGCGATTGTTTCTGCGGGTCACCGGATGTGTACCTCGGTGGGTGAAGCCGAAAGCTAGCGTTCTTAAGGGAATATTCGGTTGGTGACTTGAAAGATGATTTTTTACACATTTATCTATCTGCCCCCAGATGTTTTCCTGCTTTTTTCGCAGTCGGACATGCACTTTAGGGCATGCCTCCCGAGAAAGGAACCCTTAACGGAACTATTCTCCCTGGAAGATGTTTCTTACTAACCATGTAATATAACATAACTAGTTGGGCACTTGTCTGATAAAGCACTAATGACCCCTACGCCTAGTCTCCATGCATGCCCTGGTTTTTTCATAACCGAGAAGGTATTCGGACACACTCCGGACCCTAGGTCCCGAGGTCGAAGCGAAAAGGTCGGCAAAGACAAACGATCTACAATCCGGCTAGAAGGCATTTTACATGTCATTTCAAATACATCGTCAAATCGACTGACTGTACTCCTTCTCGATCCCGTCTAATAGGCTGTCTAATTTACAGCCCCGTTGGGAATACTTAGTGGCCTGCTCTACTTGGCCGTACACTAAACTCACAGGGATCTCCTTCCCATCGGGCCCCAGAGGTCCGACCTCGGCCATGTGGTTTGGATCCGCCTTCTTGTACCGCGTCTTCACCATGGCCCAGGCCTCCCTGGCACCTTGACGGTAGGACGATATCTTCCATAAACAGAAGCGCTGCCGCGCTCCCTGAAGCTTCTCCGCAAGCTCTCCAAGGCCCTCGGGCAGGGAGAGGGACGACCATAAGGCCTGGAAGACGCCGCTCATCGCCTGCCAAACACGTTCGAGTAGTTGCACCAGCTCGGGAAGTTGATCACCCGTTGAGACGGGCATCTCCTCCGCAGGGCGACCTGTGAGCACATCTACAGACATATTTCTATCAACTGACTTCCTCGCCGAACTCTTCTTTTAAAAGGAGTTCGCTCAAGCACTTACTATAGATGCCGCGACGAAGCCGCTGATTCTCCTTCACGAAGCCAGACAGCTCAGCCCGAACACCTTTCAGCTCTTCTCCAAGCTGGGCGTGGGCATCCTGGAGTTTGTTCCTTTCCTGCTGCACCTTCGTAAGCACCCTCTCGCCGGCCTTCAGGTGGCGCAGTAGTTGTTGCTTGTCCGGATTAAGTCCGGCAACATCTGCAATACCATTGTAAGATTTATAGGCACGCCGCACACCGCTTATCTTTCTGAAATAATGTGTTATCGGAGGGGGTTTCTGTGCCTCCTTCTGCGGCAGCCAGTGCGGCCTCAAGTTGGGCCTTGCACTCTTGCAGCTCCTGGGACAATCGGGCATTCTTCTCTGTAAGATCCTGCAAATTATATGATCCTTAAATCAGTTACTTTAACTACTTTAAGTCTCGAGGGCTACTGGCATATACAACCATTAAAATCTCTTACCCGTATGTCTTTTACATATTGCTCCGTGGCTCTGGTTAAACCATCTTGAGCAGCACGGAGGTGCGCGTCTCCCGCGTTAAAGGCATTCAACGCCTCTGGGGAGAAACACGCGTCACGTAGAACTGTCCGGTGACGCCTATGATTCATGGCGCTCTCCACCTCAGACCTGGTGGCGGACAACCGGTCGGCATTCTCCGCTGGAGGAGAATCCGGCTCGCGCCTTGCGCTCGCCTCCCCCTCCGGACCAGGTGTTGGAGCCTGGCGGGCGGAGGCTTGGTTGGCAACCTCTCCGGACACAGTCCGGCGACTGCTCTTTCTCCTGGAAAGGTCATGAGCGTTAATACACCTCCTGGGAATCCTTTTCCTAAATAACAAGACGCGAGCTATACCATTGCGGTGACGTTTCGATCCGCACCGCACTCCTCTTCCGCCTGCGGGGCCGGACTGACCCTTGTTGGTCAGCCGCCGTGGGCTCGGCTTCCTGCCTTGAAGGCATCTCCTGCGATGCACCATTATATACGGTGGTCAGAAATGCGCAAGGAAGAAATAATGGTGTCAGGACTTCGGTCATATTCCCCTGGGAAGCCGGGGTTAGGCCAGGGTAGTCAGCCGTGATGGCGACTAGAGAATTGTCCATGTTGAGTTGGTGGAACACGCCGTCAATTAGCTCCACCTTTATGTCCGGATCCTCTTCGGAGGAAGTGATCTTCCCGGATCCTCAGGTTGTGGGGCCGGACTATGTATGCTCTCCACAGTCCCGCGCAGTTCCTGCGTCAAATCCATAAAGTAAGGTACTTAACTTTGAAAGCACGGGTCGGATAAATGAATGTCCGCTTACCCAGCTCCGAGGGTTATTCATTGAGAACCCATTCAATGGGCCCGTCTGGAGGAAGTCTTCCTTCTCCCCTTATGCAGACTGCATGAATCTTCACTGGTCTTCGCCGATCCTGCCCTTTGCGCCATGACGGGTGGCATCATTTTCCCGCTGAAATCCCACATGGGGTGGCCTGATTGCAGCGGCTGCACCCCAAGATATGCATGTGGCCATGACTCCAATCATGGTCAATCCGGAATGGGCCAGCAACCTTATCCGGCCCATCAAATAATGGACGCCCTTGTCTTCCTCCAGTTGAGGGCTCCGCGGGCGCCAACTTAGGCGTTTCTTCAGAGGAGCCCTACTGAACACTGGGAGCCGATCTGAACTGGGTCCGGCTGTGGAGCGTCTTCTATATAGAACCATTCCGAAGGCCAAGCTTCGGACGCCTTCTTTGGGGTTCCGGATGGATATCCGGTCCCGGCGATGCGCCATATTTCGCCACCGCCCACTCGATATATTGACCCCTCGTGAGAAAGGGGTACGAGGCAAAATAGCCTCTTCCACAACGCAAAATGGGGCTCGATGCCCAGGAATAGCTCGCAAAGAGCTACAAAACCCGCGATATGCAGAATAGAGGCGGGCGTGAGGTGATGGAGCTGGAGTCCGTAGAACTCCAGGAGCCCGCGGAGGAACAGATGTATAGGAAATCCGAGCCCCCTTATCAGATAGGGGACGAAGCACACCCACTCTCCTTTAGAGGGGCTAGGGGTGGCTTCCGCTTGCTTCCCACCTTTGTAGGTGGCCAGCCCGGCTCGAACCGGGACCATAAAGGCTGGAGGAAGATATCTCTCCGCTTGAAGCTTCACCAGCTCGTTGTGCGGAACTGAGCATCTCCTCCAATCTCCTGGCGGAGGGCTGGGAGCGCGAGAGGAGGAGCCGCGTCGACGGTCCATGATGGAATGGGTTTTAGGTCAGAAGCGCTCTGATGAGTACTCGCAGAGGGAAGATGGTGTGATTTGGATCTGGATTGTTATCTCTCTTATAGGCAGATTATTTGCGCAGCTAGGGGGTAAAACATAAAAGATACCCTGGCTTTTCGCATTCGGGCGACGCGTGGAAGAGGGCCATTATTGGGCGTGGAAGCCAAGGAGCGCAACATTTGTAAGGGAGCCGGACACTATTCGGCAAACACACGGAATTTGGAGGAGAACCCGCCTTGCAACGCCGAAGACTATATACGCGCTGAACTACTCGTCATTGAAGCCTGGTTCGGGGGCTATTGAGGGAGTCCTGGACTAGGGGGTGTCCGGATAGCCGGACTATCATCATCGGCCGGACCCCAAGACTATGAAGATACAAGATTGAAGACTTTGTCCCGTGTCCGGATGGGACTTTCCTTGGCGTGGAAGGCAAGGTTGGCGATACGGATATGTAGATCTCCTACCATTATAACCGACTCTGTGTAACCCTAGCCCTCTCCGGTGTCTATATAAACGGAGGGTTTTAGTCCGTAGGACGAACAACCATTACACCAATCATACCATAGGCTAGCTTCTAGGGCATAGCCTCCTTGATCTCATGGTAGATCCACTCTTATACTACCCATATCATCAATATCAATCAAGCAAGAGTAGGGTTTTACCTCCATCAAGAGGGCCTGAACCTGGGTAAAAACACCGTGTCCCTTGTCTCCTGTTACCATCTGCCTAGACGCATAGTTCGGGATCCCCTACCCGAGATCCGCCGGTTTTGACACCGACAGCCGGCATTCCTCAAGCCGAACGTCATGGTTAGGTAGCAGAAGGCTCCGAACGGCGTGATGAAGGTGGTCTTCAGTCTGTCAGCCGGGTTCAGCTTGATCTGGTGATATCCTGAATATGCATCTAAGAAACTCAACAGCTCGCATCCGGCTATGGAGTCTATCACTTGATCGATTCTTGGCAAAGCAAAGGGGTCCTTGGGGCAAGCTTTGTTGAGGCTTGTGTAGTCAATGCACATCTGCCACTGTTTGTTTTTCTTCAGTACCAAGACCGGGTTTGCCAACCACTCTGGAAAAAACACCTCCATAATGAAGTCGGCCGCCAGGAGCCGGGCTATCTCTTCTCCAACAACTCTTCTCTTCTCTTCGACAAGTGGCGCAAGGGCTGCTCGCGGGCTTCACATCAGGCCGACATGTAACTTGTGCTCGGCGAATTCCGTCGGTACACCTGGCATGTCTTTAGGGGACCATGCAAAGATGTCTCGATTCTCACGGAGGAAATCGACGAGCTTGCCTTCCTATTTACTGTCAAGGTTTGTACCTGAGGGAGTCCTGGACTAGGGGGTGTCCGGACAGCCGGACTGTCATCATCAGCCGGACTATCATCTTCCGCCGGACTACAAGACTATGAAGATACAAGATTGAAGACTCCGTCCCGTGTCCGGATGGGACTTTCCTTGGCGTGGAAGGCAAGCTTGGCAATACGGATATGTAGATCTCCTACCATTGTAACCGACTGTAACCCTAGCCCTCTCCAAAGGTCTATATAAACCGGAGGGCTTTAGTCCGTGGACACAACAACCATTACATCAATCATACCATAGGCTAGCTTCTAGGGTTTAGCCTCCTTGATCTCGTGGTAGATCCCTCTTGTACTACCCATATCATCAATATCAATCAAGCAGAGTAGGGTTTTACCTCCATCGAGAGGGCCGAACACAGGTAAAACATCGTGTCCCCTGTCTCCGGTTACCATCCGCCTAGACGCATAGTTCGGGACCCCCTACCCGAGATCCGCCGGTTTTGACACCGACATTGGTGCTTTCATTGAGAGTTCCTCTGTTCCGTCACCGATAGGAAGGATGCCTCCTCCCGTCTTCAAGGACAGTGTTTTCGCCAAAGGAGCCTTGGCCGCCGGCCAAACTATCCGGCTAGCTGGTTTTCTTATGACCGCCTGTCCGGCCACCGCTTCGACAATGACCTCTCAAGTCGTCAAAAGCAATCTTCACGTCAGCTCAGAATTCGCCGAGCGGCTGGATCCAATAGAGCTCTCGACCGTGAACGAGCTCTTGGATCGCATCGCTGCCCTGGGAGTCGCTACAGACTACAATCAGATTGGGCTTAAAACCGATCTGAGAGAGATTAACTCTCCCCAGGTCACCCACCACGTCGAAGTGGTAGAGGAACAACGCGGCGACTCTTCTCCTGTATTGAAAACTAGTCATGTCCGAGCTCCTGAACCCTCCATGCCGGATTCCCGTGGAGGGACGGACTTCGATCAAGCACTGAACTTAAAGTCAGGCATCGGACCAGACTCGTTGGACAACGTCCAGCAATCCAAGCTTCCAAATTTGGAAACTTCTCGGCCTTCGAGCCTTGAGATGGGTAGGGTTCCGGACTTAATTACACCCGCCCGCCTAGACATACGCGATCTATCTCTAATCCGTCAAGAGCCCGCTGAAACAGTACATCATTATTGGGCCAGATTCCTCCTGGTTATGGACAGGATAAAGGACTGCCGAGAGGAAAACGCAATCTTAATTTTTTGCAATAATTGCACGGACGAGGGAATCTTGAACGCCGTCAGCCGTCGTGAAATTACATGCTTCGCTGACCTGGCGTCCATAGTACGAAAGTACTGTGCGACGGAGAGTTTCCGGAAAACCGAAAATAAGTTTTGGGACAATCCGGCCCCGAATACAACCCTAGTCCGCAACAAATGGGTGCATTACACTCAGGCACCAGATACAAAAACCAAAAAGCAAAACCCCATAAAGGGCACGGAACCGTACTTGAGGGATGGCTTAGCGGACCCTGTAAAATTCACTGTACAGAGGGCGCCATCCCAACACATAGCCTTCGAGCATGTTGGATATTACGGCAGGTGTCCAAAAGTGGCGAGGAGCTTCTAGCCCCGGAAAACCACTCCAACAATACCGGTACGGTATCAACAGTCTTCGAGACTTTCACATCAAATAATATGCGGAAACGAACAATCCGCAGCCTCGCCGAAGTCTACCAAGTAGCAACAACAAATCCATGGAGCGACACAGCCATCACCTTCAACGCCAGCGACGAACCTAAATTTTGAACAGCCCGAGCACCGGCCAGACCGGTACTTAGTCCAATAGTGAACGGCTTTCGACTTACAAAGGTCCTCATGGATGGCGGCGTGATTAAACCTCATCTACGAGGAAACTCTTCAAAAATGGAAATAGACTCGAGCCGCATTGAGCGAAGCAGCACAACCTTCAGAGGAATAATCCCTAGCCGGAAGCGCTGCACCGAAAAATCACACTCGATGTGGTGTTCGCTCACCGCACAATTACAGATCCGAAGAAGTCACGTTCCAAGTGGCCCTGCTCAACAGCGGATATCACGCTATATTAGGACGAGAGGCATTCACAATTTTTCAAGCCATACCCCATTACGGGTACATGAAGCTCAAAATGCAGGCCCGTGGAATAATCACTCTCGTTAGTGATCCGGACATAGCACTCTACCGAAAACAAGACAGCCGCATTAGCCCTGGAGGCACTATCCGAAGCCCTAGCGGCAGAAGAACTCACCGCGCTGCGCTCAACTGTGAATAGGGACGATGTGATACTCGATAAGAGATCCAAGTCCACCTCCTTTAAACCAGCGGACGAAATAGTAAAATTCCAGGTCCATCCTATGGACCCGACAAAGACGGCTTCCATCGGGGCACAGTTGAACCCTGACATAGACGCCGCACTGCGAGAATTCCTTCGGGAAAATTGGGACATTTTCGCCTGGCACCCTTCGAATATGCACGGAATCCCACACAGATTAGCAGAACACAGCCTAAACATCCTAAAAGTATTCAATCCAGTCAAACAGGCTCTTCGACGATTTTCCGAACCCAAAAGACACGCAATGGGAGAAGAGCTAGCCAAACTATTGGAAGCCGGATTCATCAGAGATATCAAACATTCGGATTGGCTAGCAAACATGGTAATGGTACCAAAGAAGGACAAATCCTGGCGCCTATGTGTCGATTTTAAAGACCTCAACAAGGCCTGCCCAAAGGATCCCTTCCCCCTCCCCGCATCGACCAGATAATCGATGCTACCGCAGGACACGATTCATTGTGCTTCCTCAACGCATACTCCGGCTACCATCAAATCAAGATGGCAGAAGCGGACCAAGTCGCAACGGCATTCATCACTCCATACGGACCATTCTGCTTCAACACGATGCCCTTCGGACTTAAAAACGCCAGCGCAACATATCAGCGCATGATTCAAGCATGTCTAGCCACCCAGATCGGAAAAACAGTAGAGGCATACGTAGATGACGTAGTCGTCAAAACCAAACACGTCGAAACTCTAGTAGACGACTTGAGGCTCACATTCGAAAACCTCAGAGCATATGACATCAAGCTGAATCCGGAAAAATGTTTTTTCGGCGTACCAGCCGGAAAGTTCCTGGGCTTCATTGTATCCGGCAGAGGAATTGAAGCGAACCCAACCAAGATCCGAGCTCTGTCACAGCTGGATATCCCAAAGGACCTCAATCAAATACAAAAATTGACTGGATGCGTGGCAGCTCTAAGCCGCTTTATCTCCCGTTTGGGAGAAAAGGCACTGCCCCTCTATCGCCTCCTCAGACGCACCGAACACTTCGACTGGACGGATGCTGCCACGGCCGGACTCGAGGAAATAAAGGCCATATTGGCAACAAATCCGGTCCTGGCTGCGTCTAACCTAGGCGAACCAATGTTGTTATACATCGCGGCAACACATCAAGTTGTAAACGCGGTACTCGTCGTAGAACGAGAGAAAGAAGGGCATAAATTCCCTCTTCAAAAACCAGTGTACTACATATCCATTGTTTTAACTCCCTTCAAGTCCTGTTACCCGCACTATCAAAAGATAGCATATGCGGTGTTCATCGCATCCCGGAAGCTCTGACACTACTTTCAAGAGTGTTCGATAACGGTGGCCTCCGAAGTACCCCTCAACGACATTATAAACAACCGCGATGCAACGGGCAGGATTGCAAAATGTGCCATTGAGCTCTTACCATTCGATATAACCTACGAACCTCGGCGAGCTATAAAATCACAAGTTTTGGCTGACTTTGTCGCTGAATGGATCGAAGCCGAACTCCCTAAAGAGTACGACGCATACTCCAATTGGATTATGCACTTCGACGGCTCTAAAATGTTGGCCGGATTGGGGGCTAGCATCGTATTGACGTCCCCAACCGGGGACACAGTCCAATACGTACTTCAGATAATGTACACGGACTCCAACAACGCAGCCGAATACGAGGCCCTCTTACATGGCCTCCGGATGGCAATCTCCATGGGCATTCAACGCCTAGAGGTGCGCGGGGACTCAAACCTTGCAATATCCCAAGTAAATGGAGACTTTGACGCCAAGGATCCGAAAATGGCAGCCTATCGTAACGCTGTCCTGAAAATGTCAGCTCGGTTCGAAGGACTTGAATTTCACCACGTAGCCAGGGATAATAACCAAGCGGCCGACGTATTGGCACGCATCGGCGCAAAACGTGACGCTGTCCCTCCAAATATCTTCCTCGAACGGCTCTTTAAGCCATCCGTACTATGGGAAGAGGAGTCCAGAAATAACAAACCGGAAGCAGCCGCCCCAACCGACACAAAGCAATCTGACATAATCGGTAATTCAGCCGATGAAATAACACCTTCAGCCCACAACATAATGGCAGTAATCGCCCCGTGGACAGAGCCGTTCCTAGCCTACTTACTTAGGCAGGAACTTCCCGAAGACCAAAACGAGGCCCGCTGCATAGTCCGGCGATCCAAAGCCTAAAAGGTCCATGAGGGAGAACTATATAAGAAAAGCACAACCGGAGTCCTTCAAAGGTGTATCTCCGAAGAGGAAGGGCGAAACCTTCTGGCTGAAATTCATGCCGGACTAGGCGGACACCACGCCGCAGCTCGGGCCCTTGTAGGAAAGGCATTCCGTACAGGATTTTATTGGCCGACGGCCAGGGCAGATGCTTAGGACTTAGTCCAAAGATGTGTCGGTTGTCAGCTCTTTGCTAATCAGAGCCATATGCCACCCACCGCCCTCAAAACTATACCCATTACCCGCCGTTCATGTCTGGGGCTTGACATGGTTGGACCCCTTAAAGGGGGAACCCACAAGCAAAGGTACCTATTGGTCATGGTGGACAAATTCACCAAATGGATAGAGGCCAAGCCAGTTAAAACGGCAGAGTCCGGACCAGTGATAGACTTCATATCCGGGGTAGTACACCGTTATGGTGTCCCCCACAGCATCATCACCGATAACGGCACGAACTTCACGGCCGACGAGGTTAAGTCATGGTGCAAAAATATGGGCATTAAGCTCGATTACGCTTCAGTCTATCATCCTCAAACCAATGGTCAAGTGGAACGAGCAAATGGTCTAATAATTAGCGGCATCAAACCCAGACTAGTGCGGTCACTTACGAAATCTGACACGCACTGGGTAGAGGAGCTTGACTCCGTACTCTAGGGGCTACGGACAACGCCCAACCGTACTACCGGATTCACACCATTTTTTATGGTATACGGCGCAGAGGCACTTCTGCCCTACGACATCATTCATGACTCACCTCGAGTGCGCATGTACGAAGAAAGAGAAGCCGATCTGGATCGGCAGGACAGCTTGGACACATTGGAGGAAGAACGCGACATCGCCAAGGCTCGTTTCGCATTCTATCAGCAGCAGGCTCGAAGATATCAAAGCAGAGAAGTACGGGCCAAGACTTACAACGTTGGCGAACTAGTTCTACGCCTGCCGGACAAGAAAAAGGACAAGCTCAAGCCCAAATGGGAGGGCGCCTTCATTATCGATCAAGTCGACGACCGCAGAGCGCATCGTTTATGAAATGCGCCTTGACAACCGACTCGAGCCGAACCCATGGAACGCAGCCCTCCTCCGAAGATTCTATGCCTAGCGCCAGACCAAGAGTTTGTCCCCTTCCCCCGTCCAAATTTTTACATTTCATCTGTCTTTTGTTTCTCTTTCTTCCCTGACCCCTATTCCTAAAAAGCCCTTAAAGGCCTACTTGCGCATTGTTCGCACACATTTGACGTGCTATCCGCACTCATTATACCTGGGGGCTTCTTTACCAGAAGATTAATTATAAGGCCTTCATGCCCAACACATGTGTCAAACTTCCACATGTACCTTTTATTCACCATTATATGCATCGATATGACTTAAGTTTTGGCCAAGCTGGGTTGCCTGGCTCTGTGCTTACCCCACGCTCCCGATTGTTCGGCTAGGAGGTAAAGGAGCACCTCTGCGATTATTCTTGCTGGTCACCGGATGTGTACCTCGGTGGGTGAAACCGAAAGCTAGCGTTCTTCAGGGAATATTCGGTCGGTGACTTGAAAGATGATTTTTTTACCTACTTATTTATCTACCCCCAGATGTTTTTCTGCTCTTTTCGTAGTCCGGACATGCACTTTAGGGCATGCCTCCCAGGGAAAGGAACCCTTAACGGAACTATTCTCCCTAGAAGATGTTTCTTACTAACCATGTAATATAACATAACTAGTTGGGCACTTGTCTGATAAAGCACTAATGACCCCTACGCCTGGTCTCCATGCATGCCCCGGTTGTTTCTTAACCGAGAAGGTATTCGGACACACTCCAGAATCTAGGGTCCTGAGGTTGAAGTGAAAAGGTCGGCAAAGACAAACGATCTACAATCCGGCTAGAAGGCATTTCACATGTCATTTTAAAATACATTGTCAAACCTACTGACTGTATTCCTCCTCAATCCCGTCTAACAGGCTGTCTAATTTACAGCCCCGTTGGGAGCGGCCAGCTCTACTTGGCCGTATACTAAACTCACAGGGATCTCCTTCCCATCGGGCCCCACAGGGCCGACCTCGGCCATGTGGTTGGGATCCGCCTTCTTATACCGCGTCTTCACCATGGCCCAGGCCTCCCTGGCACCTTGACGGCAGGCCAAAATCTTCCATAAACGGAAGCGCTGCCGCACTCCCTGAAGCTTCTCCGCAAGCTCCCCAAGGCCCTCGGGTAGGGAGAGGGCTGGCCATAAAGCCTGGACGACACCGCTCATTGCCTGCCGAACTCGTTCGAGCAGTTGCAACAGCTCGGGAAGTTGATCACCCGTTGATATGGGCATCTCCTCCGCAGGGCGACCTATGAGTATACCTACAGACATATTTTGTCAATTGACTTCCTCGTTGAACTCTTCTTTTCAAAGGTGTTTGCTCAAGCACTTACTATAGATGCCGCGACGAAGCCGCTGATTCTCCTTAACGGAGCCAGACAGCTTGGCCCGAACACCTTTCAGCTCTTCTTCGAGCTGGGCGTGGGCATCCTGGAGCTTGTTCCTTTCCTGCTGCACTTTATTCAGCACCCTCTCGCCGGCCTTCAGTTGGCGCAGTAGTTCTTGCCTGTCCGGATCTTGTCCGGCAGCACCTGCAATGTCATTATTAGACTTGCGCCCACGCCGCACACCGCTTATATTTTTAAAAATAATGTGTTACCAGGAGGGGTCTCTGTGTTTCCTCCTACGGCAGCAAGTGCGGCCTCGAGTTGGGCCTTGCACTCTTGCAGCTCCTGAGACAGTTGGATATTCTTCTTCGTAAGATCCTCCATTTCAAGTGATCCTTAAATCAGTTAATATAACTACTTTAAGTCTCGGGGGCTACTGGCATATACAACTATTAAATTCATTACCGTATGTCTTTTACATACCGCTCCGTGGCTCGTAAAACCATCTTGAGCAGCACGGAGGTGCGCCCCCTGCGTTAAAGGCATTCAACGCCTCGGGGAGAAGCACGCGTCACGATCATCTGTCGGCGGCGCCTATGGTTCATGGCGCTCTCCACCTCGGACTTGGTGGCGGACGATCTGTCGGCATCCTCCGTTGAGGAGTGTCCGTCTCGCGCCTTGCGCGCGCCTCCCCCTCCAAACCAGGTGCTGGAGCCTGGCTGGTAGAGGTTGGATTGGCAACCTCCACGCCCGTAGTCTGGCGGGCGCTTTTTCTCCTACAAAAGTTATGAGTATTCAAACGCTTCCTAGGAACGTTGCTCTAAATAACGGACCATGAGCTATACCTTTGCGGCGACGTTTCAATCGCGCGCCGCTCCTCTTCCGCCTCTTGGCCGAATCGGCCCTGTTGGTCGGCCGCGTGGCTCGGCTGCCCGCCTTGAAGGCGCCTCCTGCAAAGCGCCATCGTATACGATGGTCAGAAATGAGCAAGGAAGGAATAACGGTGTCAGGACTTCGGTCACAATCACCTGGGAAGCCGGATATAGTCCGGGGTAGTCAGCCGTAATGGCGACTAAAGCATTATCCATGCTGAGCTGGTGGAACACCCCGTCGATTAGCTCCACCTTTATGTCCGGATCCTCTTCGGAGGCTGGATCCTGGGATCTCTCCGGATCCTCGGGTTGCGGAGCTGTGTTAAGCATGCCCTCCACGACCCGGCGCAGCTCCTGCGTCGAAAACACAATATAAGAAACTTAAACTTCGAAAGCATGGGTCGGGCACGCAAAGTGTTCGCTTACCCAAGGCCGGGGATTATTCATGGATAACCCATTCAACGGGTTCGTCCGGAGGAAATCCTCCTTCTCCCCCCTGTACAGGCCGGACAGGATCTTCACCAGGTCTTCGGCCGAACCCGGCCCTTTGCGGCCATGACGGGTGGCATCGTCCTCCCCGTTGAAATCCCACATAGGGTGGCCCCTGTACTGCAGCGGCTGCACCCCCCGCATAATGCACGTTGCCATGACTCCAATCATGGTCAACCCGGAATGGGCCAGTAACCTTATCCGGCCCATTAAATAATGGACGCTCTTGTCTTCCTCCAGCTGGGGGCTCCGTGGGCGCCAGGTGAGGCGTTTCTTCAAAGGAGCATTACTGAACTCCAGGAGGCCGATCCGAACAGGGTCCAGCAGCGGAGTGTCTTCTACGTAAAACCATTCTGAGGGCCAGTCTTCGGACGCCTTCTTAGGGGTTCCGGGTAGGTATCCGGTCCCGGCGATGCGCCATATTTCGGCACCGCCCACTTGATATATGGACCCCTCGTGAGAGCGGGGTACAAGGCAGAACAACCTCTTCCACAGCGCGAAATGGGGCTCGACACCCAGAAATAGCTCGCAAAGAGCTATGTAACCCGCAATATGCAGGATAGAGGCGGGTGTGAGGTGATGGTGCTGGAGTCCGTAGAACTCCAGGAGCCCGCGGAGGAATGGATGCACAGGAAATCAGAGCCCCCTTATCAGATAGGGGATGAAGCATACCCGCTCCCCTTTGTTGGGACTTGGGGTAGCCTCCGCTTGCTTCCCACCTTTGTAGGTGGCCAGCCCGGCTCGAACCGGAACCATGAAGGCCAGAGGGAGATATCACTCCGCTTGAGCTTCACCAGCTCACAGCGGAATGAGCATCTCCTCCAATCTCCTGGCAGAGGGCTGGGAGCGCGAGAAGAGGAGCTGCATCGACGGTCCATGATGGAATGGATTCTTGGTCAGAAGCGCTCCGATGAGTACTCACGTAAGGAAGATGGTGTGATTTGGATCTGGATTCTTGCCTCTCTTATAGGCAGATTATTTGCGCGGCTAGGGGGTAAAACATAAAAGATACCCTGGATTTTCGCATTCGTGCGACGCGTGGAAGAAGGCCATTATTGGGCGTGGAAGCCAAGAAGTGCGACATTAATAAGGAAGCCGGACACTGTTCGGCAGGTACGTGGAACTTAAAGGAGAACCCGCCTTGCAACACCGAAGACTACATACGCGCTGGACTTATCGTCATTGAAGCCTGGTTCGGGGGCTACTGAGGGAGTCCTGGACTAGGGGGTGTCCGGACAGCCGGACTGTCATCATCAGCCGGACTATCATCGTCCGCTGGACTCCAAGACTATGAAGATACAAGATTGAAGACTCCGTCCCATGTCCGGATGGGACTTTCCTTGGCGTGGAAGGCAAGCTTGGAAATATGGATATGTAGATCTCCTACCATTGTAACCGACTCTGTGTAACCCTAGCCCTCTCCGGTGTCTATATAAACCGGAGGGCTTTAGTCCGTAGGACACAACAACCATTACATCAATCATACCATAGGCTAGCTTCTAGGGTTTAGCCTCCTTGATCTCGTGGTAGATCGGCTCTTGTACTACCCATATCATCAATATCAATCAAGCAGGAGTAGGGTTTTACCTCCATCGAGAGGGCCCGAACCTGGGTAAAAACATCGTGTCCCTCGTCTCCTGTTACCATCCGCCTTGATGCACAGTTCGGGACCCCCTACCCGAGATCTGCCGGTTTTGACACCGACAGTACCCATGACAGCGTACCTCTCTGGGTGCTCCGGGTCCAAGGGTATCTTCTTAGTCTCTTTGGCCGGCTTGAACGAACCCTCAGCTTCCGACTCCTTAGGGTCGGGCGACATCTCTGGCTGCTTTCCGGCCATTGCCACGACCCGATCAAGGAGCCGCTTCTCAGCTGCGATCACCAGGGACTCGGCCAGTCGACTGCTTTCAGCCGCGCAGGCGGACGACTTACTGTAGTCGCCAGCGATGGTCAGAATCCCCTTGGAACTCGGCATCTTCATCTTGAGGTAGGCGTAGTGGGGGACTGCCATAAACTTGGCCAAGGCAGGTCGGCTAAGCAACGCATGGTAGGGGCTTTCGAGGTCCACTAGTTCAAACCAGACTGGCTCTCGGCGGAAATGATCTTTGTCTCCGAAGAGGACGCCTATCAGGATCATGCCGATTGGTGAGCAGGAAAGGCCGGGTACAATACCATGGAACACTGTCCGGCTGCTCTGCAGCTGTCTTTGCTTGATTCCTAATTTTTCCATGGTGTCCTCGTACAGAATGTTGATGCTACTGCCTCCATCTATCAGCACTCGTGAAAAGCGGGCGGCCCGCCTATCAGTGGCGAAGGTGGCACTCAGGACCAAGGCATAGGAGCCTGGATTCGGCATCACCTCTGGGTGATCTGCTCTGCTCCAACTGATAGGCTTCTCGGACCAATGCATAAACTCTGGAGTATTTGATGCTACTGCATTTACTTCTTGCTACTACAGCTGCCTGCTGCATCGATCATCAGCCACACTGGTGAACACCACGTAGGCTCCATGCTCTTCTGGGTACTCATCTTGCACTGCGCCAACTGGCCGAGCAGCCGGCTGCTGGGGCGGCGGTGGAGGCGGCGGCCCAGCAAGCGGGGGAGGAAGGAGGCCGTCTCCCTTGGCAATTCTGGTAAGCCAGTGGCACTTTCGGGTGGTATGGTTCAACGGCTTCGCGCCGCTGTGGAACTTGTAGGGACCATCCAGAGTCTGCTCGTTAGAGAAGGCCGGCAACCAGTTGGACTTGCCGCCTTTCTGTCGCTTGGCCGGAGGCTGCCCCTCCGGCTGTTGATCTTCGACTGTTGCAACCTGCCAACTGCTGGAAGTCGGCTGTTGGGCCTTCCGTTTGTTGTCGTTCTGTTGTTGTCGCCGACTGGTGTCTCCAGCCGGAGTTCTGGGGGCCTGAGGGGCCACTTTGCCAGCCGCATTAACTTGAATCTCCGTCTTCATGGAGGAGTCGGTTGTGGCGTATTTGTCTGTTATGACCAGCAGTTCGTCGAGGGTTTCTGGCTCGTCGCAGAGGAGCTTGTGCTTGAGGAGGGTGCCTTCTCGGCACCCGGCGGTGAAGTACTCGATAGCCTACACCTCGTGCACGCCCTCGCATGAGTTCTGAAGCCCGCCCCAGCGCGTGAGGTAGTCGCGTGTTGACTCGTCAGGGCCTTGCACGCACAGGGAAAGCTGGTGCGGCTTGGGAGGTCGCTTGTACGTGCTCGTGAAGTTGCGGATGAAGGCTTTAGTGAAGTCGACCCAGCTGTTGATGCTGCGGGGCTTCAGACTGTTCAACCATGTCTGGGCCGTGCCCTGGAGCATGAGTGGAACATACTTCACGGCAACTCGCTTGTTGCCGTTCGCTATGATGACGGCCGTGGAGTAATCAATTAGCCAGTCTTCCGGCTTCACGGAGCCAGTGTACTTGGGTGTGTCTCGGGGAAGCGTGAACCCTTTGGGAAAAGGCTCGTCTCAGATGCGGGGTCCAAAGCAAGGCGAACCCAGCTCATCTTCTTCTTCCAGCGCCAGGGATCGGTGGAGTCGGTCGATCCGGTGGCGGGTGTCATTTTCTCCGACTCCCTCTCGGCGGCCAAGGCGGCCACCGAGAGTCGGATGCTCAACAGGCGGCGGGGAAACTCGCCGTTCTCTTCTCGGTGGGGGAGGCAGGTAGTCGCCCTGCCGTTCCACTACTCTCGGACGGCCGTCTTGGTCGCGCTCAATGGTGATGCGAGTCCGACTGTGGCTGATAGCCGGCTCTTTGTCCTTTCTTCCGCGGACTCCGCCAGTCGGCGTCCGAGACGTCACACCTTGATCTCGGCGGGGAGGCAAGTCGTCGTTTAGTTGCCACGGCGCATCTGTGCGGCCGCCGGCCGTGTTCTGTGCAGCAACCGCGTCGAGGAGCTACTAGACTCGCTCCGTCATCGTGCGGCGCTCTTCGCCCTCGAAGTTCTTCAGCTCGTCAGTCGCCGCTTGGGCGGTGCGGATGTTCTCCGCAGGGGTGGCGTATATAGGGCGATTGGCCCCGAACAGGTTGGCGATGGTCGTGCCGCGTTGTTAGACCGCGCCTAGGCGGCTAGGCCCAGTCGGAGCCGGCGAGCCGCCCACGGCGCGATCCATTTCGTGCCGGTAGGCTTCTGATAGGCGCCTCATGCTCGCCAGCTTCTTGGCGCCTTCGATGATCTGAAGGCGGCATGTCTCCAGCGTCTCGGCATCTACGTCTTCTGGAATAGGCGTAGTCAGGTCTTGTAGGGCCGCGCCGAGCGGGTCCTGAGCTCCTTCACCGGAGCGCTCATCGTGACTGATGACGAGCACTTCCGTGACGGTGCTTCCGCCGCTCTCCTCGTGAGGGAGCGACGCGTCGTAGACCACCACATTGGTGGGGAAAGTGTCAAGCGACACAGCGTCGGAATCGACCAGCATCAGGTCGGTGGAGCCTACGGACTCCAGGTCCACGGCAGGCTCGCCGGTGACGTGGAGCTGGTCGAGGAGGCCCGCGAGGAGGCTCTCGGGGCCACTCGTGCCTGCGTCGGATGCAGGCTCGTCGGAGAGGCGAACCTCGCCGACAAGTTCGGCGAGGCAGCTCGCCGCACAGGCGACCTTAGCGCGTTTATGCAGACTCCGTCTGGCGAGCCTGGCTGGCTGTGCTCGCCAGGGAGGAAGAGGGTTCCCGTCCAGAACGGATCTCCGGATGACGGTGCACCAGGCCCCACGGTGGGCGCCAAATGTCGGGGGTTGGGAGTGACATATGCCAAAGGAGGGCTTATCATGGTGGGGGCGAGTAGAACGTCACCGGTGCCTAGAAATGGGATGAGGCGAAGACATGCACACCGGCGGATCTTACCCAACTTTAGGGCTCTCCGAGGAGATAACACCCCTACTGCTGCTCTGCGGGGTCTCCGCATGGTCACTTTGGCAAAGTGAATACAAGGTTGCTCCTAGAGCTGTTTCTGGAGGTAGGAGAAGGCAAGGCTTGCTCTCTCCTTCCTATATGGTCTGTCTAGTGCTAATGGATTCGAACCCTTTACATGGGTGCCCTGGGATGTTTATATAGGCCTACCCCCTAGGGGTACAATGGTAAAACCAGTTGGGCGCGGGTCCCAGCCGTCTTTCTCTCAGGTGCCGTCTTCTCCGCCGACTCCTGGGGCCCGCCGACTGGTGGGTCCCGCCGACTGGCCTGGTACGAGGGCGTCGGCCCTTGTCCGCCGCGGGCGGGTCGTGCCAGCTGCAGATTACTGTAGCCGTGCTTCTAATGACGCGGGCTTGGTCATGGGGTCATGGCAACAGTGCCGCTGCCTGCCGGGCAATCGCTGTCGCCATTCCCCTGTCACGTCTGGTTAATGGCTTGTGGGGCCCGTGGGAGGGGTCGGCCGACTCCTGGGGGCCGACTCCCAATGGGTCCGACTCTTGGCGCTCTCGCCGTCTTCAGTACTCTCGCTGACTGGTGGGCCCGCCGTCTCCGGGCCGTACAGACAGACCGTCGTGGGCACAGGGCCCCGCCCCCAAGAGCTGATGTTAGGGCCATCATGGCAACAGTGCCGCGTCGGGCGGAGATCTCCGCGAGTACGGTGCACTGTGGCCATACCTGCCCTTAAATAACAGGGTGGTTGGAGTTGCAGGCCGACTTCCGTAGTCGGCCTCAGGGGAGTCGCCTTTGGGACTCGGCTTGTCTTGGAGTCGCCTCTGGGACTCGGCTCGTCTTGTAGTCGCCTCTGGGACTCGGCTTATCTTGGAGTCGCCTCTGGGACTCGGTTTATCTTGGAGTCGCCTCTGGGACTCGGCTTATCTTGGAGTCGCCTCTGGGACTCGTCTTATCTTGGAGTCGCCGCAGGTACTTGAGGGGCGCAGTCTGTCCCGATGTCTTGAAAGGTTCTGGGGCTCGGATTAGCCTACCCGTGGCCCATTACTCCGACATTTTTGCTCCTGTTTAGTAATAAATCTTGCATCTACCTTCTGTTTAGATGTGCTTTTATCTTTTAATTAGTGTTTGTGCCAAGTAGAACCTATAGGATAACCTGCGATGATAGTTGATTTGATTCTGCTGAAAAACAGAAACTTTGCACGCACGAATATAATTTTGTTAAATCACAGGAACGTGATTTTGCGTTGATTCTTTTTGCTGCTGTTCAATAAACAAATTGTCCAGGACTTCCTATTTTGTTAGGATATTTAGAGTTCCTGAAGTTTGCGTTAGTTACAGATTTCTACAGACTGTTCTGTTTTTGACAGATTCTGTTTTTCGTGTGTTGTTTGCTTATTTCAATGCATCTATGGCTAGTAAATTAGTCTACAAACCATAAAGAAGTTGTAATACAGTAGGTTTAACAACAAAATAAATAAATAATGAGTTCATTGCAGTACCTTATGTGGTGGTTTTTTTCACTAACGGAGCTTATAAGATTTCCTGTTGAGTTTTGTGTTGTGAAGTTTTCAAGTTTTGGGTAAAGCTTTTATGGACTATGGAATAAGGAGTGGCAAGAGCCTAAGCTTGGGGATGCCCAAGGCACCCCAAGATATTCAAGAATAGCCAAAAGCCTAAGCTTGGGGATGCCCCAGGAAGGCATCCCCTCTTTCGTCTTCGTTCATTGGTAACTTTACTTGGAGCTATATTTTTATTCGCTACATGATATGTGTTTTGCTTGGAGCGTCGTGTATTATATTAGTCTTTGCTTTTTAGTTTACCACAATCATCCTTGCTGTACAAACCTTTTGGGAGAAGCCTATTTGATTAGGATTTGCTAGAATACTCTATGTGCTTCACTTATATCTTTTGAGCTTGATAGTTTTTGCTCTAGTGCTTCACTTATATCTTTTAGAGCACGGTGGTGTCTTAATTTTGAAGAAATTTCTAGTCTCTCATGCTTCACTTATATCATTTTGAGAGTCTTTTAGAACAGCATGGTATTTGCTATGATCATAAAGTTGGTCCTAGAATGATGAGCATCCAAGTTGGGTATAATAAAAACTATCATAGGAAGTGAATTGCATGCTACGATCAATTTGATAATTGATAATTGTTTTGAGATATGGAGGTAGTGATATTAAAGTCATGCTAGTTGGGTGATTATGAATTTAAAGAATGCTTGTGTTGAAGTTAGCAAGTCCCATAGCATGCACGTATGGATAAAGTTGTGTAACAAATTTGAAACATGAGGTGTACCTGCTTATGCATCCTTATGAGTGGCGGTCAGGGACGAGCGATGGTCTTCCCCTACCAATCTACCCCCCTAGGAGCATGCACGTAGTACTTGTTTTTTGATGACTTCTAAATTTTTGCAATCAGTATATGAGTTCTTTTGACTAATGTTGAGTCCATGGATTATACGCACTTTTACCTTTCCACCTTTGCTAGCCTCTTCGGTACCGTGCATTGCCCTTTCTCACCTTGAGAGTTGGTGCAAACTTCGCCTGATACGCTCTATCACACATAAACCTCCTTATATCTTCCTCAAAACAGCCACCATACCTACCTATTATGGCATTTCCATAGCCATTCCGAGATATATTGCCATGCAACTTTCCACCGTTCCGCTCATCATCATCATGACATACTTTACTTTTGTCATATTGCCATTGCATGATCATGTAGTTGACATCGTATTTGTGGCAAAGCCACCATGCATTATTTTTCATACATGTCACTCTTGATTCATTGCACCATCCCGGTACACCGCCGGAGGCATTCATATAGAGTCATATCTTGTTCTAGTTTCGAGTTGTAATTCTTATGTTGTAATCAATAGAAGTGTGATGATCATCATTATTAGAACATTGCCTAAAGAAAAAAAAAGAAAAAGAAAAAAAGTAAATAAATGAAAAGGGCAATGTTACTATCTGTTTTCCACACTTGTGCTTCAAAGTAGCACCTTGTTCTCCATGTAGTGAGCCTCATATATTGTGCTTCAAAGTAGCACCATGTTTTTCATACAAAGAGTCTCATAAGTTGTCTTTTTCATACTAGTGGGAATTTTTCATTATAGAACTTGGCTTGTATATTCCTACGATGGGCTTCATGATCAAGCAAGTTGGATGCACAACCACTAGTTTTCTTTTGTTGAGCATTCATCTATAGCTCTAGTGCATCCGTTGCATGGAAATCCCTACTCCTCATGTTGATATCAATTGATGGGCATCTCCATTGATTATCCTCGTCAATGTGAGATCTTTTTTTGTCTTCTCCACACAATCCCCATCATCATATTCTATTCCACCCATAGTGCTATATCCATGGCTCACGCTCATGTATTGCATGAAGGTTGAAAAAGTTTGAGATTATTGAAGTATGAAACAATTGCTTGGCTTGTCATCGGGGGTATAGAAGTTGGGAACATCTTTGTGTGACGAAAATGAAGCATAGCCTAAGTATATGATTTTGTAGGGATGAACTTTCCTTTGCTATGCTATTTTGAGAAGACATGATTACTTTGATTAGTATGCTTGAAGTGTTACTATTTCTTTTATCAATATGAACTTTTATTTTGAATCATTTGGATCTGAACATTCATGCCACAATAAAAAAATTACATTATGAATTATGCTAGGTAGCATTCCACATCAAAAATTCTCTTTTATCATTTACCTACTCGAGGACGAGTAGGAATTAAGCAGGGATGCTTGATACGTCTCCAACGTATCTATATTTTTTGATTGTTCCATGCTATTATATTACCCCTTTTGGATGTTTATGGGCTTTATTTTACGCATTTATATCATTTTTTGGGACTAACCTACTAACCGGAGGCCCAGCCCATATTGCTGTTTTTTTGCCTATTTCAGTATTTCGAAGAAAAGGAATATCAAACGGAGTCCAAACGGAATGAAACCTTTAGGAGCGTGATTTTTGGAACGAACGTGATTCGGAGAGCTTGGAGTGCAAGTCAAGAAGCTTTCGAGGTTCCCACGATATAGGGAGCCGCGCCCCCTGTAGGGCATGCCCCCTGTCTCGTGGGCCCCTCGGGCGGCCACCGACGTACTTCTTCCTCCTATATATACCTACGTACCCCGAAAACATCTAGGGGCACCACGAAACACAATTTCCACCGTCGTAACCTTCTGTATCCGCGAGATCTCATCTTGGAGCCTTCGCCGGCACTCTGCCGGAGGGGGAATCGACCACGGAGGGCTTCTATATCAACATCCTTGCCCCTCCGATGAGTTGTGAGTAGTTTAGCTCAGACCTACGGGTCCATAGTTATTAGCTAGATGGCTTCTTCTCCCTTTTTGGATCCTAATACAATGTTCTCCCCCTCTCTTGTGGAGATCTATTCGATATAAACTCTTTTTGCGGTGTGTTTGTTGAGATCCGATGAATTGCGGGTTTATGATCAAGTTTATCTATGAATAATATTTGAATCTTCTCTGAATTCTTTTATGTATGATTGAGTTATCTTTGCAAGTCTCTTCGAATTATTAGTTTGGTTTGGCCTACTAGATTGATCTTTCTTGCCATGGGAGAAGTGCTTAGCCTTGGGTTCAATCTTGCGGTGTCCTTACCCAGTGACAGAAAGGGTTGCAAGCCACGTATTGTACTGTTGCCATCGAGGATAACAAGATGGGGTTTATATCATATTGCATGATTTTATCCCTCTACATCATGTCATCTTGATTAATGCGTTACTCTGTTCTTATGAACTTAATACTCTAGATGCAGGCAGGAGTCGGTCGATGTGTGGAGTAATAATAGTAGATGCAGGCAGGAGTTGGTCTACTTGTTATGGACGTGATGCCTATATACATGATCATGCCTAGATAATCTCATAACTATGCGCTTTTCTATCAATTGCTCGACATTAATTTGTTCACCCACCGTAATACTTATGCTATCTTGAGAGAAGCCTCTAGTGAAACCTGTGGCCCCCGGGTCTATCTCTTGTCATATTTGCTTTCAATCTAATTTTATTTGCATCTTTACTTTTTGCATCTATATTATTAAATACCAAAAATATATTCATACTATCTTTATTAGATCTCACTTTCGCAAGTGGCCGTGAAGGGATTGACAACCCCTTTATTGCGTTGGTTATGAGTTCTCATTTTGTTTGTGTAGGTGCGTGGGACTTTTGAGGAGCCTCCTACTAGATTGATACCTTGGTTTTCAAAACTGAGGGAAATACTTACGCTACACTTGCTGCATCACCCTCTCCTCTTCGAGGAAAACCAACGCAAGCTCAAGACGTAGCAACAAGGATTTCTGCCACTGTTGCCGGGGAGGTCTTCTCTCAAGTCAAGATATACCAATTACCCATCACAAACCCATATCCCTCGCATTTACATTATTCGCCATTTGCCTCTCGTTTTCCTCTCCCCCACTTCACTCTTGCCATTTTATTCGCCCTCTCTTTCCCAATCTCCTCCTTTCTTTCTCGCTTGCCGCTTTTCTGTTTGCTCGTGTGTTAGTTCGTTTACCTTGTCGTCATCGCTAGTCCTCCTATTCTTATTCTCACCCCCGAACAGGAAATTCACAATTTTAAGCAAAGGGATAGGAAAAGTTTAAAAGATGCTTGGCATAGAATTTGCAATGCTCAATATAAAGCTACTAGGAAGCTTGCTACTTCCGTTCTTCTCTGCAATGTTTATGTAGGCATTACTCCTTGGAATAGATGTGTTCTTGATATTGCTACCGGAGGTGATTTTATGAGTAGCCATACTTTCGATGCTTATAATGCTATGTTAGATTTGTTTGACCCACCACCTATTTTGGTTAATGAAACGGTTTTAACTCTAGAACATGTGATGCAACAGCTTAATATTATTGAAAATAAAATTGCCACTGTTGAGTTGATTGAAAATTTGTATAAAAAGATTCATAATCACATCACCCAATTTGGATTGAGGGTTGGAGTTACTTTGAAAAATCTTAAAGAAAAAGAACCTATAATCAATGAAAAAATAGATCTAGACTCTGCTAGAATCGGTAAACTTGACGATATCATTACAAACTTAGGTTCCGCGTTTTCTCCCATGAAAAACACTCCAAAACCCCCTACTAAAACTTCCAAGTTTATTTATGTTCCTAAAAATAAGGGTGAATCTTCTAAGGGAGACACGGATCTCAAATCCATAAGTGTTCTCCCCAATTGTATCTCTATTGTTAAGGAACCTTTTTATACCAATGAATTTCTTGATTTTTTGCCCAAAGAATTAGCCATTACTAAAAAGGGAGAGATCCCTAGAGATCACAATCTCTCTACTTATGAATTTAGTGCCAAATATGGCACTCATTAGATCTATCCTTGCTTTTATGCCTAGCTAGGGGCGTTAAACGATAGCGCTAGTTGGGAGGCAACCCAATTTTCTTTATGTTTTTTGTTTTTTTGCTCCTATTTAGTAATAAATCTTGCATCTACCTTCTGTTTAGATGTGCTTTTATCTTTTAATTAATGTTTGTGCCAAGTAGAACCTATAGGATAACCTACGATGATAGTTGATTTGATTCTGCTGAAAAACAGAAACTTTGCATGCACGAATATAATTTTTTTAAATCACAGGAACATGATTTTGCGTTGATTCTTTTTGCTGCTGTTCAATAAACAAATTGTCCAGGACTTCCTATTTTGGTAGGATTTTTAGAGTTCCAGAATTTGCGTTAGTTACATATTGCTACAGACTGTTCTGTTTTTGACAGATTCTGTTTTTCGTGTGTTGTTTGCTTATTTCAATGCATCTATGGCTAGTAAATTAGTCTATAAACCATAAAGAAGTTGTAATACAGTAGGTTTAACACCAAAATAAAGAAATAATGAGTTCATTGCAGTACCTTATGTGGTGTTTTTGTTTTCTTTCACTAACGGAGCTTATAAGATTTCCTGTTGAGTTTTGTGTTGTGAAGTTTTCATGTTTTGGGTAAAGCTTTTATGGACTATGGAATAAGGAGTGGCAAGAGCCTAAGCTTGGGGATGCCCAAGGCACCCAAGATATTCAAGAATATCCAAAAGCCTAAGCTTGGGGATGCCCCAGGAAGGCATCCCCTCTTTCGTCTTCGTTCATTGGTAACTTTACTTGGAGCTATATTTTTATTCGCTACATGATATGTGTTTTGCTTGGAGCATCGTGTATTATATTAGTCTTTTCTTTTTAGTTTACCACAATCATCCTTTCTGTACACACCTTTTGGGAGAAGCCTATTTGATTAGGATTTGCTAGAATACTCTATGTGCTTCACTTATATCTTTTGAGCTTGATAGTTTTTGCTCTAGTGCTTCACTTATATCTTTTAGAGCACGGTGGTGTCTTAATTTGAAGAAATTGCTAGTCTCTCTGCTTCACTTATATCATTTTGAGAGTGTTTTAGAACAGCATGGTATTTGCTATCATCATAAAGTTGGTCCTAGAATGATGAGCATCCAAGTTGGGTATAATAAAAACTATCATAGGAAGTGAATTGGATGTTATGACCAATTTGATACTAGATAATTGTTTTGAGATAACGAGGTAGTGATATTAAAGTCAAGCTAGTTGGGTGATTATGAATTTAAAGAATGTTTGTGTTGAAGTTAGCAAGTCCCGTAGCATGCACGTATATATGGTTAAAGTTGTGTAACAAATTTGAAACATGAAGTGTACCTGGCTTGTGCATCCTTATGAGTGGCGGTCGGGGACGAGTGATGGTCTTTCCCAACCAATCTATCCCCCTAGGAGCATGCGCGTAGTACTTGGTTTTTGATGACTTCTAAATCACTATATGAGTTCTTTTGACTAATGTTGAGTCCATGGATTATACGCACTTTTACCTTTCCACCTTTGCTAGCCTCTTCGGTACCGTGCATTGCCCTTTCTCACCTTGAGAGTTGGTGCAAACTTCGCCGGTGCATCCAAACCCCGTGATATGATACGCTCTATCACACATAAACCTCCTTATATCTTCCTCAAAATAGCCACCATACCTACCTATTATGGCATTTCCATAGCCATTCCGAGATATATTGCCATGCAACTTTCCACCATTCCGCTCATCACCATCATGACATACTTTACTTTTGTCATATTGCCATTGCATGATCATGTAGTTGACATCGTATTTGTGGCAAAGCCACCATGCATTATTTTTCATACATGTCACTCTTGATTCATTGCACCATCCCGGTACACCGCTAGAGGCATTCATATAGAGTCATATCTTGTTCTAGTTTCGAGTTGTAATTCTTATGTTGTAATCAATAGAAGTGTGATGATCATCATTATTAGAACATTGCCCAAAGAAAAAAAAATAAAAAGAAAAAAAAGAAGAAAGAAAAAAAGAAAGTAAATAAAAAGGGTAATGTTACTATCTCGTTTCCACACTTGTGCTTCAAAGTAGCACCTTGTTCTCCATGTAGTGAGTCTCATATATTGTGCTTCAAAGTAGCACCATGTTTTTCATACAAAGAGTCTCATAAGTTGTCTTTTTCATACTAGTGGGAATTTTTCATTATAGAACTTGGCTTGTATATTCATATGATGGGCTTCCTCAAATGCCCTAGGTCTTCATGAGCAAGCAAGTTGGATGCACACCCACTAGTTTTCTTTTGTTGAGCATTCATCTATAGCTCTAGTGCATCCGTTGCATGGCAATCCCTACTCCTCATGTTGATATCAATTGATGGGCATCTCCATAGCCCGTTTATCCTCGTCAATGTGAGACTTTCTCTTTTTTGTCTTCTCCAAACAATCCCCATCATCATATTCTATTCCACCCATAGTGCTATATCCATGGCTCACGCTCATATATTGCGTGAAGGTTGAAAAAGTTTGAGATTTTTTAAGTATGAAACAATTTCTTGGCTTGTCATCGGGGGTATAGAAGTTGGGAACATCTTTGTGTGACGAAAATGAAGCATAGCCTAAGTATATGATTTTGTAGGGATGAACTTTATTTTGCCATGCTATTTTGAGAAGACATGATTACTTTGATTAGTATGCTTGAAGTGTTACTATTTCTTTTATCAATATGAACTTTTATTTTGAATCATTTGGATCTGAACATTCATGCCACAATAAAGAAAATTACATTATGAATTATGCTAGGTAGCATTCCACATCAAAAATTCTCTTTTTATCATTTACCTACTCGAGGACGAGTAGGAATTAAGCTTGGGGATGCTTGATACGTCTCCAACGTATCTATAATTTTTGATTGTTCCATGCTATTATATTACCCCTTTTGGATGTTTATGGGCTTTATTTTACACATTTATATCATTTTTTGGGACTAACCTACTAACCGGAGGCCCAACCCATATTGCTGTTTTTTGCCTATTTCGGTATTTCGAAGAAAAGAAATATCAAACGGAGTCCAAACGGAATGAAACCTTCGGGAGCGTGATTTGTGGAACGTACGTGATCCAGAGAGCTTGTAGTGCAAGTCAAGAAGCTTCCGAGGGCCCCACGAGATAGGGGGCCGCGCCCCCCTGTAGGGCACGCCCCCTATCTCGTGGGCCCCTCGGGCGGCCACCGACGTACTTCTTCCTCCTATATATACCTACGTACCCCGAAAACATCCAGGGGCACCACAAAACACAATTTCCACTGCCATAACCTTCTGTATCCGTGAGATCTCATCTTGCAGCCTTCGCCGGCACTCTGCCGGAGGGGGAATCGACTATGGAGGGCTTCTACATCAACATCCTTGCCCCTCTGATGAGTTGTGAGTAGTTTACCTCAGACCTACGGGTCCATAGTTATTAGCTAGATGGCTTCTTATCTCTTTTTGGATCTCAATACTATGTTCTCCACCTCTCTTGTGGAGATCTATTCGATGTAAACTCTTTTTGCGGTGTGTTTATCGAGATCCGATGAATTGTGGGTTTATGATCAAGTTTATCTATGAATAATATTTAATCTTCTCTGAATTCTTTGATGTATGATTGAGTTATCTTTGCAAGTCTCTTCGAATTATCAGTTTGGTTTGGCCTACTAGATTGATCTTTCTTGCCATGAGAGAAGTGCTTAGCCTTGCACTACTAGGAAAAGGCATGCTAGTGGCGCACCAGTTTTGCCTTCTAATGGCGCATGGCTGGTGCGCCACTGGCATCACGCCATTAGAATTTCTTTCTAATGGCGCACCACCGTCGCCATTAGAATTCAGTATTCTAATGGCGCTTTGGCATGATGCGCCATTAATCTTGCTCAAGGCGCCACTATTATCTGCTATACTTACAAAGCAAAGACATCTTGTAGTCGCCATTAGTAACAACTTTTTAATTCTTTTCTTCTTAATCTCATGTCACTATTTCACATATGAGATATTCAACACATATATATGTACAACAAGCATCCATATAGCAATCATATGTACAACAAGCATCCATATAGCAATCATATCCAACACACAAGTTTCATCATATATACATACGTACATAGCCAACACATAGTTCCGTCGTTACAAAAGTTTCACATTGTTCATCCAACACCGTTATCCATCAATTCACAAAAGTTTCACATTCATACAAAATAAAAACAGAAATGGAAAAGAAGCACCCCATCCACGCAAGCTTCATCAATTAAATCAAATCTGCAAAATGATAAACAAGAAGTTAGAAGAAGAAAAGAAGAAGACTAGAAGAAGAATAAGAAGAGTTTTGGAAAAGAAGAAGATTAAGAAAAAGACTATAAGCTTATTATGTAAACTTGATCATTTTGTGCTAACATAAGTTATTTTGGAGCTAACCTATAGGAAACTAAGCATATAAGGTCTAAGCTAGTATATTAGAGCCAACTTAGGTAAAATGAAGCTAACCTATGTCATTTTGGAAAAGAAGAAGATTAAGAAAAGACTATAAGCTTATTATGTAAACTTGATCATTTTGTGCTAACATAAGTTATTTTGGAGCTAACCTATAGGAAACTAAGCATATAAGCTCTAAGTTAGTATATTAGAGCCAACTTAGGTAAAATGAAGCTAACCTATGTCATTTTGGAAAAGAAGAAGATTAAGAAAAGACTATAAGCTTATTATGTAAACTTGATCATTTTGTGCTAACATAAGTTATTTTGGAGCTAACCTATAGGAAACTAAGCATATAAGCTCTAAGTTAGTATATTAGAGCCAACTTAGGTAAAATGAAGCTAACCTATAGGAAACTAAGCATATTAGAGATAACATAGGTAACTAAGTATATATATATCATTTTGGATAGCTAACCTATAGGAGATCGACATACACGACAAAGTAGGCAGTTCTTCTCCTTCTTCTCCTTCATCTCTCGATGCGCCTAGAGCGGCGAGGCTGTGGAGGCAGTGGAGGTAGTGGGATGTAGTCTTCTACCACAATTGGCGTGGTCATGTTGCCCGGTGTGGGATCGCCGGCGCCACCACCGGTGCGTGGTCATTGTCGAGCACCACCACCATCGCGAGGCCACCTTGAGCACGACCATCGCTAGGTCATCCTCAGCCACCTCCATCTCTTGCCCATGGTCAGCCACCACCATCTCTTGCCCTTGGTCACCACCACCAGCGCTAGGTCATCCTCACCGATGCCCATCCTCACTCTGCTCCTCTTCTCCGCACTCCAGTCCGGATCATCCTTCTTGTTGTCTATCTTTGGTGCAGAATCGCTGTCTTGCTGTCGCTACTGCCGAGAATCATTGCAGCTTCGCTATACCATAGTCGCCGCTGCTTTGGCTATAGCCGATGTCGCTTGCTGCTCCTACCTGTCCAAAATGCAACAATGACCGTTAACAATCGATGTGAGACAAAGCCAAATGTAGAGGAATAAGAAGAGGCGAACGCATCGGCATCATCATCGGCAGCGATCGCATGCGACACATAGTCTTGTTGTACACCTTCACGATGAGCATGTTGGCGTCGCTGTCGTACACTCAAGACAAGGAAGTACCCCAGCTGCAGGTCGTGGCACGGTAGAAGTTCTCCCACCCACGAGACAAGTACATGTGGCCCTTCTTGATCGCCAATTGCACATCCCTTTGCTGCGAAACCCGCTGCCGACTGTCGCAGCTTCACATTATTGGCGGATCTTCACCCATCAGCATGTTCATAAACATCGGGCAGCCTCTGCAGTTTGGGAAAATGAGTGATGTAGCAAACAACAGATATCATAATGAGATGGGTGAAGGGAGATCTCTCATTTTATATACCAGCGTCATGGATCCAAGCTGAAGCCTCAAGTATGATAGTGAAGAACTGGAATCATCCAACTCAGATCATGTGTCGCAGATCGGCGGTGGCTGCTTCCGCCATCTCGATAAGCAGCAGAAGAGACCAATTAGTACCCTTACAACAGATCATAAAACATGCATTAGTCGTAAGTACCCCATATGTCCTATTTTTAACAAAGTCATGCTAAAATTCACGGAAAATTTCAGCATGACCTTTGCTGAAAATAGGACATATGGAATGCCCGAATTTGCCGGAACGGAAGTTAATCGACATTCCGCAAACTCAAGGGCCTCTCGGGTACCTGCAAGTTCATCACGATACAATGGTCGAGACAAAACCCAACAAACTAGCAAGTCTTTCTCAATGTGATCACAAGTAATTCAGAGGCATCACAATAAAGCAACACCTGCACTAGCCTAAAAACAAGTGAAGTTTCACCCATATAAGAACAACTTTATAAAAATTTTAGTTCTATGTTGCATTTTAGTTCTGATGTTAACAAGAGTGTTTGTCAAAAGGAAAAACAAAGTTCATGGCAGTGTAGCTAGCTTCTCATGCATCCCTCTTATCATCTAGCTAGCTAACTCTTGAATCCATGGGTGTCCAAGATTTTCTTTATAATTATTAGTATATCATCGTATGAACAGATAAATCTTAAAAAAAATTATGAACAGAGAGAAAAAGAAAGGAAAGAACAAGAGCAGTAGTACTACTACTAGCTAGCTAGCTGGTAATCGATCTAGCTTCGCATGCATTTCTCTGAATTTTGTTATACTTAAACACTACAAGGAATTATACTTTGTCATAGCTATTAGTCTTTGGACTAAGGGCACTAGCACACTAGTAAGTGATAGGCAACCATCCTACATGGAAATGTGAAGAGTTACATGGATGAGTACCAGCTCTAAGTGAAGGCTCAATGGATTCAAGATTAACCGACTGAAGTTGCCCAAACCTGCAAGGAAAAGAGAGAATAATGATTTGAACTGCTTCGATGGCATACATAAGCATAAGTTCAGTCCCCCAAATCAAGCATGGTTTCTTCTGCCCATCTAAACAACCACCACCACAAGGAGCAGATGTAGATAACTCACTCAAAAGACTAATAAACACCGATTGCAGATGGATCACTTCCTTTTAACCTTACTAATGATATATATGGTCCCTTATTGCAACATTGCTAATAGAGGATGACATCAATTTGCTAATATAGCTATAACAGAACACGCATAGTCAATCAGCTAGAGAGCTTACTTCTAGGCTAGCAACAACTAAAGGCAGAAGGGTCGACAACTCCCAGGAAACTTGTCACTAAATGGCCAGTAAAATGATCTAGTTTTGAAAACTCTACTGCTTTGACACTCCATCTGCTTTGACACTCCATCAGAAACAGAACATCTGAAACTCGATTCAGTTGACAAACTAAAACATCTGTACATGGAAACATGAACTAAAACACCTGAGTCAGACAAACCCACAAGCAAACCATCACAACTAAAACTAGAACAATACCAGCATCTAATAGCACATACATATCATTACCAGCATCGGTTTGAGGGTGAGACCAACCTAATGCATAGCAAATTAATTCAAGAAACTGCAGTTGGACAAAACAGGAAATTTAGAAGCATTCTACATAGAGCACAAGCCCGGCGATGGCAGAACAACAGCAGAAGCGCAGCAGCGCAGCGCGATAGGACCAGCCGTCGTCCGCGACGAGCTGTCGCCGACGGAGTCCGTCGCCTCCTCCTCCTCCTCCGGGCCCGCCCGTCCATCCCAGTCCTCCAGCAGCGGCGCGCTCCTCTTCAGAGGCGGCACAGGAACCCAATGGCCGGCCGGAGACGAAGCGCGAGGGGATCCGATCGAAACCCCGCCGCCAGGGTGGGGGAGAGGGGTTGGGGACAAATGGAGTACTGGTCGCTCGCGCTGGGTCGCCGCGTCGGCGTCGAGGCGTCGAAGGGCGGCGCCGAGGCGGTGGGGCAGCGCTGGGCGGCGGGCAGCGGCGGCTGGGCGTGAGAGGCGGTGGGCAGCGGCGGGTGGGGTGGGCGTCGAGGCGGCGGGCAGCGGCTTGGGCGGTCGAAGCGCTGGCGTCGGCGGCGGGCAGCGGCGTCTGGGAAGGGATCGAGGCGGCGGGCAGCAAGCGTCGGGAAGGGATCGAGGGCGAGGGCGAGGGAGAGAGAGGGGATCGAGGGCGAGGGCGAGGGAGAGGGAGAGAGGTGGGCCGCCGGGGAGGAGTATGGATGGATGGAGGCACAATACTAATGGCGCACCAACCACGGGTGCGCCATAAGTACATCCACACTAATGGCGCACCTCACCATGGTGCGCCATTAGTATTCTCTTTCGAGCCAACAAGGTTATATTCCACCGAACTGATCCACATCAAGTCCCTCTACTAGCTCGGTGGTCGACAGCCAGTTCTCTAACAGAGGTCTGGGTTCGACTCCAGGATCCCCAATATTTTTTATGCATTTTAAATGGTGTTTTTATATTTATTTGTGTTTAAATATGTTCAAACTTGTTTAAATCATAACAGTAATATTTTTATGCATTTTAAATGATGTTTTTATATTTATTTGTGTTTATCAAACTTGTTTAAATTATAACAGTGTAGTATTTTTTATAAAAATAGTAAAAAAATAAAAATATGTTCAAAATGTCTTGGTGCTTGTGGGGCGGGCAGTGCTCGGCGGTGGAGCGGAGGAGGTTGCGATGGGTAGAGCTAGCGGGGAGGTGCGGGTGCGATCGAGATGGAGGGGGATCGAGATCGAGATGGGGGATTGAGATCGAGATGGAGGGGATCAAGAATATGCATTTTAAATATGTTCAAACTTGTGTTTAAATATGTTCAAACTTGTTTAAATCATAACAGTAATATTTTTATGCATTTTAAATGATGTTTTTATATTTATTTTTGTTTATCAAACTTGTTTAAATTATAACAGTGTAATATTTTTTATAAAAATAGTAAAAAAATAAAAATATGTTCAAAATGTCTTGGCAAGGTGTGGGGGCGGGCAGTGCTCGGCGGTGGAGCGGGGAGGTTGCGATGGGTAGAGCTAGCGGGAGGTGCGGGTGCGATCGAGATGGAGGATCGAGATCGAGATGGAGGGGATCGAGATCGAGATGGAGGGATCTGATAATGGCGCACGACCCAGCCCGTGCGCCATTAGAAGTTATATATAGTAATGGCGCATTGGTTGTTTCATGCGCCATTAGTATGTATGGGAACATGGAAAAAAAATTCATACTAATGGCGCACTCTGTCGGCCGTGCGCCATTAGAGTCTTCCACTCTAATGGCGTATGAGAAACAGGTGCGCCATTAGTATATAGTAGTGGCGCACTGCACCCACGGTGCGCCATTAGAGTCAATCCTATCTATAGGCCTTTTCCTAGTAGTGTTGGGTTCAATCTTGCGGTGTCCTTACCCAGTGACAAAAAGGGTTGCAAGGCACGTATTGTATTGTTGCCATCGAGGATAACAAGATGGGGTTTATATCATATTGCATGAGTTTATCCCTCTACATCATGTCATCTTGCTTAATGCGTTACTCTATTCTTATGAACTTAATACTCTAGATGCAGGCAGGAGTCGGTCGATGTGTGGAGTAATAGTAGTAGATGCAGGTAGGAGTTGGTCTACTTGTTATGGACGTGATGCCTACATACATGATCATGCCTAGATAATCTCATAACTATGCGCTTTTCTATCAATTGCGCGATAGTAATTTGTTCAGTCACCGTAATACTTATGCTATCTTGAGAGAAGCCTCTAGTGAAACCTATGGCCCCCGGGTCTATCTCTTATCATATTTGCTTTCAATCTACTTTTATTTGCATCTTTACTTTTTGCATCTATATTATAAAATACCAAAAATATATTTATCTTATCATACTATCTTTATTAGATCTCACTTTCGCAAGTGGTCGTGAAGGGATTGACAACCCCTTTATTGCGTTGGTTGCGAGTTCTTAGTTTATTTGTGTAGGTGCGTGGGACTTTTGAGGAGCCTCCTACTGGATTCATACTTACGCTACACTTGTTGCATCACCCTCTCCTCTTCGAGGAAAACCAACACAAGCTCCAGACGTAGCAATCACAAGCACAAGATGATGATGGCCATATCATATCACTTATATTGTGCATGTGATGTTTATCCTTTATGCATCTTATTTTGCTTTGATTGACGGTAGTATTATAAGATGATCTCTCACTAAATTTCAAGATAAAAGTGTTCTCCCTGAGTATGCACCGTTGCCAAAGTTCGTCGTGCCGAGACACCACGTGATGATCGGGTGTGATAAGCTCTACATTCATATACAACGGGTGCAAGCCAGTTTTGCACACGCAGAATACTCGGGTTAAACTTGACGAGCCTAGCATATGCAGATATGGCCTCGGAACACTGAGACCGAAAGGTCGAGCGTGAATCATATAGTAGATATGATCAACATAGTTATGTTCACCATTGAAAACTACTCCATTTCACGTGATGGTCGGTTATGGTTTAGTTGACTTGGATCACGTGATCACTTAGATGATTAGAGAGATGTCTATCTAAGTGGGAGTTCTTAAGTAATATTATTAATTGAACTTAAATTTATCATGAACTTAGTACCTGATAGTATTTTGCTTGTCTATGTTGTTGTAGATAGATGGCCCGTACTGTTGTTCCGTTGAATTTTAATGCGTTACTTGAGAAAGTAAAGTTGAAAGATGATGGTAGCAATTACATGGACTGGGTCCGTAACTTGAGGATTATCCTCATTGCTGCACAGAAGAATTACGTCCTGGAAGCACCGCTAGGTGTACCACCTACGCCAGCAACTGCAGACATTGTGAATGCCTGGCAGTCGCGTGATGATGACTACTCAATAGTTCAGTGTGCCATGCTTTACGGCTTAGAACCGAGACTTCAACGATGTTTTGAATGTCATGGAGCATATGCGATGTTCCAGGAGTTGAAGTTAATATTTCAAGAAAATGCCCGGATTGAGAGATATGAAGTCTCCAATAAGTTCTACAGCTGAAAGATGGAGGAGAATAGTTCTGTCAGTGAACATATACTCAAAATGTCTGGGTATTGCAATCACTTGATTCAACTGGGAGTTAATCTTCCTGATGATAGTGTCATTGACAGAATTCTTCAATCACTGCCACCAAGCTACAAGAGCTTCGTGATGAACTATAATATGCAAGGGATGAATAAGACAATTCCCGAGCTCTTCGCAATGGTAAAGACTGCGGAGGTAGAAATCAAGAAGGAGCATCAAGTGTTGATGGTCAACAAGACCACCAGTTTCAAGAAAAAAGGTAAAGGGAAGAAGAAGGGGAACTTCAAGAAAAACGGCAAACAAGTTGCTGCTCAAGAGAAGAAACCCAAGTCTGGACCTAAGCACGAGATCGAGTGCTTCTCCGCAAGCGACTAGTCCTTTGGAAGCGAACTACCTCAAGTATTTGGCGGATAAGAAGGATGGCAAGATGAACAACGGTATATGTGATATACATGTTATTGATGTGTACCTTACCAGAGCTTGCAGTAGCACCTGGGTATTTGATACTGGTTCTATTGCTAATATTTGCAACTCGAAACAGGGACTACGTATTAAGCGAAGACTGGCTAAGGACGAGGTGACGATACGCGTGGGAAATGGTTCCAAAGTCGATGTGATCGCCGTCGGCACGCTACCTCTACATCTACCTTCGGGATTAGTTTTAGACCTAAATAATTGTTATTTGGTACCAGCGTTGAGCATGAACATATCTAGATCTTGTTTGATGCGAGACGGTTATTCATTTAAATATGAGAATAATGGTTGTTCTATTTATATGAGTAATATCTTTTATGGTCATGCACCTTTGACGAGTGGTCTATTTTTGTTGAATATCGATAGTAATGATACACCTATTCATAATGTTGAAGCCAAAAGATGCAAAGTTGATAACGATAGTGCAACTTATTTGTGGCACTGCCGTTTGGGTCATATTGGTGTACATCGCATGAAGAAACTCCATACTGATGGACTTTTGGAATCACTTGATTATGAATCACTTGGTACTTGCCAACCATGCCTCATGGGCAAGATGACTAAAATGCCGTTCTCTGGAACTATGGAGCGAGCAATAGATTTATTCGAAATCATACATACTGATGTATGTGGTCCGATGAATATTGAGGCTCGCGGCGAGTATCGTTATTTTCTCACCTTCACAGATGATTTGAGCAGATATGGGTATATCTACTTAATGAAACATAAGTCTAAAACATTTGAAAAGTTCAAACAATTTCAGAGTGAAGTGGAAAATCATCGTAACAAGAAAATAAAGTTTCTACGATCTGATCATGGAGGAGAATATTTGAGTTATGAGTTTGGTCTAAATTTGAAACAATGCGGAATAGTTTCACAACTCACGCCACCCGGAACACCACAACGTAATGGTGTGTCCGAGCGTCGTAATCGTACTTTACTAGATATGGTGCGATCTATGATGTCTCTTACTGATTTACCGCTATCATTTTGGGTTATGCTTTAGAGACGGCTGAATTCACGTTAAATAGGGCACCATCAAAATCCATTGAGATGCCACCTTATGAACTGTGGTTTGGCAAGAAACCAAAGTTGTCGTTTCTTAAAGTTTGGGGCTGCGATGCTTATGTGAAAAAGCTTCAACCTGATAAGCTCGAACCCAAATCGGAGAAATGTGTCTTCATAGGATACCCAAAGGAAACTGTTGGGTACACCTTCTATCACAGATCCGAAGGCAAGACATTCGTTGCTAAGAATGGATCCTTTCTAGAGAAGGAGTTTCTCTCGAAAGAAGTGAGTGGGAGGAAAGTAGAACTTGATGAGGTAACTGTACCTGCTCCCTTATTGAAAAGTAGTTCATCACAGAAACCGGTTCCTGTGACACCTACACTAGTTAGTGAGGAAGCTAATGATACTGATCATGAAACTTTAGATCAAGTTACTACCGAACCACGTAGGTCAACCAGAGTAAGATCCGCACCAGAGTGGTACGATAATCCTATTCTGGAGGTCATGTTACTTGACCATGGCGAACCTACAAACTATGAGGAAGCGATGATGAGCCCAGATTCCGCAAAATGGCTTGAGGCCATGAAATCTGAGATGGGATCCATGTATGAGAACAAAGTGTGGACTTTGGTTGACTTGCCCGATGATCGGCAAGCCATCGAGAATAAATGGATTTTCAAGAAGAAGACTGAGGCTGATGGTAATGTTACTGTCTACAAAGCTCGACTTGTTGCAAAAGGTTTTTGGCAAGTTCAAGGGGTTGACTACGATGAGACTTTCTCACCCGTAGCGATGCTTAAGTCTGTCTGAATCATGTTAGCAATTGCCGCATTTTATGATTATGAAATTTGGCAAATGGATGTCAAAACTGCATTCCTAAATGGATTTCTGGAAGAAGAGTTGTATATGATGCAACCAGAAGGTTTTGTTGATCCGAAAGGTGCTAACAAAGTGTGCAAGCTCCAGTGATCCATTTATGGACTGCTGCAAGCCTCTCGGAGTTGGAATAAATGCTTTGATAGTTTGATCAAAGCATATGGTTTTATACAGACTTTTGGAGAAGCATGTATTTACAAGAAAGTGAGTGGGAGCTCTGTAGAATTTCTAATATTATATGGGGATGACATATTGTTGATTGGAAATGATATAGAATTTCTGGATAGCATAAAAGGATACTTGAATAAAAGTTTCTCAATGAAAGACCTCGGTGAAGTTGCTTATATATTGGGCATCAAAATCTATAGAGATAGATCAAGACGCTTAATTGGACTTTCACAAAGCACATACCTTGATAAAGTTTTGAAGAAGTTCAAAATGGATCAAGCAAAGAAAGGGTTCTTGCCTGTATTACAAGGTGTGAAGTTGAGTCAGACTCAATGCCCGACCACTGCAGAAGATAGAGAGAAAATGAAAGATGTTCCCTATGCTTCAGCCATAGGCTCTATCATGTATGCAATGCTGCGTACCAGACCTGATGTGTGCCTTGCTATTAGTTTAGGAGGGAGGTACCAAAGTAATCAAGGAGTGGATCACTAGACAGCGGTCAAGAACATCCTGAAATACGTGAAAAGGACTAAGGATATGTTTCTCGTTTATGGAGGTGACAAAGAGCTAGTCGTAAATGGTTACGTCGATGCAAGCATTGACACTGATCCGGACGATTCTAAATCGCAAACCGGATACGTGTTTATATTGAATGGTGGAGCTGTCAGTTGGTGCAGTTCTAAACAAAGTGTCGTGGCAGGATCTACATGTGAAGCGGAGTACATAAGCTGCTTCAGAAGCAGCAAATGAAGGAGTCTGGATGAAGGAGTTCATATCCGATCTATGTGTCATACCTAGTGCATCAGGTCCAATGAAAATCTTTTGTGACAATACTGGTGCAATTGCCTTGGCAAAGCAATCCAGATTTCACAAGAGAACCAATCACATCAAGAGGCGCTTCAATTCCATCCGGGATCAAGTCCAGCTGGGAGACATAGAGATTTGCAAGATACATACGGATATGAATGTCGCAGACCCGTTGACTAAGCCTCTTCCACGAGCAAAACATGATCAGCACCAAGACTCCATGGATGTTAGAATCATTACTGTGTAATCTAGATCATTGACTCTAGTGCAAGTGGGAGACTAAAGGAAATATGCCCTAGAGGCAATAATAAAATTATTATTTATTTCCTCATATCATGATAAATTTTTATTATTCATGCTAGAATTGTATTAACCGGAAACATAATACATGTGTGAATACATAGACAAACATAGTGTCACTAGTATGCCTCTACTTGACTTGCTCGTTAATCAAAGATGGTTAAGTTTCAAACCATAGACATGAGTTGTCGTTTGATTAACGGGATCACATCATTAGGAGAATGATGTGATTGACTTGACCCATTCCGTTAGCTTAGCACTTGATCGTTTAGTATGTTGCTATTGCTTTCTTCATGACTTATACATGTTCCTATGACTATGAGATTATGCAACTCCCGTTTACCGGAGGAACACTTTGTGTGCTACCAAACGTCACAACATAACTGGGTGATTATAAAGGTGCTCTACAGGTGTCTCCGAAGGTACTTATTGAGTTGGCGTATGTCGAGATTAGGATTTGTCACTCCGATTGTCGAAGAGGTATCTCTGGGCCCTCTCGGTAATGCACATCTCTATAACCCTTGCAAGCAATGTGACTAATGAGTTATCTGCGGGATGATGCATTACATAACGAGTAAAGAGACTTGTCGGTAACGAGATTGAACTAGGTATTGAGATACCGACGATCAAATCTTGGGCAAGTAACATACCGATGACAAAGGGAACAACGTATGTTGTTATGCGGTTTGACCGATAAAGATCTTCGTAGAATATGTGGTAGCCAATATGAGCATCCAGGTTCCGCTATTGGTTATTGACAGGAGACGTCTCTCAGTCATGTCTACATAGTTCTTGAACCCGTAGGGTCCGCACGCTTAAAGTTTGGTGACGATCGGTGTCGTGGATTTGTCACGGCAGATGTCCTTGTGAAAGGACTTAGTCGTGGAGCCATCGCTACGGGTTAACTTGAAGGGGTTAAAGCGGACACAGAGACACAAGGGTTTATACTAGTTCGGCCCCTTCGATGAAGGTAAAAGCCTACGTCTAGTTGTGATGGCATTGATGTGGTTTCGATGGCTAGGGAGCAAACAAGCTTCGCCTAGGCTCGAGTTGTTGTTGTCGTCTTGAACCGCCGGGTCGCCCCTTATATACCCGGGTGACGCCCGTCGGTCCACAGAGTCCCATACCGGTTCATACTCGTATCCCGGTTGGTCTCTCTCTATTCCTAACTTACAGTGCAAGTTTACATATCAAGCCGGTTTACGGCTACAGGTTCTAAACCGACTACAGGCCTTGGGCCTTCATCTGCTTAATCACCTTTAAACTACTAATGAAGCTAACCCGGCCCAGGTAGGCCAGTTCACGCCCAGTGGGAATATCCCCAACATTAGGCCCCAGATTGATTTGAACTGGTTCATGTCAATCCTTCACAAAAATCTTTGTCTTCAACATCTTCTGGTAATTGGTAAACCGCCATGTCGTCATCATCTCTGGTTGCTGTAAAACGGCATGACGTCCTCATGAAGTTAACATTTATGATGCCTTTTTTTATTAATAGATCTGCGATACCCAAAGCAGCAGCTCCACTTCCGAATTTTGTGGCTCCTGGATTCGCGCGCCTGACACACGTCCCCTGCCTTATAAATAGGACCGAAGGGTCATTTCCTTTTCTCCCCTTCGTCTCTTTCTCTTCGTCTTCCTCGTGTCGCCAGCCTCGGAGCTCCGCCGCCGCCGTTGACCTCTGCACCATCTTGGGCCGCTGCATCAACCTGGACGCACCAGAGCACCGCGGTAGCCTTCCGCGTCTTCCTCGATTCTGGTAAGCCTTTTGTTCTTCTTAGCATAGATCTGTTCTAGGGTTTCGTGTTCTCGCCGTGTTCGTCACTTGTTCATGCTCGTACCCAGACTCCTAGATAGATCTGTGAAATCCTGCTCTGACTATCAGTAGCTTTTTAGCATTCGCCTGTAGTTTCACGCTCAAGTCTATAGATCTCATCCACATACCTGCCCATTGATTTACTTCCGTTCTGCTTTAACCTTTTGAATATTTTCTGTTTTTCTGAACTTGCTTCAGATCCATTGCTGCATAAAAACCTTGTGAAACTTGTTTCTGCATACTTAGCCATCCGCAACCTCAATTGCTTTCAATGTTTAGATCAGGCGGTTTAACTTAATATAGAAAAAGTTAATAAACCGGTATATACCATTAGTCCCCTTGTTGAACTGCCAGAACTCTTTAACCATATAAGGCCACTTCATAGAAATCCGGTTTAAATATATTGCCTCTGGTTTAGCATTGTTCATACCAGCGCCTTCTTTTATCCAACGTATTCTTGAACCGGAATCACCTGTTTCTTGTAGACCTCACCATGGCCAAACAAGTATATGAGTGCAACTGGGTTCCTTCTCGTGTCACAGAAACTCAGTTGGATAATTTAGTCTCGATCGGCGCTTTAGACAGCAAAGAGACTATCCACTGAGGGTTCCTGGTGATGAGTGTCCTCCCACACCTCAAGAGGGAGAGGTTGTGATCTTTGCGGATCATTTAGCCCGGGGCTTCAAACCGCCCGGCTCTAAATTTTACCGGGATGTGTTAGCCAATTTTCAACTCCGCCCGCAAGATACTGGCCCCAATTCTGTTACCAACTTATGTCACTTCCAAGTGCTCTGTGAGGTATACCTTCAAGAGGAACCCATAGTTTAATTGTTCAGAGACTGTTTCCACTTAAACCGCCGCACAGAATTCACTGATGGTCCCAATACCGAATTGGGTGGTATGGCAATTCAGAAAAGGAAAGAGATCACTTATCCCCATGACAGACTACACAGTCACCCCAAGGAGTGGAATGCAACATGGTTTTACTGCAAAGATACTTCCCCTGATGATGAAAATCCTTTGCCTGGCTTTCGTCCGGAGCGGCTCAGCAATACACACCCCTTCCCACAAAGGTTAAGTGCCAAGGAGAGGAGTAAATATGCTCCGCAACTATCCAAGCTCCGAGCCTTCATGGCCAACGGTTTAACAGGAGTAGATCTCGCACGCTGTTGGATATCATGGAGCATACTGCCTCTCAGCCGGCGCTCCGGTTTAATGTGCAAGTATACTGGTAGCGTTGATGACCCGCTTCGACACACCAACATCCAGCTCTCAGATGATGAAGTCACAGAGGCTGTGAAGAAAATGTTGAATGAACCGGAACACCTCTGCGCTCAAACCGGCCTGCTCCCTTTCTGTGCTGCCAACAAACCGCCAGCTGTAAGATTCTGATTGCATTTTTTACTGAACCTATTATTGCTATCTCTATCTGACATTAATTGCTGCTTAACCAGGGTGATAATCCGTTTTGGAGCAAGAAGATTCCACAAGACAAACCGGAGAAAGCAGAATGGTCAACCCGGCCAAAGACCAAGTTCATCAAGAAGCCTGCTAAAAAGAGGAAAACCACTGCTTCATCTGATCCGGCTGTTGATGATGATGTGGGTAACTTGGACCTTGAGGTAAAACTCGATTCACTAGGCTTCCTTTTTACACGCCTTATTGATGATGATACTTGTCAGGACGACGCTGAAGCCAGTAATGCTGATGTCGCTGAGGTAATTATTCTCTCTTCCGATTCAGATCCTTTGCCTTTGCCAAAATTTCGCCAGGCAAACCGGAAAGTTAAATTTTCTCATCCTCTTGCTTACTTGGATCCCAAATTTCTTATGAAGACTCAGCAACATGAAGCTGGCCGCACAACCCGGCACAGCGGCCAGGTAGTTACCTCCGCCGGTTTACCAAACAGTCTGGTTCGAAAACGCCGCTCCGAGGTCTCCGACCTTTTTATTAATTTATATCCTACAGCGGGTTTCATCCGTCAACCTCTTAATCCGTCCGACTCCGATTATCAGGTTACTTCTCATTCTTCCTCTGGTGAATAATCGGCCACCCAGCTGCCGCCACTGAAAACGGTTCTTGGGTAAGCTAGGCTGAACATATGCTTCTGGTATACTGTGTTATAACTTATGCTGTTCCTTGACTCTTTGTTTCTCTTTCACGGCTAAACCTAAACCGAGCAAGAAAGCCCGCCTGGATAAAGCGGCCGAGGAAGATGTCGCCCCTGAACAGGATAAAGCACCAGATCTTGAAGCATTCGTTCATGAGGATATTCCCAATGATCCTCCCTTGCAAGATGATGCTATTCCTGAGAAAAGGCCTATCAATACTTCAGTCCCTGTTGACCCGCCTGCCAGCTCCGTCCGGATTGAAAGATCCCGCAGTCCTTCAAAACCTACCGATAAACCGACCGCGCCAACGCAAACCGGTGAGTCCAAGAATGATGACGTTGTAATTACCGGCGTAGGTCGCTTTGAACCAGGGAATCCTATCGCTTTAGCCAAGCATACTGTGAAAGAAGATTTTTCTGCCATGAACAAAGGCAAATGGGATGTTGATCTAGAAACATATGCTGCTCTGAGTGCCCAAGATCTTCATTCTGGTTACTTGAACCGGCTATATACTAGTCATGACTGTGAAGCTGGCCTGGTAAAGATGATGAGAGATAAATTTGAGGTAACTTGTGCTTCTTCTTCCTTTACTTACTGCCACTGTATTAATCCTCCTAGCCCCCAAGGGCCGGTTTGTAACCTTCTTCAAGCCGGGACTTGAATATAGTCCTCAATACTTTGAAATCCATCAATGTAGCCCCCAAGGGCCGGTTCAACTTAGTATAGTTAAACCGGGACTCCAATAAAGATTCTAACATCAGAACATAACTGAGCAAATAGCCATTAGCCCCCAAGTGCCAAGTTGAATACCTGTATTGAGCTTGGGACTTTGCGATTTAGTAATAGATGAAAATTGAAGGTGCATTAGCCCCCAAGTATCAAGCGTATAACTTGTTATGTGGTTGGTACTTCAAATTCTTGTACCGTTTGTTTAAAGCCAAGCACTGTCCTTATGCAGGCTGAAGTGAGGATCAAAGAGGACCGGATTACTGATTTGCAGGAAACTTTGAAAACCCAACAAGCTGAAACCGAAAAGGCAAGGGAATAATTAACTAGCGCTTTGAGCATCACAGAACAGCTGAAGGAGGGCTTCAATAAGGAGCGGGCTGATTGGGCCACTGAGAAGGCCGCTTTAATAAAAAGAGCTGAAAACGCTGAAGCTGCCCTTAAACCGGTGGTAGATGAGCTGACCGCCGTAAAGCGGCAAGTACATTCCATGACCGCTGCAATCTTTGGTAAGCTATTTTTGGTTTCTTTGACAACTCTGGCCTGCTTATAATAGATCCGGTTTGTGATCTTTCCTATATTATTGCAGGTACACGTATTGGTCACTTAGGGTCAGATGTTCGGAAGAAGTTGAAGGCTGCCTACACTTTAATTGAACAGCTGTATACCGGAGCGCAGCGGATCATCACCACTGCATCTCATAACAATCCGGCACCCACTTTAATCCAAGACACTCTTAATAGGTTGTCAATGCTTCATTCTCGGATTGAAGAACTGAAAAAATCTGCTGGTCGAACCGGAGCCATTAATGCCTTGATCCGGGCAAAAGCATGGGTGCCGGATTTCGATCCTGTTGAGGCAGCTCAAGGCTATCCCAGCTTGAAGGAAGACGGTTCAGAGTTCAATGAAGATGATTTGAGGGCGATAAACCGTGCAGTACGCCCTCTGGCTTGTCAATTGGCTGAAGAGGCAGACTTGTTGCATTATCAAGCTCGGTACAATGATCAGAACAAACGAGTGCCTGCACCAACTCCTGAAGCGGAGAACCTGATTCCTCCAATCCGTAAGCATACTTACGCTCCTGATATTGAACCGTCTTCTCTGATCCACGAAGAGGCTGTCTTTCAAGCTTTAATGGGAATCGACTGGACCACTGTTGATTTCCAGCCAATGGATAGAGATGAGGAGGCTGAAGCGGCGCAGGACGACCCACAACCATTAGACTGGGGCGATGAGCAGGCTTGAACCGGAAGCCGGTTTAAATAGCTGCCTTATGATGATCCGCCGAAATAACAATGATCTTATTTGGGCACCGCGTTGCCTTGTAATAGGATAGCCAATACTTCTGCTTTAAATATGCCTTCGTGCATAAGTACTGATGCTTTTGCTTAAAATCCTCCATTTATATTTCCTGCAATCAGAAAATCTTAAACTGCGGTGGCGGTTATACCGCCAGCCGGTTTATAACCTTTATATATATATCATCAATGTATTTAAGACATATAATCAAATATGTGATACAAAATACCTGCCATTGCTGGGCATGAAGTTGGCTTAGCCAGGCGTGAAACGGAGTATTTATAAACCGTTACCGTCAAAGGGGAGAAGACAACTCCCATGTAAACCGTGCTGGGTCATTATGAGCCCCCCTGCTACTCCATGATGTTAACAGGAAAGTTAAACTGGGCATATTTCTCCGGATTAAAAATGAACCGAATTCCGTCAGCTGAACCGGTAAAAAAGTGTTGTTGGTTGTAAAGGAAACACAAAAAAAAATTGAAGAATAGTCATAAAAGAAATATGGAAGCAAAGGCAATGATAAAAAACCGTTTGCAAAAACATGCTTTACTGAGCTAATCAGATGGTATTACCATGGTCGGACAGGACCAAGCCCCCAATAGGAGTGACAATGGTTCAAGTCAACCAGGTCCCCAAATGAAACCGTGGCATTTATGCCGATCAAAAGGCGTGGCAATAGTTCGGGTTCGACCAAGATCCCAAGTGATTCTGTGGCCTTAGGCCGATCAAGAGGCGTGACTGGTTTAGACTTGACCATGTCCCCAAGTGATCTGGTGTCTTTCGCCTATCAAAAGGTGTCACATTGGTTCGGACACGACCAAGGCCCCAAGTGATATCACAAAGCTTTTCTTTGAAAAGCAAATTTCAAGGGGTAAACCGGAGGCCGCTTTAAAACAGAACCACTCCATGTAACCACACATGATATGAAAGGATAGAGACCCCGCTTTAGCTGAGGCTCCGGTTTTATTATATCAATGATAATATATACACTATCATAATATGTACATAGATAGAGCCGATGGCTCAAGTGTAGTAAGGTCAAGATGAGCTATGTTCCACGGCTGTTGGTCTCCTCCTCGATGTGCGTGAGTCTTTATGCTCTCGAATATCAATCGATAGTACGACCGTTGTGTGATTCTTGTCGACCATGAAAGGTCCCTCCCAAGGTGGGGATAACATGTGCATATCCGTCTGGTCTTGGATGAGCCGAAGCACCAAATCTCCTTCTTGAAAAGCTCTTGTTGATAAATCGCCGAGCGGGCAGCCGCTATGTCACGCTCCTCATATAATAGGTCCAAAGCATCTTGCCGTGCTGTCTCATTGTCCGCTTCAACATAAGCCGCCACACGAGGCGAATCATGCCGGATATCACTAGGGAGAACCGCCTCTGCTCCGTAGACCATGAAAAACGGCGTGTATCCTGTAGATCGGTTGGGCGTAGTATTGATACTCCGTAGCACAAACGGCAGCTCTTCAACCCAACAACCCGGTGTTCTTTGCAATGGAACCATAAGCCGGGATTTGATGCCTCGCAAGATCTCTTGATTAGCCCGTTCTGCCTGCCCATTGGACTGGGGTGAGCCACTGATGATACGTCAAGTCGGATGTGCTCACGTTCGCAGAATTCCTTCATAGCACCCTTGGATAAATTGGTACCATTATCAGTAATGATCTGTGTGGAAAGCCAAACCGAAAATCACCTTTTTAATGAATCGCACGCTGTAGCTGCATCACACTTGTCGACAAGCCCGCTTCAACCCACTTGGTAAACTTGGCAACCGCCACCAAAAGGTGGGTTTTCTTATCCTGGATCTTTTAAAAGGTCTCGACCATATCCAGCCCCCATGTTGCAAACGGCCAAGTAATTGGAATCATCCTCAATTCTTGAGCCGGCACATGAGCACGCCTTGAAAATTTCGACAGCCATCACACCGTTTAACCAAGTCCTCCGCATCGCGATGAGCTGTCAACCAAGAGAACCCGTGATTTAAACGCCTTTGCCACCAGAGACTTTGAACTGGCGTGGTGACCACAATCCCCTTCATGGATTTCACGTAAGATTTCATAGCCTTCCTCAGGAGAGACGCAACGTTGAAACGCCCCTGATACACTGCAATGATGCAATTCGCCATTGATAATGGTCATAGACTTGGATCGCCGGACTATCTGCCTGGCTAGAGTTTCATCCTCTGGCAACTCTCCCCGGTTCATGTACGCAAGATAAGGAACTGTCCAATCCGGTATAATATGCAGGGCTACCACCAATTGAGCCTCCGGATCAGGAATAGCCAAATCCGCTTCACCCGGGAGCTTGGCTGACGGGTTGTGCAATACATCAAGAAAGACATTAGGCGGGACCGGTTTACGCTGAGAGCCCAACCGGCTTAAAGCGTCCGCCGCTTCATTTTTTCGACGATCCACATGATCCACCTGATAACCCTTGAAGTGACCTGCAATCATATCCACCTCACGACGATATGCAGCCATAAGTGGATCTTTAGAATCCCAAGTACTAGACACCTGTTGAGCCACGAGGTCCGAGTCACCAAAGCACTTAACCCGACTTAGATTCATCTCCTTAGCCATCCGGAGACCATGGAGCAAAGCCTCGTACTCAGCTGCATTATTAGTACAAGGGAACATTAAGCGGAGAACATAACAAAACTTATCACCTCGTGGGGAACTTAATACGACTCCAGCCCCCGAGCCCTCCAATTGCCTGGATCCGTCAAAATGGATAGTCCAATATGTGTGATCCGGCTTCTCCTCTGGTGCTTGCAACTCAGTCCAATCATTGATGAAATCAACAAGTGCTTGAGACTTCACCGCCGTCCAAGGTACGTATTTCAATCCGTGCGGCCCAAGTTCTATAGCCCACTTGGCAATCCGGCGATCGCCTCCGGTTACAGATGATATCGCCCAAGGAGCTGAATCGACCCTCGTGATGGGGTGCCCTTGGAAATACTATTTCAACTTCCGGCTTGCCATGAAAACTCCATATACCAGCTTCTGCCAATGCGGATACCTTTGCTTAGATTCAATAAGCACCTCGCTGATATAGTAAACCGGCCGCTGAACCGGATACTCCTTGCCCGCCTCCTTGCGTTCTACCACAATAGCCATGCTAACTGCATGAGCATTAGCCGTGACGTATAGCAATAACGGCTCCTTGTCGACCGGAGCGACAAGAATGGGCGGATTGGCTAATTGCCGCTTCAAGTCCTCCAATGCTTCATCAGCAGCCGGACTCCGGATGAATTGATCTGTCTTTCTCAGTATCTGGTATAAAGGGATGGCCTTCTCTCCGAGGCGGCTGATAAACCGGCTCAGCGCGGCAATCCGACCCGCCAAACGCTGAACATCATTGATACACTTTGGTTTAGCCAGGCAGGTGATAGCCGTAATCTTCTCCGGATTAGCTTCAATTCCTCTGTTGGACACAAGAAAACCCAGTAATTTGCCTGCCGGAACACCAAAGACGCACTTGGCCGGGTTAAGCATCATCTTGTAAACCCGCAAGTTGTCAAAGGTTTCCTTCAAATCATCAACTAGTGTCTCCTTCTGCCTTGACTTGACTACAATATCATCCACATAGGCATGCACATTACGGCCGATCTATTTATGCAAGCAGTTCTGTACACACCGTTGATAAGTGGCTTGGGCGCTCTTGAGCCCAAAAGGCATAGATACATAGCAGAAGGCTCCAAAGGGAGTAATAAACGCCGTCTTCTCCTGGTCCTTAACCGCCATTTTGATCTGATGATACCCAAAATATGCATCCAAAAAACTCAAACGCTCACAACCCGACGTGGCATCAATAATCTGGTCAATGCGGGGGAGGGCAAAAGGATCCGCTGGACAAGCCTTGTTAAGATCCGTGTAATCCACACACATACGCCAAGTGCCGTTTTTCTTAAGAACCAGCACCGAATTAGCAAGCCACTCTGGATGGAACACTTCAATGATAAAACCAGCTGCTAAGAGTTTGGCCACTTCCTCTCCAATGGCTTTGCGCCTTTCTTCGTTAAACCGGCGGAGAAATTGCTTTACCGGTTTATACTTAGGATCAACATTAAGAGTGTGCTCAGCGAGTTCCCTCGATACACCTGGCATGTCAGAAGGCTTCCATGCAAAAATGTCCCGATTCTCACGGATGAACTCGATGAGCGCGCTTTCCTATTTAGGGTCCAAGTTGGCACTGACAGTGAACTACTTGGACGAATCGCCGGGCACAAAGTCAACAAGCTTGGTCTCAGCCGCCGATTTGAACTTCATATCTGAATCATGCTCCGTAGTCGGCTTCTTCAAATGGGTCATGTCTGCCGGATCATCCCTATAATATTTCAACTCCTCAGTGGCACAAACCGACTCTGCATAGGCCGCGTCACCTTTCTCACATTCCAAAGCAATCTTGCGGCTCCCATGAACCGTTATTGTCCCTTTGTAACCCAACATCTTGAGCTGCAAATAGATATAACAAGGCCGTGCCATGAATTTGGCATAAGCCGGCCGCCCAAACAAGGCGTGATACGGGCTCCGGATTTTCACTACCTCAAAGGTTAGTGTTTCAGATCGGGAATCATGCTCGTCCCCAAAAGCCACCTCCAGGGCTATCTTACCAATAGGATATGCTGATTTGCCAGGCACCACACCATGGAACACCGTATTAGACGGTCTGAGATCTTTGTCTGTTAGCCCCATGCGGCGGAATGTCTCATAGTACAGGATGTTAATACTGCTCCCTCCATCCATGAGTACCTTGGTGAATTTATAACCTCCCACCTGAGGGTCTACCACTCATGCCAACTGGCCCGGATTGTCAACCCGGGGTGATCCTCCCTGCTCCACACGATAGGCTGCTCCGACCAGCGTAAGTAACATGGCACGGCCGGTTCAACAAAGTTCACCGCTCGCTTGTGAAGTTTCCGGTCGCGCTTATCCAAGCTAGCTGTGAAAACGTGATACTGCCCATTGTTCATCTGTTTTGGCTGGCTCTGATGACCCGACTGCTGCTGCTGCTGCTGTTGGTTGTAACCCCCTTGACCGCTCTGATTATTCTGGTTATTATTATCACCCTGATTCAAACCTGAACCGGAAGCTCCATCGTGGCCCGGCCCATGGAAACCGGGTCCTGAGCCACCACCTGACCCACGGTCATACCGGAAGGCATTAGAGTTTTTAAATTCCTGCATAATGTAACAATCCTTCCAAAGGTGGTTAGCCGGCGCCGACTTCGTCCCGTGTTTTGGGCAAGGCTGATTCAACAAATAGTTTAAGCGATCCGGGTTAGGATTCGGAGCCCCATTATGATTCGTCGCTTTACCTCTGCGCCGTTGACCCTTGTCCTGCGCATTAGTGTTAGCCACAAAGTCCATGCTGCCATCCGCTTTACGCTTGCCTCTGTTTCCATGGCCTGCCGGTTTGTATTGATGCCCCTTGGAGTTGTTATTCTTCTTTCCCTTCCCTGCTTCGTCATCGTCAGTCTCGGGATCCTTGGTACTATCAGAATCAGCATACTTCACTAAAGCGGCCATGAGAGTTCCCATGTCATTACAGAACCGCTTCATACGCCCCAACTTCAACTTTAAAGGCTTAAACCGGCAGTTGGCCTCCAGGGTTAAGATCTCAGAGTCAGCATTGATCCTGTCAGACGAGTGCAAGACTTCCGAAACGCGGCGTACCCAATGGGTTGTTGACTCTCTGTCCTCCTGAACACAAGCCGCCAAGTCTACTATGGACTTAGGCTGCTTACACGTATCTTTGAAATTCTGGATAAACCGGGCCCGCAACTGGGCCCATGAACTGATAGAATTAGGTGGCAGGCTCTTCAACCAAGTACGGGTCATTCCTTCAAGCATCATGGTGAAGTACTTTGCACACGCGGTCTCATCCACATCCAGCATCTCCATGGCCATCTCATAACTCTCTACCCACGCTTCTGGAGATAAATCAGCGGTGTAATTCGGCACCTTGCGCGGACCCTTGAAGTCTTTGGGCAGGCGTACATTGCGTAAAGCGGGGACTAAACAGGGCACCCCAAGCTAGATGCGACCCCTGGCCCGGCTGAGGTGGTAGGACGAACCGGTGTAAGCTGATCCGCCTCGTTCTGTGCTGCTAACTCGGCCTCCCTTCGTGCCCGGGCCCGGTCCACTACATCCTGAGCATCGCGAACACCACCTGTCGGGCTATTGCCACGGGCCGCTTCACGGTTCCGCGCATTGCTTGATACGGCCGGTTCATCCATGCGCCTACTATAGCTCCGGCTTGGACAAGGTGTGGAATGAATCCGATCGCGGCTGTATGAGTATGCCTCCTGCTGAATCAAAGCGGTCCGGAGAAGTTCCTTAACCCGGCGTGTCTCTATTTCTTGTGGAGAATCTCCTTCGACAGGGATAGCTTCTAATCGCGCAGCAGCTGCGACAAGATTGTCCATAGGATTAGAATAATGACCCTGAGGTGTCTGGACCGGCGGAGGAATCACAATGTTCTGCCGAGCAGGTTCCATCAGCGGGTTGGACCGTCGCTCCCGCCCCGTGCCTCGACCGGTTTACCTCCGGTGCCCGTGATTCTGGTTCCAGCTCCCGGAGTGTGAAAGAGATTTCGAGGGTCGAATCCTAACGGCAGGCGTGATCTGTGCTTCCGCTTCAAGACCTCCTGTGATGCGTTCTGGTCGAGCATGAGCTTATAGGCATGGGCGTCCAAAGCGGCCCGCTCTGCAGCCATCCTGTCCTTCTCTGCTGCCAGGTCGGCTTTGGCCTGTACGATCTGCTCTCTCACCTTTGCAACCTCCGCATCATGGGCCTCCTGATCCGCCGGATTGGCCTCTGCCATAAGTATCTTGCTAGTCGTCAAACAGTCGACAGAACTTGAACCGGTGGGCGCACAAGGCCTCCTGCCCCTGCTGCCGCTGCCGCTGCTGATCCGGAGAGCATTGCTGCTGCGGTCGAAGAGTGATTCGCCGCCTGTGTGCCTGCCATGAATATTCCAACCTGGTTGATCTGATCTAGGGGGGTCCGGAATACTGTCGCCATCGGAACAGCCCCTAATTTGGTCGTCTTGCAACTGATACAATGATTCGGTCTCTCCGGTTGAGGACTCGTCGCCGGAATAGACGACGGTCTCGCTACCGTATTCTAACTCGTCCTCACGCTCTCCTCCGTGGATGACTCCCATGAAGGCACGCTTCACGGCCGGTTTAACCTGGGTAGATCTCGCACGCTGAGCCGTCTCGACAAGGTTGGTGCAGATGTCCGGCTCAGGCCCAGGCTCACCAATCTTGCCGATAAAAACGTGTATGCCACCAAAGGGGACCCGGTACCCGTACTCGATCGAGCCGGCTTCGGGACCCCATCCTGCATCGTCGATGTAGAGCTTGCCGCGACGACTCTTGGTCATCCGGCCCACAGCATAGCCTTCGAGTCCTTTGAGCTTGCCCTCCAAGATCATCAAACCGTCGTGCGATAGCCCCACGGTGGGCGCCAACTGTCATGGATTTGTCACGGCAGATGTCCTTGTGAAAGGACTTAGTTGTGGAGCCATCGCTACGGGTTAACTTGAAGGGGTTAAAGCGGACACAAAGACACAAGGGTTTATACTAGTTCAGCCCCTTCGATGAAGGTAAAAGCCTACGTCTAGTTGTGATGGGATTGATGTGGTTTCGATGGCTAGGGAGCAAACAAGCTTCGCCTAGGCTCGAGTTGTTGTTGTCTGTCCTTGAACCGCCGCCGGGTCGTCCCCTTATATACACGGGTGACGCCCGTCGTTCCACAGAGTCCCATACCGGTTCATACTCGTATCCCGGTTGGTCTCTCTCTATTCCTAACTTACAGTGCAAGTTTACATATCAAGCCGGTTTACGGCTACAGGTTCTAAACCGACTACAGGCCTTGGGCCTTCATCTGCTTAATCACCTTTAAACTACTAATGAAGCTAACCCGGCCCAGGTAGGCCGGTTCACGCCCAGTGGTAATATCCCCAACAATCGGTATTATGAGTTTTTGTGTTTCGATGAACCGAAGGTAGTTCAGAGTCCCGGATATGATCACGGAAATGACGAGGAGTCTCGAAATGGTCGAGACGTAAAGATCGATATATTGGATGACTATGTTCGGACACCGGAAGTGTTTTGAGAGGTTTCAGACATTTACCGGAGTACCGGGGGGTTACCGAAACCCCCCGGGGAGTATATTGGGCCTAATGGGCCTTAGTGGGGGAAGAGGAGGGGCGGCCAGGGCAGCCGCGCGCCGCCTCCCCTCTAGTTCGAATTGGACAAGGAGGGGCGGCCCCTTTTCCTTCTCCGCCTCTCTCCCTTCCTTCCCTTCTCCTACTCCAACAAGGAAAAGAGGAGTCCTACTCCCGGTGGGAGTAGGACTCCCCCCCTTGGCGTGCCTATTGGGGAACTTAGTAATTTCAAAAAAATTCCTACGCACACGCAAGATCATGGTGATGTATAGCAACGAGAGTGTTGTCCACGTACCCTCGTAGACCGAAAGCGGAAGCGTTAGAACAACGCGGTTGATGTAGTCGTACGTCTTCACGGCCCGACCGATCAAATACTGAAAGCACGACACCTCCGAGTTCTAGCACACGTTCAGCTCGATGACGTCCCTCGTACTCCGATCCAGCCGAGTGTCGAGGGGGAGTTCCGTCAGCACGACAGTGTTCGGGAATGTAGCAGAAATTCAAAATTTTCCTACGTGTCACCAAGATCTATCTATGGAGAAACCAGCAACGAGGGGAAGGAGAGTGCATCTACATACCCTTGTAGATCGCTAAGCGGAAGCGTTCAAGAGAACCGGGTTGAAGGAGTCGTACTCGTCGTGATCCAAATCACCGGAGATCCTAGTGCCGAACGGACGACACCTCCGCGTTCAACACACGTACAGCCTGATGACGTCTCCCATGCCTTGATCCAGCAAGGAGAGAGGGAGAGGTTGAGGAAGACTCCATCCAGCAGCAGCACAACGGCATGGTGGTGGTGGAGGAGCGGCAATCCTGCAGGCTTCGCCAAGCACCGCGAGAGAGGAGGAGTACTTGGAGAGGCGGAGGGCTGCGCCAGGAAGGTGAAGCTCCCATGCGCCTCCCCCTATATATAGGGGTGGAGGGTGCTGGTTTCTTGCCCTCCAAGTCCATTGGGCGTTGGCAAAGGTGGGAGGAAAGAAATCCCATCATTTCCTTCCCCATCGATTGTTATCCCCCCTTTTAGGGATCTTGATCTTATCCCTTGGGATATGATCTTATTCCTTCTAAGGGGGATCTTGGTGCGCCTTGACCAGGTGTGTGGGGCCTTGCCCCCACTACCCACGTTCATGTGGGTCCCCCATGCAGGTGGGCCCCACTCCGGAACCTTCTAGAACCTTCCCGGTACAACACTGAAAAATCCCGAACATTTTCCGGTGGCCAAAATAGGACTTCCCATATATAAATCTTTACCTCCGGACCATTCCGGAACTCCTCGTGACATCCGGTATCTCATCTGGGACTCCAAACAACATTCGGTAACCACATACAAACTTCCTTTATAACCCTAGCGTCATCGAACCTTAAGTGTGTAGACCCTACGGGTTCAGGAACCATGCAGACATGACCGAGACGTTCTCCGGCCAATAACCAGCAGCGGGATCTGGATACCCATGTTGGCTCCCACATGTTCCACGATGATCTCATCGGATGAACCATGATGTCAAGGACTCAATCGATCCCGTATACAGTTCCCTTTGTCTAGCGGTATAGTACTTGCCCGGGATTCGATCGTCGGTATACCGATACCTTGTTCAATCTCGTTACCGGCAAGTCTCTTTACTCATTCCGTAACACATCATCCCGTGATCAACCCCTTGGTCACATTGTGCACATTATGATGATGTCCTACCGAGTGGGCCCAAATATACCTCTCTATTTACCGGAGTGACAGATCCCAGTCTCGATTCGTGCCAACCCAAAAGACACTTTTAGAATACCTGTAGTGCACCTTTATAGCCACCCAGTTACGTTGTGACGTTTGGTACACCCAAAGCATTCCTACGGTATCCTGGAGTTGCACAATCTCATGGTCTAAGGAAATGGTACTTGACATTAGAAAAGCTTTAGCATATGAACTACGATCTCTGTGCTAGGCTTAGGATTGGGTCTTGTCCATCGCATCATTCTCCTAATGATGTGATCCCGTTATCAACGACATCCAATGTCCATGGTCAGGAAACCGTAACCATCTATTGATCAACGAGCTAGTCAATTAGAGGCTTACTAGGGACATGGTGTTGTCTATGTATCCACACATGTACCTGAGTTTCCTATCAATACAATTATAGCATGGATAATAAACGATTATCATGAACAAGGAAATATAGTAATAATAACTAATTTATTATTGCCTCTAGGGCATATTTCCAACAGACAGTGTGGTGGCGATGATGATGTTCTACCGTCACAGGGCTTTGCCTAAGCACCGCTACAATATTATCGAGGAGGACTATGGTGGAGGGGGGCACCGCACATGGCTAAGATATCAATGATTTATTGTTGTTGTGTCTAGAGGTGCCCCCCTGCCCCCGTATATAAAGGAGAAAGGGGGGAAGGGGGCGGCCGGCCAGGAGGAGGCGCGCCAGGAGGAGTCCTACTCCCACCGGGAGTAGGACTCCCTCCCTTCCTTATTGGATTAGGAGAATGGGGGAAAGAGGAGGGAGAGAGAGGAAGGAAAGGGGGGCGCCCCCCTCTCCTTGTCCTATTCGGACTAGGGGGGAGGGGCGCGCGGCCCTACCCTGGCCGCCTCTCCTCTTCTCGACTAAGGCTCACTATGGCTCATTAAGCCCCCGGGGGGTTCCGGTAACCCCTCGGTACTCCGGTAAAATCCCGATTTCACCCGGAACACTTCCGATATCCAAATATAGGCTTCCAATATACCAATCTTCATGTTTCGACCATTTCAAGACTCCTCGTCATGTCCGTGATCACATCCGGGACTCCGAACAACCTTCGGTATATCAAAACTCACAAACATACGTTGTTCCCTCCGGATGCTCATATTGGCTCCTACATATTCTATGAAGATCTTTATTGGTCAAACCGCATAACAACATACGTTGTTCCCTTTGTCATCGGTATGTTACTTGCCCGAGATTCGATCGTTGGTATCTCAATACCTAGTTCAATCTCGTTACCGGCAAGTATCTTTACTTGTTATGTGATGCATCATTCCGTAACTAACTCATTAGCTACATTGCTTGCAAGTCTTATAGTGATGTGCATTACCGAGAGGGCCCAGAGATACCTCTCCGACAATCGGAGTGACAAAAACTAATCTCGAAATACGCCAACTCAACATGTACCTTTGGAGACACCTGTAGAGCTCCTTTATAATCACCCAGTTACGTTGTGACGTTTGGTAGCACACAAAGTGTTCCTCCGGTAAACGGGAGTTGCATAATCTCATAGTTGTAGGAACATGTATAAGTCATGATGAAAGCAATAGCAACATACTAAACAATCAAGTGCTAAGCTAACAGAATGGGTCAAGTCAATCACATCATTCTCCTAATGATGTGATCCCGTTAATCAAATGACAACTCATGTCTATGGTTAGGAAACACGACCATCTTTGATTAATGAGCTAGTCAAGTAGAGGCATACTAGTGACATTATGTTTGTCATGTATTCATACATGTATTATGTTTCTGGTTAATACAATTCTAGCATGAATAATAAACATTTATCATGATATAAGGAAATAAATAATTACTTCATTATTGCCTCTAGGGCATATTTACTTCAGTCTCCCACTTGCACTAGAGTCAATAATCTAGATTACACATTAATGATTCTAACACCCATGGAGCCTTGGCGCTGATCATGTTTTGCTCGTGGAAGAGGCTTAGTCAATGGGTATGCAACATTCAGATCCGTATGTATCTTGCAAATATCTATGTCTCCCACCTGGACTTGGTCCCGGATGGAATTGAAGCTTCTCTTGTGCTTGGTCCTCTTATGAAATCTGGATTCCTTTGCCAAGGCAATTGCACCAGTATTGTCACAGAAGATCTTCATTGGTCCCGATGCACTAGGTATGACACCTAGATCGGATATGAACTCCTTCATCCAGACTCCTTCATTTGCTGCTTCCGAAGCAGCTATGTACTCCGCTTCACATGTAGATCCCGCCACGACGCTTTGTTTAGAACTGCACCAACTGACAGCTCCACCGTTCAATATAAACACGTATCCGGTTTGCGATTTAGAATCGTCCGGATCAGAGTCAAAGCTTGCATCGACGTAACCATTTACGACTAGCTCTTTGTCACCTCCATAAATGAGAAACATATCCTTAGTCCTTTTCAGGTATTTTAGGATATTCTTGACCACTGTCCAGTGATCCACTCCTGGATTACTTTGGTACCTCCCTGCTAAACTTATTTCTAAGCATACATCAGGTCTGGTACACATCATTGCATACATGATAGAGCCTATGGCTGAAGCATAGGGAACATCTTTCAATTTCTCTCTATATTCTACTGTGGTCGGGCATTGAGTCTGATTCAACTTCACACCTTGTAATACAGGCAAGAACCCTTTCTTTGCTTGATCCATTTTGAACTTCTTCAAAACTTTATCAAGGTATGTGCTTTGTGAAAGTCCAATTAAGCGTCTTAATCTATCTCTATAGATCTTGATGCCCAATATGTAAGCAGCTTCACCGAGGTCTTTCATTGAAAAACTTTTATTCAAGTATCCTTTTATGCTATCCCGAAATTATATATCATTTCCAATTAACAATATGTCATCTACATATAATATCAGAAATGCTATAGAGCTCCCACTCACTTTCTTGTAAATACAGGCTTCTCCAAAAGTTAGTATAAAACCATATGCTTTGATCACACTATCAAAGCATTTATTCCAACTCCGAGATGCTTGCACCAGTCCATAAATGGATCGCTGGAGCTTGCACACTTTGTTAGCACCTTTTGGATCGACAAAACCTTCTGGTTGCATCATATAATACTCTTCTTCCAGAAATCCATTCACGAATGCAATTTTGACATCCATTTGCCATTTCATAATCATAAAATGCGGCAATTGCTAACATGATTCGGACAGACTTAAGCATCGCTACGGGTGAGAAAGTCTCATCGTAGTCAACTCCTTGAACTTGTTGAAAAACCTTTTGCAACAAGTCGAGCTTTGTAGACAATTATGTTACTATCAGCGTCAGTCTTCTTCTTGAAAATCCATTTATTCTCGATGGCTTGCCGATCATCGGGCAAGTCAATCAAAGTCCATACTTTGTTCTCATACATGGATCCCATCTCAGATTTCATGGCCTCAAGCCATTTTGCGGAATCTGGGCTCATCATCGCTTCCTCATAGTTCGTAGGTTCGCCATGGTCAAGTAACATGACTTCCAGAATAGGATTACCGTACCACTCTGGAGCGGATCTTACTCTGGTTGACCTACGAGGTTCTGTAGTAACTTGATCTGAAGTTTCATGATAAAATATCATTAGCTTCCTCGTTGATGGGTGTAGTTGTCACAGGAACCGGTTTCTGTGATGAACTATTTTCCAATAAGGGAGCAGGTAAAGTTACCTCATCAATTTCTACTTTCCTCCCACTCACTTCTTTCGAGAGAAACTCCTTCTCTAGAAAGGATCCAAATTTAGCAACAATAGTCTTGCCTTTAGATCTGTGATAGGAGGTGTACCCAATAATCTCTTTTGGGTATCCTATGAAGACACATTTCTCCGATTTGGGTTCGAGCTTATCTGGTTGAAGTTTCTTCACATAACCATCGCAGCCCCAAACTTTAAGAAATGACAACTTTGGCTTCTTGCCAAACCACAGTTCATAAGGCGTCGTCTCAATGGATTTTGATGGTGCCCTATTTAACGTGAATGCGGCTGTCTCTAAAACATAACCCCAAAATGATAGCGGTAAATCAGTAAGAGACATCATAGATTGCACCATATCTAGTAAAGTACGATTATGACGTTCAGACACACCATTACGTTGTGGTGTTCCGGGTGGCGTGAGTTGCGAAACTATTCCACATTGTTTCAAATGTAAACCAAACTCGTAACTCAAATATGCTCCTCCACGATCGGATCGTAGAAACTTTATTTTCTTGTTACGATGATTTTCCACTTCACTCTAAAATTCTTTGAACTTTCCAACTGTTTCAGACTTATGTTTCATTAAGTAGATATACCCATATCTGCTCAAATCATCTATGAAGGTGAGAAAATAACGATACCCGCCGTGAGCCTCAATGTTCATTGGACCACATACATCAGTATGTAGGATTTCCAACAAGTCTGTTGCTCGCTCCATAGTTCCGGAGAACGGTGTTTTAGTCATCTTGCCCATGAGGCACGGTTCGCAAGTACCAAGTGATTCCAGAAGTCCATCAGTATGGAGTTTCGTCATACGCTTTACACCAATATGACCAAAACGGTAGTGCCACAAATAAGTTGCACTATCATTATCAACTCTGCATCTTTTGGCTTCAACATTATGAATATGTGTATCACTACTCTCGAGATTTAATAAAAAATAGACCACTCTTCAAGGGTGCATGACCATAAAAGATATTACGCATATAAATAGAACAATTATTCTCTGATTTAAATGAATAACCGTCTCGCATCAAACAAGATCCAGATATAATGTTCATGCTCAACGCTGGCACCAAATAACAATTATTCAGATCTAAAACTAATCCCGAAGGTAGATGTAGAGGTAGCGTGCCGACCGCGATCACATCGACTTTGGAACCATTTCCCACGCGCATTGTCACCTCGTCCTTAGCCAATCTTCGCTTAATCCGCAGTCCCTGTTTTGAGTTGCAAATATTAGCAACAGAACCAGTATCAAATACCCAGGTGCTACTGCGAGCATTAGTAAGGTACACATGTATATCACATATACCTTTGTTCACCTTGCCATCCTTCTTATACGCCAAATACTTGGGGCAGTTCCGCTTCCAGTGACTAGTCTGCTTGTAGTAGAAGCACTCAGTCTCAGGCTTAGGTCCAGATTTGGGTTTCTTCGCTTGAGGAGCAACTTGTTTGTCGTTCTTCTTGAAGTTCCCCTTCTTCTTCCCATTACCCTTTTTCTTGAAACTGGTGGTCTTATTGACCATCAATACTTGATGCTCCTTCTTGATTTCTACCTCCGCAGCTTTTAGCATTGCGAAGAGCTCGGGAATAGTCTTGTCCATCCCTTGCATCTTATAGTTCATCACGGAGCTCTTGTAGCTTGGTGGCAGTAATTGAAGAATGCTGTCAATGACACTATCATCAGGAAGATTAACTCCCAGTTGAAACAAGTGATTATTATACCCAGACATTTTGAGTATATGTTCACTGACAGAACTATTCTCTTCCATCTTGCAGCTATAGAACTTATTGGAGACTTCATATCTCTCAATCCAGGCATTTTCTTGAAATATTAACTTCAACTCCTAGAACATCTCATATGCCCCATGACGTTCAAAACGTCGTTGAAGTCCCGGTTCTAAGCCGTAAAGCATGGCACACTGAACTATCGAGTAGTCATCAGCTTTGCTCGCCAGACGTTCTTAACGCCGTCGGTTGCCATCTGCAGCAGTTCGGCACCCAGCGGTGCTTCGGGACGTAATTCTTCATGCAGCAATGAGGATAATCCTCAGGTTACGAACCTAGTCCGTTTAATTTCTACCATCATCTTTCAACTTAGCTTTCTCAGGGAACGCATTAAAATTCAACGGAACAACAGCATGAGCCATCTATCTACAACAAACATAGACAAGCAAAATACTATCCGGTACTAAGTTCATGATAAATTTAAGTTCAATTAATCATATTACTAAAGAACTCCAACTTAGATAGACATCCCTCTAATCATCTAAGTAATCACGTGATCCAAATCAACTATACCATGTCCAATCATCATGTGAGATGGAGTAGTTTTCAATGGTGAACATCACTATGTTGATCATATCTACTATATGATTCACGCTCGACCTTCCGGTCTCAGTGTTCCGAGGCCATATCTGTATATGCTAGGCTCGTCAAGTTTAACCTGAGTATTCCGTGTGTGCAATTGTTTTGCACCTGTTGTATTTGAACGTAGAGCCTATTACACCCGATCATCACGTGGTGTCTCAGCATGAAGAACTTTCGCAATGGTGCATACTCAGGGAGAACACTTATGCCTTGAAATTTAGTGAGAGATCATCTTATAATGCTACCGTCAATCAAAGCAAAATAAGATGCATAAAGGATAAACATCACATGCAATCAATATAAGTGATATGATATGGCCATCATCATCTTGTGCTTGTGATCTTCATCTCTGAAGCACCGTCGTGATCACCATCGTCACCGGTGCGACACCTTGATCTCCATCGTAGCATCGTTGTCGTTTCGCTACCTATTGCTTCTACGACTATCACTACCGCTTAGTGATAAAGTAAAGCAATTACAGGGTGTTTGCATTGCATACAATAAAGCGACAACCATATGGCTCCTGCCAGTTGCCGATAACTCGGTTACAAAACATGATCATATCCTACAATAAAATATAGCATCACGTCTTGGCCATATCACATGACAACATGCCCTGCAAAAACAAGTTAGACGTCCTCTACTTTTTTGTTGCAAGTTTTACGTGGTTGCTACGGGCTGAGCAAGAACCGTTCTTACCTACGCATCAAAACCACAACGATAGTTCATTAAGTTAGTTGTTTTAACCTTCTCAAGGACCAGGCGTAGCCACACTCAGTTCAACTAAAGTTGGAGAAACTGACACCCGCCAACCACCTATGTGCAAAGCACGTCGGTAGAACCAGTCTCGCGTAAGCGTACACGTAATGTCGGTCCGGGTCGCTTCATCCAACAATACCGCCGAACCAAAGTATGACATGCTGGTAAGCAGTATGACTTGTATCGCCCACAACTCAATTTTGTTCTACTCGTGCATATAACATCTATGCATAAAACCTGGCTCTGATACCACTGTTGGGGAAAGTAGTAATTTCAAAAAAATTCCTATGCACACGCAAGATCACGGTGATGTATAGCAACGAGAGGGGAGAGTGTTGTCCACGTACCCTTGTAGACCGAAAGCGGAAGCGTTAGAACAACACGGTTGATGTAGTCGTACGTCTTCACGGCCCGACCGATCAAGCACCGAAAGCACGACACCTCTGAGTTCTAGCACACGTCCAGCTCGATGACGTCCCTTGTACTCCGGTCCAGCCGTGTGCCGAGGGAAAGTACCGTCAGCACGACGGATGGTGACGATGATGATGTTCTACCGTCGCAGGGCTTCGCCTAAGCACCGCTACAATATTATCGAGGAGGACTATGGTGGAGGGGGGCACCGCACACGGCTAAGAGATCAATGATCTGTTGTTGTGTCTAGAGGTGCCCCCTGCCCCCGTATATAAAGGAGCAAGGGGGGAGAGGGCAGCCGCCCAGGAGGAGGCGCGCCAGGAGGAGTCCTACTCCCATCGGGAGTAGGACTCCCTCCCTTCCTTGTTGGATTAGGAGAAGGGGGGAAAGAGGAGGGAAAGAGAGGAAGGAAAGGGGGGCACCGCCCCCTCTCCTTGTCCTATTCGTACTAGGGGGGAGGGGCGCACGGACCTGCCCTGGCCGCCTCTCCTCTTCTCCACTAAGGCCCACTATGGCCCATTAAGCCCTCGGGGGGTTCCGTAACCCCTCGGTACTCCGGTAAAATCCCGATTTCACCCGGAACATTTCTGTTATCCAAATGTAGGCTTCCAATATATCAATCTTCATGTCTCGACCATTTCGAGACTCCTCGTCGATCATGTCCGGGATCACATACGGGACTCCGAACATCCTTTGATACATCAAAGCTCATAAAGTCATAATATAACCGTCATTGAACCTTTAAGCGTGCGGACCCTACCGGTTCGAGAACTATGTAGACATGACCGAGACACGTCTCCGGTCAATAACCAATAGTGGAACCTGGATGCTCATATTGGCTCCTACATATTCTATGAAGATCTTTATCGGTCAAACCGCATAACAACATACGTTGTTCCCTTTGTCATCGGTATGTTACTTGCCCGAGATTCGATCGTTGGTATCTCAATACCTAATTCAATCTCGTTACCGGCAAGTATCTTTACTCGTTATGTGATGCATCATTCCGTAACTAACTCATTAGCTACATTGCTTGCAAGGCTTATAGTGATGTGCATTACCGAGAGGGCCCAGAGATACCTCTCCGACTATCGGAGTAACAAATCCTAATCTCGAAATACACCAACTCAACATGTACCTTTGGATACACCTGTAGAGCTCCTTTATAATCACCCGATTCGTTAGACATTTGGTAGCACACAAAGTGTTCCTCCGGTAAACGGGAGTTGCATAATCTCATAGTTGTAGGAACATGTATAAGTCATGAAGAAAGCAATAGCAACATACTAAACGATCAAGTGCTAAGCTAACAAAATGGGTCAAGTCAATCACATCATTCTCCTAATGATGTGATCCCGTTAATCAAATGACAACTCATGTATATGGTTAGGAAACACAACCATCTTTGATTAATGAGCTAGTCAAGTAGAGGCATACTAGTGACATTATGTTTGCCTATGTATTCACACATGTATTATGTTTCCGGTTAATACAATTCTAGCATGAATAATAAACATTTATCATGATATAAGGAAATAAATAATAACTTTATTATTGCCTCTAGGGCATATTTCCTTCAGCGACCTCCTTAGCCGGCCGCCTCTCCCCCCTTGCTCCTTTATATACAGGGGCAGGGGGCACCTCTAGACACACAAGTTGATCTGTTGATCTCTCCCAGCCATGTGTGGTGCCCCCCTCCACCATATTCCACCTCGGTCATATCGTAGCGGTGTTTAGGCGAAGCCCTGCGTCGGTAGCAACATCATCACCATCATCACGCCGTCGTGCCGACGGAACTCTCCCGTGAAGCTCTGCTGGATCGAAGTTCACGGGACGTCATCGAGCTGAACGTGTGCTGAACTCGGAGGTGCCGTACGTTCGGTACTTGGATCGGTCGGATCGTGAAGACGTACGACTACATCAACCGTGTTGTGCTAACGCTTCCGCTTATGGTCTACGAGGGTACGTGGATGTCACTCTCCCCTCTCGTTGCTATGCATCACCATGATCTTGCGTGTGCATAGGATTTTTTTTTGAAATTACTACGTTCCCCAACAAAGATTTGGTCAAAGTCAAACTTTGTAGAAAAAATATTGACATCTACAATACTAAAGCTATATGGTATGAAAATTAATTTCATGCTGCATCTAACAATATTGATTTCATGTTGTGAATCTTGATATTTTTTCTATAAACTTAGTCAAAGTTAATAAAGTTTGACTTTGGCCAAATTTTATATTCAGACTAAAAGGAAATGGAGGGAGTATATAAAGTTAATAATTTGCAAGGATAAAAGAACAGGGTGCACAAAGACGAGGAACCAACAAAAAGCATGGTTTATACCTGGGCTTTACCAAATCATACAACATATGAACATGCATACATATTCTTTCATATGGTGGTAATAGATAGGTTAACTCTAGCATGGATATACAGGGTGGAAAAGAATTAACAAATCAATTAAAGAAGGTATAGTATGGAGCTCTATGGCCTTTCATGGTGCATGGTGTCCATCATAAACTAGTATCGTAGTGTATGATGTCACCATTAACTACCTTCTCATTGCATGGTGTATGATATCATAATATTGTAATGCAATCTTATTTATAAATTTGTAGAATCTCATTGAGCGTACAAAATGTATCTGGCATTAAAATTTTCTCGTTTGTGTACTCCGATACAATATCATAGCATGATAATACTATCACATCATCTTTTGCATGAGTAAATAGCAAAAACCACCACAATTCACAAAAAAACTACTACCAATTTTGGGGCAAATTTAGCAAAAAGTACCGATGACATAGTTGGTTTTACCGCATGGGAACCGGACGTCGGGCCTGACTTGTTACAAAAGTCAACTCAATTCAAAACCTTTAAGTCAGATGTTATGATAGGTGCAACCCACATTTAAATCTATAATTTTCCCCCAAATCCCCAATTCTTCTCCATCAACAGCAATCTCCCTCCATCGGCGTTACCTCCCCTCACCCACTGCCAATCGCCCTCATCGCTGGTAAGTAGTCCCTGCCGTGCCTTGGGACCACGGGGTTCGGCACCTGTTATGGCCACCATGGAGGAGGCAACACCCATCATGGTGTGCGGTAGGATTAGGCTCGACGTCCCGTTCGCGTGCTCGCTATCGTGGCCACCGTGGCCGCGGTCGGCCCTATCAGGCTGCTCCTCTAGCAAGGACCCCTCATCGGAGATGCTTGTGCGCCACGGTCGGGAGTGGCGATGCATGTGGATCCAGCATGGCTGGACGACAGTCTCTCCACCACCTCACTCTTTGGTTTTTGATCTGGTGAAGCACCAGGTACGAGACAGGGTGAGGTGCCAAACTGCACATACACGGGGTCAGTGAATCTATAGGTCGTGCCAGTGAACTACACGGTTGATGGGGGAATGGTGAGGGGTGGCAGCCTCCCCCATTATGATCTTTGCCGAACGAGCCAGAGTCAAGCAGAGCTCACGCCCACCGGCGGTGTGGACAAAGCATGTCGTGAAGGTCGTCTGTCGACAGGATCAAGAGGAGGCGGCGAACGGTGGATCGATAGCGTCCCCCACAGTACCATCCTGGCAGGGTAGGAGGCAGAGTTTTAAATGTCGGTTTTGGATTTTTTTCGCTCCAAGCTGAGATGGCTGAAATTCGATCATTTCAAAATTTCGGCCGACATAATTACAAAACTAGAATTTGAGTTCTCAATGAAGTTTGGACAAAATTTGACCAAAATTTTGACTAGGATGAAATTATTTGGCCAAAAGGGACTTTTTCTCCCCTGGCTGAGATGGCCGAAATTTGAAATTTCTAGCTAAAAATCAAGTCTCTGGTGGGGGGAAGGAGCTGGCCGGTGATGGAGTCACGCGTTGTCGTGACGCACCTTGTGCCTAGTGCGGGAGACTATAGAGACGAAGGGGGATGGCGCTCCCACAACCCCGCGGTGCTGGTCCTGGCCATTGCCCAGTGCCCCAAAAAGCAGGACAGCAGAGTCGACTATGAACGAGCCTCGAGAAGACGTCTAAGACCCGGGGGGAGACGCAAGTCGGTGATTTGCGTGAAGAAGAAGCAGGCGGGGTGCCGGTAGTTCCTGGTGGTGGTGACAGGGCACTGTTGGAAATATGTCCTAGAGGCAATAATAAATTAGTTATTATAATATTTCCTTGTTCATGATAATCGTTTATTACCCATGCTATAATTGTATTGATAGGAAACTCAGATACATGTGTGGGTACATAGACAACACCATGTCCCTAGTAAGACTCTAGTTAACTAGCTCATTGATCAACAGATGATTACGGTTTCCTGACCATGGACATTGGATGTCGTTGATAACGGGATCACATCATTGGAAGAATGATGTGATGGCCAAGACCCAATCCTAAGCCTAGCACAAAGATTGTAGTTCGTATACTAAAGCTTTTCTAATGTCAAGTATCATTTCCTTAGACCATGAGATTGTGCAACTCCCGGATACCGTAGGAATGCTTTGGGTGTACCAAACGTCACAACGAATCGGGTGGCTATAAAGGTGCACTACAGGTATCTCCGAAAGTGTCTTGGGTTGGCACGAATCGAGACTGGATTTGTCACTCTGTAAACGGAGAGGTATCTCTCGGCCCACTCGGTAGGACATCATCATAATGTGCACAATGTGACCAAGGGGTTGATCACGGGATGATGTGTTATGGAACGAGTAAAGAGACTTGCCGGTAACGAGATTGAACAAGGTATCGGTATACCGACGATCGAATCTCGGGCAAGTACAATACCGTTAGACAAAGGGAATTGTATACAGGATTGCTTGAATCCTTGACATCGTGGTTCATTCGATGAGATCATCGTGGAACATGTGGGAGCCAACATGGGTATCCAGATCCCGCTGTTGGTTATTGGCCAGAGAGCTGTCTCGGTCATGTTCAGATGATTCCCGAACCCGTAGGGTCCACACACTTAAGGTTCGGTCACGCTAGAGTTGTTATGGGAATTAGTGTGCAGTTACCGAATGTTGTTCGGAGTCCCGGATGAGATCCCGGACATCACGAGGAGTTCCGGAATGGTCCGGAGGTAAAGATTTATATATGGGAAGTCCTATTTTGGCCACCGGAAAATGTTCGGGATTTTTCGGTATTGTACCAGGAAGGTTCTAGAAGGTTCCGGAGTGGGGCCCACCTGCATGGGGGGACCCACATGAACGTGGGTAGTGGGGGAAAGGCCCCACACCCCTGGTCAAGGTGCACCAAGATCCCCCCTTAGAAGGAATAAGATCATATCCCGAAGGGATAAGATCAAGATCCCTAAAAAATGGGGATAGCAATCGGTGGGGAAGGAAATGATGGGATTTCTTTCCTCCCACCTTTGCCAACGCCCCAATGGACTTGGAGGGCAAGAAACCAGCCCCCTCCACCCCTATATATAGTGGGGAGGTGCATGGGAGCTTCACCCTTGCCCCTGGCGCAGCCCTCTCCCTGCCCAACACCTCCTCCTACTCCGTAGTGCTTGGCGGCTCGCGAGAACCGCAAGCTCCACCACCACGCCGTCGTGCTGCCGAGTTTCCTCAACTTCTCCTCTCCCTTGCTGGATCAAGAAGGAGGAGACGCCCCTGGGCTGTACGTGTGTTGAACGCGGAGGTGCCGTCCGCTCGCACTAGGATCATCGGTGATTTGGATCACGACGAGTACGACTCCATCAACCCTGCTCACTTGAACGCTTCCGCTTAGCGATCTACAAAGGTATGTAGATGCACTCTCCTTCCCTCGTTGCTAGATTACTCCATAGATTGATCTTGGTGATGCGAGAAAATTTTGAATTTCTGCCACGCTCCCCAACAAAGGGCATCATGAGCTAGGTCTATGCGTAGTTACTATGCACGAGTAGAACACAAAGCAGTTGTGGGCGAGATGTTGTTAATTTTCTTGCCACTACTAGTCTTATCTTGCTTCGCGGCATCATGGGATGAAGCGGCCGGACCGACCTTACACATACGCTTACGTGAGACAGGTTCCACCGATCGACATGCACTAGTTGCATAAGGTGGCTAGCGGTGTCTGCTCTCCCACTTTAGTTGGAGCGGATTCGATGAAAAGGGTCCTTATTAAGGGTAAATAGAAATTGGCATATCACGCTGTGGTTTTACGAGGTAAGAAACGTTCTTGCTAGAACACCTATAGAAGCCACAGAAAACTTGCAACAACAATTAGAGGATGTCTAACTTGTTTTTGCAGTAAGCGTTTTGTGATGTGATATGGCCAAAGGATGTGATGAATGATATATGTGATGTATGAGATGATCATGTTCTTGTAATAGGAATCACGACTTGCATGTCGATGAGTATGACAACTGGCAGGAGCCATAGGAGTTGTCTTTATTTTTTGTATGACCTGCTTGTCATTGAAGAACGCCATGTAAATTACTTTACTTTATTGCTAAACGCGTTAGCCATAGAAGTAGAAGTAGTCGTTGGCGTGACAACCTAATGAAGACACGATGATGGAGATCATGATGATGGAGATCATGGTGTCATGCCGGTGACGAAGATGATCATGGTGCCCCGAAGATGGAGATCAAAGGAGCAATATGATATTGGCCATATCATGTCACTTTTTGATTGCATGTGATGGTTATCATGTTTATGCATCTTATTTGCTTAGAACGACGGTAGTAAATAAGATGATCCCTCATTAAAATTTCAAGAAAGTGTTCCCCTAACTGCGTGCACCGTTGCGAAAGTTAAATGCGTTTCAAGCACCACGTGATGATCGGGTGTGATAGATTCTTACGTTCACATACAATGGGTGTAAGCCATATTTACACACGCGAAACACTTAGGTTGACTTGACGAGCCTAGCATGTACAGACATGGCCTCGAAACACAAGAGACCGAAAGGTCCAGCATGAGTCGTATAGTAGATACGATCAACATGAAGATGTTCACCGATGATGACTAGTCCGTCTCACTTGATGATCGGACACGCCCTAGTTGACTCGGATCATGTAATCACTTAGATGACTAGAGGGATGTCTATCTGAGTGGGAGTTCATAAGATGAACTTAATTATCCTGAACATAGTCAAAAGATCTTTGCAAATTATGTCGTAAACTCGCGCTTTAGTTCCACTGTTTAGATATGTTCCTAGAGAAAATATAGTTGAAAGTTGACAGTAGCGATTATGCGGACAATAGAAAGCTTATGTCTACTCATTGTGCTGAACCCCAGACGTCGTCTGTGGATGTTGCGAACATCGGAAATACACGTTTTGATAACTACCTGATAGTTTAGTTAAACGGTTTAGAGTTGAGGCACCAAAGAAGTTTTCGAAACATCGCGGAACATATGAGATGTTTCGAGGGCTGAAATTGGGATTTCAGGCTCATGCCCACGTCAAGAGGTATGAGACCTCCGACGATTTTCTTAGCCTGCAAACTAAGGGAGAAAATCTCAATCGTTGAGCTTGTGCTCAGATTGTCTGAGTGCGACAATCACTTGAATCGAGTGGGAGTTGATCTTCCAGAAATAGTGATGTTTCTCCAAAGTTATTGCCACCAAGCTGCTAGAGCTTCGTGATGAACTATAACATATCAGGGATAGATATGATGATCCTTGAGGTATTCGCGATGTTTGACACCGCGAAAGTAGAAATCAAGAAGGAGCATCAACTGTTGATGGTTGGTGAAACCACTAGTTTCAAGAAGGGCAAGGGCAAGAAGGGATACTTCATGAAATGGCAAATCAGCTGCTGCTCTAGTGAAGAAACCCAAGGTTGAACCCAAACCCGAGACTAAGTGCTTCTGTAATAAGGGGAACAACCATTGGAGCAGAATTACCCTAGATACTTGGTAGATGAGAAGGCTGGCAAGGTCGATAGAAGTATATTGATATACATTATGTTAATGTGTACTTTACTAGTACTCCTAGTAGCACCGGGTATTAAGATACCGGTTCGGTTGCTAAGTGTTAGTAACTCAAATAAAAGAGCTACGGAATAAACGGAGACTAGCTAAAGGTGAGTCGACGATATGTGTTGAAGTGTTTCCATGTTTGATGTGATCAAACATCGCACGCCCCGCTACCATCAAGATTAGTATCAAACCTGAATAATTTTCATTTGGTGTTTGCGTTGAGCATAGACATGATTGGATTGTGTCTATCGCAATACGGTTATTCATTTAAGGAGAATAATGGTTACTCTATTTATTTGAATAATACCTTCAATGGTCTTGCACCTAAAGGAATGGTTTATTGAATCTCGATCGTAGTGATACACATTTTCATGCCAAAAGATATAAGATAGTAATGATAGTACCACTTACTTGTGGCACTGCCATGTAAGTCATATTGGTATAAAACTCATGAAGAAGCTCCATGTTGATGGATCTTTGGACTCACTCATTTTTGAAAAGTTTGAGACATGCGAACCATGTCTATTGGTGTATACGCATGAAGAAACTCCATGCAGATGGATCGTTTGGACTCACTTGATTTTGAATCACTTGAGATATGAAAATCATACCCCATGGGCAAGATGACTAAAAAGCCTCGTTTTTCAGTAAAATGGAACAAGATAGAAACTCGTTGGAAGTAAACACATTTTGATGTGTGCAGTCCAATGAGTGTTGAGGCATGTAGTGAATATCGTTGTGTTCTTACTTCACAGATGATTCGAGTAGATGTTGAGTATATTTACTTGATAAAACACAAGTCTAAATTATTGAATGGTTCAAGTAATTTCAGAGTGAAGTTGAAGATTATCGTGACAAGAGGATGAAATGTCTATGATATGATCATAGAGATGAGTATCTGAGTTACGAGCTTTGGTACGCAATTAAGACATTGTGGAAATTGTTTCACAATTAATACCGCCTGGAACACCATAGTGTGAGGGTGTGTCCGAACATCATAGTTGCACCCTATTGGATATGGTGCGTACCATGATGTCTCATATCAAATTACCAGTATCGTTCATGGGTTAGGCTTTAGAGACAACCACATTCACTTTAAATAGGGCACCAGGTAATTCCGTTCAGATGAAACCGTATGAACTATGGTTTAGAGAAACCTAAGCTGTCATTTCTTAAAGGTTTGGGGCTGCGACACTTATGTGAAAAAGTTTCAGGTTGATAAGCCCGAACACAAAACGGATAAATACGTCTTCATAGGATACCCAAAATGGTTGGGTATACCTCCTATCTCATATCCGGAAGCAAAAGTAATTGTTTCTAGAAACGGGTCCTTTCTCGAGGAAAAGTTTGTCTCGAAAAGTTGAGTGGGAGGATGGTGGAGACTTGATATGGTTATTGAACCGTCACTGCAACTAGTGTGTAGCGGGGCACAGGAAGTTGTTCCTGTGGCACCTACACCAATTGAAGTAGAAGCTTATGATAGTGATCATGAAACTTCGGATAAAGTCCTACCGTACCTCGTAGGGTGACAAGGATGTGTACTGCTTCAGAGTGGTATAGTAATCCTGTCTTGAAGGTCATGTTGCTAGACAACAATGAACCTACGAGCTATGGAGAAGCAATGGTGGGCCCAAATTCTGACAAATGGTTAGAAGCCATGAAATCCGAGATAGGATCCATGTATCAGAACAAAGCATGGACTTTGGTGGACTTGCCCGATGATCGGCAAGCCATTGAGATAAATGGATCTTTAAGAAGAAGATGGACGTGGACGGTGATGTCACCGTCTATGAAGCTCGACTTGTGGCAAAGAGTTTTTCACAAGTTCAAGGAGTTGACTACAATGAGATTTTTCTCATCCGTAGCGATGCTTAAGTCCGTCGGAATCATGTTAGCATTAGCTGCATTTAAGAAATCTAGCAGATGGATGTCAAAACAAGTTTCCTTACCAGTTTTCGTAGGGAAAGGTTGTATGTGATACAATCAGAAAAGTTTTGTCGATCCTAAGGATGCTAAAAGGTATGCTAGCTCCAGCAATCCTTTTAAGGACTGGAGTAAGCATCTCGGAGTTGGAATGTACGCTTTGATGAGATCATCAAAGATTTTGAGTTTATGCAAAGTTTATGAGAAACTTGTATTTCCAAAGAAGTGAGTGGGAGCACTATAGAATTTCTGATGAATATATGTTGATCAGAAATGATGTAGAATTTTCTGTAAAGCATATAGGGTTATTTGAAAAGTGTTTTTCAAGGGAAAACCTGGATTAAGCTACTTGAACATTGAGCATCAAGATCTATAAGGATAGATCAAAATGCTTAATAATACTTTCAAAATGAGCACATACCTTGACATGATCTTGAAGGTGTTCAAGATGGATCAGTCAAAGAAGGAGTTCTTGCCTAAGTTGTAAGGTATGAAGTTAAGACTTAAAGCTCGACCACGGCAGAAAAGAGAGAAAGGACGAAGGTCGTCCCCTATGCTTTAGACGTAGGCTCTACAAGATGCTATGCTAAGTACCGCGACTGATGTGTGCCTTGCCACATGTCCGCAAGAGGGTACAAAGGTGATCAAGGAGTGGATCACCGACAATGGTCAAAAATTGTCCTTGGAGTAATAAGGACATGTTTCTCGATTATGGAGGTGTTAAAGAGTTTGGCGTAAAGGGTTACGCCGATGCAAGCTTTAACACCTATCCGAAAGTGACTCGAGTAGCAAACCGGATACGTATGGTGGAGCAACTATTTGGAATAGCTCCAAGTGGAGCGTGGAAGCAGCATTTACAATATGACCTAGAGATTTATGAAGTACATATGGATCTCGAATGTTGCGCACCGCTGACTAAAACCTCTCTTGCAAGCAAAACATGATCAAAACCCAGAATTCATTGAGTCTTAATCACATGATGATGTGAACTAGTTTAATGACACTAGTAAACTCTTTGGATGTTGGTCACATGGCGATGTGACGTGTGAGTGTTAATCACATGGCGATGTGAACTAGATTATTGACTCTAGTGCAAGTGGGAGACTGTTGGAAATATGTCCTAGAGGCAACAATAAATTAGTTATTATAATATTTCCTTGTTCATGATAATCGTTTATTACCCATGCTATAATTGTATTGATAGTAAACTCAGATACATGTGTGGGTACATAGACAACACCATGTCCCTAGTAAGCCCCTAGTTAACTAGCTCGTTGATCAACAGATGATTACGGTTTCCTGACCATGGACATCGGATGTCGTTGATAACGGGACCCAATCCTAAGCCTAGCACAAAGATCGTAGTTCGTATGCTAAAGCTTTTCTAATGTCAAGTATCATTTCCTTAGACCATGAGATTGTGCAACTCCCGGATACCGTAGGAATGCTTTGGGTGTACCAAACGTCACAACATAACTGGGTGGCTATAAAGGTGCACTACGGTATCTCCGAAAGTGTCTCTGGGTTGGCACGAATCGAGATGGATTTGTCACTCCGTAAACGGAGAGGTATCTCTGGGCCCACTCGGTAGGACATCATCATAATGTGCACAATGTGACCAAGGGGTTGATCACGGGATGATGTGTTATGGAACAAGTAAAGAGACTTGCTGGTAACGAGATTGAACGAGGTATCGGTATACCGACGATCGAATCTCGGGCAAGTACAATACCGTTAGACAAAGGGAATTGTATACGGGATTGCTTGAATCCTTGACATCGTGGTTCATCCGATGAGATCATCGTGGAACATGTGGGAGCCAACATGGGTATCCAGATCCCGCTGTTGGTTATTGGCCAGAGAGCTGTCTCGGTCATGTCTGCATGATTCCCGAACCCATAGGGTCTACACACTTAAGGTTCGGTGACGCTAGAGTTGTTATGGGAATTAGTGTGCAGTTATCAGATGTTGTTTGAGTCCGGATGAGATCCCGGACATCACGAGGAGTTCCGGAATGGTCCGGAGGTAAAAATTTATATATGGGAAGTCCTATTTTGGCCACCGGAAAATGTTCAGGATTTTTCGATATTGTACCGGGAAGGTTCTAGAAGGTTCCGGAGTGGGGCCCACCTGCATGGGGGGACCCACATGAACGTGGGTAGTTGGGGCAAGGCCCCACACCCCTGGTCAAGGTGCACCAAGATCCCCCCTTAGAAGGAATAAGATCATATCCCGAAGGAAGATCAAGATCCCTAAAAAAGGGGGATAGCAATCGGTGGGGAAGGAAATGATGGGATTTCTTTCCTCTCACCTTTGCCAACGCCCCAATGTACTTGGAGGGCAAGAAACCAGCCCCCTCCACCCCTATATATAGTGGGGAGGCGCATGGGAGCTTCACCCTTACCCCTGGCGCAGCCCTCTCCCTCCCCAACACCTCCTCCTCCTCCATAGTGCTTGGCGAAGCTCTGCCGGAGAACTGCAAGCTCCACCACCACGCCGTCGTGCTGCCGGAGCTTTCCCTCAACTTCTCCTCTCCCCTTGCTGGATCAAGAAGGAGGAGACGTCCCCGGGCTGTACGTGTGTTGAACGCGGTGGTGCCGTCCGTTCGGCATTAGGATCATCGGTGATTTGGATCACGACGAGTACGACTCCATCAACCCCGTTCACTTGAACGCTTCCGCTTAGCGATCTACAAGGGTATGTAGATGCACTCTCCTTCCCCTCGATGCTAGATTACTCCATAGATTGATCTTGATTATGCGTAAAAAAAATTGAATTTCTGCTACGTTCCCCAACAGGCACATGGCGAGCTAGATCAACTCCGGCGGACGGTGTTGACCATTTTTCCCAAGGGGAGATTTTATTGATGGAGAGAGATAGAACTGAAATATGGGTCGTCCCTGTCATATCATTCAACGTAATAGTCAAACAAAGAACGTTGACTATTATGCCATCTCAGGACTAACACGTGGGCCATCCCTATCATAATCACGCTCGGTCACTACAAGAAATATGTCAACTTGTGACCACCACTATTGGTCACTGAATGGTCACAAATTTCCATTTGTGACCTTTTTGTGACCAAAAACATAAGGTCAAAAGCTGGCCGTCATAAACTGACTATAGCGACCTTCTCTGTGAGAAGGTCACAGACGTTTATGACCAAAATATGCCTACTGTCGTGTTTTGGTCACTAGCAGCCTCCCCAGGCCACGTAGGCATCCAGCGTGGCAAGCTGATGTGGCACAAGATTCAGCCCGGTCCAATTCGGTTTTCTACTTGGGCCTAGCCCAACAATTCGGCCTTTTTAATTTATATTTTTCTGCTAATTTTCTCAAGCTATATGGGCCTAGCCCAACAATTCGGCCTTTTTAGTTTTTGAGATTCATGGAATCTTTTTGGCCCTCGGCCTTTTTGCAGTCCATTTCTTTTTTTGTAAGACCCTTTTCATTTCATTTTTAAAACTGTTCTATGCTTGTTGGGATGTGGCCTTTTTCGACCCAATTATTTGTCCGCTCGCCCAAGTGACTTTAGCCCAATCACACATACATCCAACATTATTTCATTCAAATTAGGAAAACTCCTGGTCAAATTCAAATCAACCATCATATCACTTCACATAACACATCTCCTGTGTTTACATAACACAAAATATCATCTCAGGAATACATTTCCTTACACAGGAATATACAATAAGAAAATGTACATATGCTACTATCATAACAGCACAATGCACTTTTTTAAACGGAACAGCACAATGGATGTCATTGCTCTCTCTTACTAGACATGCTGCCACAACTTGCCATCCTACAATGTACATCTGCTGCCACAACTTGCCATCCTACAATGAGAGGTATATAACAACGGACATCATGAACATTAGAAGAGCATTAGAAGAACATCATAAGATAAGTTGGTCGGAGCCACTCTAAGAAAAATTACTGGAGTACTGGAGTACTACAAGGTAAATGTAATCCAAGAACATTGAGAAGTTAACAGTAGTGCTGCTAACTTGGAGTAGCTCTGACTATGTAAAAAAGCAAGATGGAGGGTCTAGCTTACTGCTGGTACTCCACATATCAAATTTTACTTAACAGAGCAAGATGGAGTAACCCAAAAAAAAATAGAGCATGCAAATGTACTCCAAATGGCAGTTCACCAGAGATTTTCAAGTTAAAAATACTCCCAGGGGTAAACAACAATGATACGGACGAAGTAAAGAATGGATGTTGTAAACTAAGCCAACAAGGACACTTCCTAGAGCACTTACAAGATGACAAAGTTAATTTTGCATAACACATATGGATTCTTATCTTCTTCAGTAAGAGGGGCACATTTACAGCTAATTAAGCACGATGAAAAGGACCATCCAATTAAATTCCTTTCTTATCTTCTTCAGCAAGGACATGCAAAACTTCCCATCATATCTCAAGTCGATGAATTATTCTAGCAATAACTAAATTAGAAAGATCCTCATTGCTCCATTTAACCATACTACAAGACAAGAGAAGAATCACTCTTGGTGAATCAAATCATAACAAATCGAGCAATAGATACAAGAGGCACATCAGGCCTAGCCATTTTCATTTCAGTAATTTAGAAAGAGGGGCAATGGGGCACAAAACCTTGAGGCCCTGCTATGGGGTTGTGTCCGATGAAGGTTGCCCTTTGGGGCGGCAACTGACTCCGTCAGATGCAAAGAAGAACACCTCCAACTCAAGACAATGACGGCGGCTGCACAAATGGTCACCTATGTGACATTTTAGATCATAATTACATAACTGCATTTATTTATTCAAGACACAAGCAGCAAAGAAAGTGTCTACCTTCACATATAGAACCGAGCATAGATTTACAACAAATTAAAGATTCAAGTAGTTCAAGACTTAATTACTTAACAAGAGGGTAAGAGATATGGAACAGAAATGGACAAATGGTGCCTATTGAGTGAGAGCAAGCAATATAAAGGGGCACAACTGTGTGAAACTGTTATCAGTATTGTTTCAAAGTTGACTGTGGCATATTTTTCATGATCAATATGACTTCCTATAAATACTAACCAATAGCACTGCAGTTTACTGTGGCATAGCACTGCAATAAACTTCCCATCATTGAGTGAGAGCAAGCAATATAAAGGTGCCTATTTACTGTGGCATATTTTTCATGATCAAAGTTTACTGTGGCATAGTTTACGTGTATAGTTATTACCATATAACATGGGAAACATACCTACTGTCCACATATTTCATAATGTAAATAGCTAAATGTTGTAGGAAATAGATTGTTGAGCATTTATGCCCTTCTTTCAAGCCAGCACCAAGATAACACTATCACTATAACAAGATCCACATGCACCACCATCCGCAAAGAATCAAGACACACAAAACAACCAGGGTTGAAGAGAGTGAGATTACCTTGTTGCCAGAGATCTTAGAAGACACCTCATGCGCGAGGAAGTCCTTGTCGCCCACCGCCAAGCAGCAGGATGTTGGTGGAGGATCCTCACCGAGCCTACATGAAGTTTTGCATATAGTTAGAAAACACCGAAACGATAGGATGGACTACCATAACATAGCATTGACTGAAAAAAACTAAAGAGCATGTAACTGAACCTCCTACAGCTCTAGCCTCTAGCATGCATTCGAGATTCAGTTCAGCACGAATCCTAAGAGCAATCACATACATGGAAAGAAGCTTTACAAGAAATCACCACATAGACTACACATGCTTTACAAGAAATCACCACATAGACTACACATACATGGAAAGAAGCTTTACAAGAATCCTAAAGAACATCACCACATAGACTACACATGCTAGGACTAGCATTGGTTAAAAATAACTAATAATCATATGAAGTGCTACAATGAAGTAGGACTAGGACAGTACTCCTCCTCATTAGTCACCACTTACAGCCACTGTGGTTAAAATCATAGCTCCACTACTAAGGGATCTCACATCAGCCAAAGACATGATGATGACACTACCAATCTAAGCTATTCAAGACTCGAGACAACATAAGTTTACAAGCGTACATATGCGGCATCACTAGAGCAACGGCTCTAGGTTATCAATTACTATCTGTGCTATTTTACAACACATCTGCAGACATTTTACAAGCGTAAGATAGCACATACAAAGGCCACAAACAAATACATAATAATACAGTAAACTAAATACAAGAAGAACAATATATTATCTTGGTAGGCACACTGCTTTCAATAGGGAAACAAACAATATATTATATGATCTGTGAAAACAAAACAACCAGAGACGGGCCTAGGAGGAGCGGAGCGCCACCGTGGGCATGCTGCCGAGTCGATCGAGCCCGACAATGAACAGAGACGACGGAGGACACGCTGACGGAGAGGGAGCTCTGTCATGAAGGCATTTAAGCGGGGAGGCCATGGCGAGGAGGTAAACGCAGCAGCGCTTGGACTTGGGTGAGGCTTGGCTCGGCGGTGCAGAACGACGAGGAGGGACTTAGCATCGGGCGGCGCGGCTGCAAGGTCGGGGACGCGAGCTTCCATGGCGCGGAGTGCACTATTTGAGACAAAGAGAGAAATCGAGATGTGAGAGAGAAAAAGGAGGAAGAAAGAGAGCACGGAAGAAGGGTGGCACTCACCGCTAGCTCCGACAAGCTGTGGCTGGTGGTCGCCCGGGCGGCCAAGGCAAAACCACAGGAGGATCTCCTCTCGTGGGGCTCGGTCTGGGAGTCATGGGAGGAGGCTGCGAGGACGGGCGACTCAGGCGCTTGCTCGATCTCCTCGGGCGAGAGGTGGCGGAGATGCGGGAGGGGAGGAGGACGGCGAGGTCGGCGGTGGGTGGGAGAGGACTGGATCGGGAGGAGGCGGTACGGGAGGAGGTGGTGGCGGCGGGGAGATTGGGAGGAGGAGGATCTGGATGGAGGGCCGCTGCCGGGAGGCCGGCGCGCCTGGCCGACCCAAAGGACGGGCGGCGCCCTGGCTGCTGCAAGCACGAAGGGGCGGCGACGGGGAGGGATCGGGAGAGGGGTGGCGGATCTGGATCGGGACGAGAGGGATCGGGGAGAGGGAGGGGGAATGGAGTCGGGGAAGGGGAAGAGAGAAAGAATGGAGGCGGGGTGGGTGGAAAATGTCCATGAGGACAGACTTAGGGTTTCAGTTCAGTGGGTTTGGGCCGTTGATCCGGAAGCATCCAACGGTGGTTGATGCGTGATCCGCGTAATATGCTCATGGTCCAATCGTAACGCAAAGCAAACCATTTGATGACCTTATGACCATATAAATTGGTCATGATCGATTCAAGATAAAAATTTCATTCCATTTTTCAAAGGCTCAAATTGAGTTTTTTGTGAAAGTCCTATCAAATATTTGTTCAAATGATCTCATATTGTGCACAATGGTGCATCTTGGAATTTCAAACAATGTCGCTTAAGGAGTTTTCATTTTCTTTGCACGGAAAATTCATTTTCCATTTTTGAGTGCCGAAAAGGGTTTTTTGTGAAGGACCTACCATATATTTGTTGCAAAATTGTACCAAATAAATTTTCTAAAATACTAGGATATTTAATGCACGATTGACCAAATTGTTGGGTGTAAAAATTTGATCCACCTCTCGTGAAAAAGACAAATTTCGCCGATTTAGGTTGGAAGTGAGTCAAATTTGAACTGTAGCTGCCTTGTAGTTTGCCCTTTATTTTTACAAAAATCATTTCTAGGTACTTAAGTATCTATTTAATCGAGAAACACCAAAAAATTCCAAGATTCAACCACTAGCTAGAACGGTCATTCCCGCAGCTTTGACCGCATTTTGAAACGGGCATAAAAATTCAAAAAATCAAAAATTGGAACACCTTCGCATGGTGTCATTATATATGACCAAGTTACCGAAAAAATAATAAACTTGTAATACGGCAATTCTTTTAAAAAGTGTTCTCGTAAATGAGCTATCATGCATGAAGATTCATAGCTTTGTGCCAAATGATCAATCCTATGGCCACATTCATGGCATAGTTTGTTCAAATGATCTCATATTGTGCACATGGTGCATCTTGGAATGGCAAACAATGTTGTTTAAGGAGTTTTCATTTTCTTTGGACGGAAAATTCATTTTCCATTTTTGAGTGCCCAAAAGGAGGTTTTTTGTGAAGGACCTCCCAAATAATTGTTGCAAAATTGGACCAAATAAATTTTCTAAAATACTAGGACATATTTAATGCACAGTTGATAAAATGGTTGGGTGTAAAAAGTTTTGATCCACCTCTCATGAAAAAGACAAATTTCAGCCGATTCAGGTTGGAAGCGGGTCAAATTTGAACTGTAGCTGCCTTGTAGTTTGCCCTTTATTTTTTACAAAAATCATTTCTAGGTACATAAGTATCTATTTAATCAGAGAAACACCAAAAAAATTCCAAGATTCAACCACTAGCTAGGAACGGTCATTCCATGCAGCTTTGACCGCATTTTGAAACAGGCATAAAAATTCAAAAAAATCAAAAATAGGAACACCTTCGCATGGTGTCATTATATATGACCAAGTTACCAGAAAAAATAATAAACTTGTAATACATTCATTCTTTTAAAAAAGTGTTCTCAGAAATGAGCTATCATGCATGAAGATTCATAGCTTTCAAGCCAAATGATCAATCCTATGGCCACATTCATGGCATAGTTTGTTCAAATGATCTCATATTGTGCACAAGGGTGCATCTTGGAATGGCAAACAATGTTGTTTAAGGAAGTTTTCATTTTCTTTGGACGAAAAAATCATTTTCCATTTTTCGAGTGCCCAAAAGGAGGTTTTTTTGTGAAGGACCTCCCAAATAATTGTTGCAAAATTGGACCAAATCATTTTTATAAAATACTAGGACATATTTAATGCACAGTTGATAAAATGGTTGGGTGTAAAAAGTTTTGATCCACCTCTCATGAAAAAGACAAATTTCAGCCGATTCAGCTGGAAGCGAGTCAAATTTGAACTATAGCTGCCTTGTAGTTTGCCCTTTATTTTTTACAAAAATCATTTCTAGGTACATAAGTATCTATTTAATCAGAGAAACACCAAAAAAATTCCAAGATTCAACCACTAGCTAGGAACGGTCATTCCAGATTTTGACCGCATTTTGAAACGGCATAAAAATTCAAAAAATTCAAAAATAGGAAAACCTTCGTGATTGTGTCATTATATATGACTGAGTTACCAGAAAAAATATAAACTTGTAATACATTCATTCTTTTAAAAAGTGTTCTTTAAATGAGCTATCATGCGTGAAGATTCATGGCTTTCAAGCCAAATGATCAATCCAATGGCCACATTCATGGCATAGTTTGTTCAAATGATCTCATATTGTGCACAAGGGTGCATCTTGGAATGGCAAACAATATTGCTTAAGGAAGTTTTCATTTTCTTTGGACGAAAAAATCATTTTCCATTTTTCGAGTGCCCAAAAGGAGGTTTTTGTGAAGGACCTCCCAAATAATTGTTGCAAAATTGGACCAAATCATTTTTATAAAATACTAGGACATATTTAATGCACAGTTGATAAAATGGTTGGGTGTAAAAGTTTTGATCCACCTCTCGTGAAAAAGACAAATTTCACCGATTCACCGAAGCGAGTCAAATTTGAACTATAGCTGCCTTGTAGTTTGCCCTTTATTTTTACAAAAATCATTTCTAGGTACATAAGTATCTATTTAATCAGAGAAACACCAAAAAATTCCAAGATTCAACCACTAGCTAGGAACGGTCATTCCTTGATTTTGACCGCATTTTGAAACAGGCATAAAAATTCAAAAAATTCAAAAATAGGAAAACCTTCGCATTGTGTCATTATATATGACTGAGTTACCGAAAAAATATAAACTTGTAATACATTCATTCTTTTAAAAAAGTGTTCTCAGAAATGAGCTATCATGCGTGAAGATTCATGGCTTTCAAGCCAAATGATCAATCCAATGGCCACATTCATGGCATAGTTTGTTCAAATGATCTCATATTGTGCACAAGGGTGCATCTTGGAATGGCAAACAATATTGCTTAAGGAAGTTTTCATTTTCTTTGGACGAAAAAATCATTTTCCATTTTTCGAGTGCCCAAAAGGAGGTTTTTTTGTGAAGGACCTCCCAAATAATTGTTGCAAAATTGGACCAAATCATTTTTATAAAATACTAGGACATATTTAATGCACAGTTGATAAAATGGTTGGGTGTAAAAAGTTTTGATCCACCTCTCGTGAAAAAGACAAATTTCACCGATTCAAACCGAAGCGGGTCAAATTTGAACTGTAGATGCCTTGTAGTTTGCTCTTTATTTTTTACAAAAATCATTTCTAGGTACATAAGTATCTATTTAATCAGAGAAACACCAAAAAAATTCCAAGATTCAACCACTAGCTAGGAACGGTCATTCCCGCAGTTTTGACCGCATTTTGAAACGGGCATAAAAAATTCAAAAAAATTCAAAAAATAGGAAAACCTTCGCATTGTGTCATTATATATGACTGAGTTACCAGAAAAAATATAAACTTGTAATACATTCATTCTTTTAAAAAAGTGTTCTCAGAAATGAGCTATCATGCGTGAAGATTCATGGCTTTCAAGCCAAATGATCAATCCAATGGCCACATTCATGGCATAGTTTGTTCAAATGATCTCATATTGTGCACAAGGGTGCATCTTGGAATGGCAAACAATATTGCTTAAGGAAGTTTTCATTTTCTTTGGACGAAAAAATCATTTTCCATTTTTCGAGTGCCCAAAAGGAGGTTTTTTTGTGAAGGACCTCCCAAATAATTGTTGCAAAATTGGACCAAATCATTTTTATAAAATACTAGGACATATTTAATGCACAGTTGACAAAATGGTTGGGTGTAAAAAGTTTTGATCCACCTCTCGTGAAAAAGACAAATTTCGCCAATTCACCGAAGCGGGTCAAATTTGAACTGTGGATGCCTCATAGTTTGCTCTTTATTTTTTACAAAAATCATTTCTAGGTACATAAGTATCTATTTAATCAGAGAAACACCAAAAAAATTCCAAGATTCAACCACTAGCTAGGAACGGTCATTCCCGCAGTTTTGACCGCATTTTGAAACGGGCATAAAAAATTCAAAAAAATTCAAAAAATAGGAAAACCTTCGCATTGTGTCATTATATATGACTGAGTTACCAGAAAAAATATAAACTTGTAATACATTCATTCTTTTAAAAAAGTGTTCTCAGAAATGAGCTATCATGCGTGAAGATTCATGGCTTTCAAGCCAAATGATCAATCCTATGGCCACATTCATGGCATAGTTTGTTCAAATGATCTCATATTGTGCACAAGGGTGCATCTTGGAATGGCAAACAATATTGCTTAAGGAAGTTTTCATTTTCTTTGGATGAAAAAATCATTTTCCATTTTTCGAGTGCCCAAAAGGAGGTTTTTTTGTGAAGGACCTCCCAAATAATTGTTGCAAAATTGGACCAAATCATTTTTATAAAATACTAGGACATATTTAATGCACAGTTGACAAAATGGTTGGGTGTAAAAAGTTTTGATCCACCTCTCGTGAAAAAGACAAATTTCTGCCAATTCAGCTGGAAGCGGGTCAAATTTGAACTGTGGCTGCCTCATAGTTTGCTATTTATTTTTTCCAAAAATCATTTCTAGGTACATAAGTACCTATTTAATCATAAATACATGGTTTGGCGGCACACGCCGAGGTTTGGGCGGTGGTCGAGGGCCCCAACTCTAGAGCGCCAGAACTTCGCATGCTCATTGCATGGTCATCATGGATTGTGGCGTTGCCATGTGTTCTGGGCGGCCTAGGCATGTCTAGTGGGTTGGCCACTCCCCAGGTAGGTGCTAGGAAGAAAATTACAACATAAGATTCTCACGAGGAGACCGATCGATGCTCAAACATGAATTAGCAGCCAAGTGTTTGATTAGCGGTACGGAAAATGCACATGGATAATGGGCGTGAGTTTTGGTTGAGGATGATCAGTTACTAAGAAGACCGTCTTCACAAAGTTTCAGCTCAAAAGGAGGAGTCTAGGTGGTACTTGCTTTGCAAAGTACCACACTGGACATAAATACGAATGTTGAAGATGGGCTCAAAATAATGAATGGGTTGAGTGGCATTTGGTGGAGGATAGTTATTTGGGCATAGGAAAGCACTCAGAAAATGGATACCATTTGGACATGCCAAAGTGGTACTTCCTTCACAAAGTGTTTTTATGAACAGAATAGGAAAATGAATATTTTTGAATTATTTTTGAACTAGGCAAGGAAGATTTTTTACATATTTGTGAATATATGACCCAAAGAATTTATGAGATTTTTGGGGAATTTTGGGAATGATAGAAATATAGGTTGCTTCACAACCTAGGGCAAAATCGCCACATGGACATGACACATAGGCAAAAGCTCGATGAGGTGGCGCCTAGTCGTAGCAACCCACCACAATTTTCAAGGTTATGACCATCTATATTGGTCACGAACAGCTAGAAATAAGGCAAATAACCAGTGCTATACGCTTTATGACCATTTTGTGTAAGGAAATTATGACCTTCGACCAAAATGGTCGTTATAGTTTAGGGTTTGGAGCCCCCGAACAGCTTTTGACCAATCGGTCTGAAATGGTCATAGATCTATGACCAATTCTTCCAGGGTCACTAACAAAAGGTCATAAGTTGACATATTTCTTGTAGTGGGTTTTAACCAATTGCGTCATCCGTATTTTTTGCTAAATTTTGCCCGAAAATGATAGGTACCAATGGAGAAAACTGGTTGTAACCCTAACACCAATTGTGGTAGTTTTTCTTCTATTTACACTTATTTTTACTTAGGTGGCATTGCACGTCATTTGTTTTGGCATAATACTATGATATATGATACTCGCACTGTGAGAGGGGTTAAAGTGTACAAATTTAACTTAGTTTTAATTTGTAAGGACGAGAAAGCATGGTACGACTCGTAGGATTTAAACGAGCGGTCTTCAGACCGCTCAGAGCTCCCTTCAGTCCAGCCGCTCGGTCCTAGCCCGACGAAAAATACAGCCGGTCCGAAGCTGCAGATTCGCCCGAAAATTGTCGGTCCGTCCGGCTTTCACCGAGCCAGCTCGCGGAGACCGACAAACCGATGCATCGGCATGGCGGAGCGTGGCGAGCGGCGGGAGCACGGTGAGCACCGAGTGGGGCGTGTTCGGGCTTGGCTGGGGCATGGCGGGCTGTGGCGAGGGCGTGGCGGGGCTATGGCGGGTGCTTGGCGACCCGAGCGTGGCGGGGCGCAAGAAAACTACCGTCGTCTCGCCCGCCACCGCTGGGTTGTCGTCTGCTGCCAATGGCCTTCGGCCCCGCAACCTTGTCCATTGATGCGCCAGAGACCGATTAGTCGTCTTAGCCAAAGAAATCAACGTGGGAGGTCTGCGGCGCCGATCGATCATCGCCCTTTCGTCTCGGTTCAGCGGCCGTCCGTCCATTGTTGGGCTGCCATTGGTGATGTTCTTGGTTATTCTAGCTTCCTTTGGTTCTGCTGTAGCTTGCAGACATCTCGTAGATGAGTTGCGCTTCCTCTATTTGGAGCAGCCGCCGTCGGAGCTCGAGAAAGGCTCTGCTTGTGTATCGCCGGTCCTCTCGGTCCTCTCGGTCCGGCCCGGGCTTTGCCGCCGCCGGTCCGGTCCCTAGAAACAGGACCGCTAGACTGGTCGGTCCGGTCCGGCTCCGTCCGCCGGCGGCCGGTCCAAGTGACGGCTCGGTCAGGGACCGGACCGGCCCGGACCGTGTCCACCCTGAGTACGCACTAACAGAGAGCCAGCAAAAGGTATCGTGTACATACGCTTTATCAAACCACCCGACACATGAGCATATCTTGCGCATATATGGTTGCATTAGGTTAACCCTGGCGTGGATCTATAGGTGACAATTAATTAACTAAACCAGTTGTAAAAGGTACAGCACGCAGCTCTCATTGGAGTTTACTGCGGCGAATTTCTCAAAAATAAAGAAAAAGCTGCCGCCAATCTTGGGGAAATATAATACCGCTAGACGCTAGTACTGGTGCTCGAATCAAGGATTACAGCAGGGTAGAACGGTAGATTTTTACCATGTAATTTGCTAAGTATCGTTCTGCATCGAGCATGTGCGCGCTACAGCTCGCCGGAGACAAACGTAGCTTAGTGGCTAGTGAGCGAGACTAAGCTTGAGGTTTTTCAGAGTTTGCTGGTTGTACTGGATCTAGTACTTTGTAAGAGCCAGACAATAAGCATCGTCTTGGCTTAAACAACTCCACACTCCACAGACATAGAAATGCTCCCCGATGCTGCGTAAATAATTAATTTCGAGGGCACTCTGCAGTCTGTTTATATTAACTAATGATGAATGTGGATCTCGAGGGGGGGGGGATAATATGAATTTATTGGATTGCAGTACCATATACTAGACGGCACCATCAAGTTAGGCAGCTCTCTTCACCAGCCTTTGCTGGCTTCTCACGCGCTCACACTGCACACAAACGCAGCTAGCTCGCTAGTGAACCGACAGAGGAAGGAGGCCAAGCTCGAGATGGCAATGCCAATAGTGAGCGCCGCGGCGGGGGTGATGAACCCCCTCATCAGCAAGCTCACCACGCTGATGGGAGAAGAGTACAAGAAGCTCAAAGGAGTGAGGAAGGATGTGGCTTTTCTCAGGGACGAGCTCAGCGCCATGAACGCTGCCCTTGAGAAGCTTGAGTTCATGGAGAAGCTGGAGCCAGATACCAAGAACTGGAGGGACCAGGTCAGGGAGATGGCCTACGACATGGAGAACTGCATCGATGACTTCATGCAGGATATTGGAGGTGCTGATGCCAACGCCAGTGCTGGCTTCGTCAAGAGGACTGCTCGGCGCCTGAAGACAATGCGGGTTCGTCACCGGATTGCTGGCCAGATCCAGGAGCTCAAGGCTCTTGCAGTAGAGGCGAAGGAACGGCAAATAAGGTACCACAAGATTCGCTGCTCTTATCCACAGAATGTTGTATTTTTTTTTGTATTACAAGAAGGTGGAGTATGTTTTAGACCACGTGACATATAGTAAGCAATCCAAACTATTCTATAAAAAAGGTGGAGTATTTTCATTAATTTCCCTTACATGTTGTGTTCACAACATAGATGACTTCATAATTATGCTTTTGTTTATCCAACAATAAATTGCAAAAGGTTTTGCCTAAGAGCAACTTCAAGCATAGCCTCCAAATTGTATTATCTGATGTTGCGTAGACGGTGGCTTTTGTCTTACTGTTGTATGACTTTGTAAGGTCTTGTGTCAATAATTAATAAAATGGCTGTATGCAACGTTTATCCAGATGCAGAGGCCGGGGATCTTCCTCCTTTTCTAAAAAAAATTGTATTACCAAACATCTTGTAGGAGGTCTCACTGTTTTGAAGTTCTTGATGTTTTGCATGGTACTCCAATCATAGCCCCCCAAAATCCCTATTATATTTTCCCTCCATTTCTCAGTTATATTATTCGTAAACCACATTCTACCGCAATATTTCAAACATACATATTGCACTGCAATCCGCATATAGTTTGACAATATTTAAATACTCAAAATTCATTAATTCAAATTCAGATTCAATAATATAGAAAGCATGGTGGTCATCAAACATAGACATACCAAACAGTTTAAAGGCATACAAGGGAAACTATGATGCGCCATGACATTGCCTCATGTTTGCCCCTAAATAATCTCAAAGTTGCGAATAAATCTTCATCTTGCAAATCTAGTGGCGCATCTCAAGAAATACCTCAACTAGGAACATGGTTTAAGGTGCAATGCTTTTGTGAGAAACATGCAACTGTAACTTCCTCCTTTGACATTCTAATCAATTCCAGCACTAGTAGAAAAGGAGGCAACGGTCCAGGCCGGTCCAACCCATTAGTCCCGGTTCAATCCAGAACCGGGACCAATGGGGGCATCGGACCCGGTTCAAGAGCCCCGGGGGCCGGCCGGGCCCGTGGGCCATTGGTCCCGGTTAAATCTGGACCTTTTGGTCCCGGTTGGTCGGTGAACGGGACCAATGGGCCTCGCTCTGCCCACCACCATTGGTCCGGTTCATGGCCCGAATAGGGACCAAAGGCTAACCTTAGTCCCGGTTCATGCCACCAACCGGGACCAATGGTAGCGCTTATATATACCCCCTCGGCGCAAGAGCAGAGCACACCGCCTGCTTTTTACGGCCGGGAGAGGGCTTGGTGGTGCTCTAGCTCACCTCATATGCACACAAGGTGTTCGATGGAATGCCGGAGCCACACTACTTAAGGTTTCTCCTCTCCAAGCTCGACCGCCAAGCTCCATTTTCCTCCATATTTGTCTAGGTTTAGCGGTCCGTCACGCCCCGTCCCCGTCTTCAACGTCGTTGATCACCCGCACCGATCTCATTGGCGGCACCACCGTGGTGAGCCTCTTGTTCTTATCTTCTTTCCGAAAGGAAAAATATTCTTATTTGTATGTTTAGATAGATATATACTTGTATAATTTTCTTACTTTTATTATTGCATCTTATATAGTGCGATGGTTTTGGTATCCGCCCCGTCGGCCCTCGCCCCATCTATGATTCGGATGTGGTATATATTATCTTTTCATAACTATTGGTTCATTAATTATTTATGACAATTATGCCGACCAACGTGACATAGATTTTATTCATCTAGGAGGTTGTTGAACCGAAATTCCAACCGACCCTATTGTCGAGAGGTTAAATTTAGTTGAAGAAGAAAACAATTTGTTGAAGGAAAAATTAGAAAAATTGAGGAGGAGAAGATGATATTGGAGTTGCATGTTGCGGATGTCGCCGATGATCACAAGATCAAGATGGATGCAATGCGCTTGAAGATTAGAAAGATTAGAAAATATGCCATTCATACCGAGGCTTGGTATCATTATGCCGTTGGATCGGTTGTTACATTGGTTGCGATTATGATCGCATTTGTTTCGCATTGAAATGTTTTACATAGTTTCAGTGTATGGTTTAATTAATTTAGATGCTCTGCAGAGCTTTATGTTGTTAGATGAGAACTATGTATGTACTTTGGTTTTAATGTGATGATGAACTTCTATTAATTTGTTCACTTAATTAATTATCTATTCATGATCTCTAATGATTTTTGACACACTTAATTATATATAATGCACACAGATGAACCGCAATGGATGTACGGTTCAAGACACACCTTCGAGTACATTAAGGCGTGCATAATTTTCTCAAGTAGCTGAGGCAAACAAGGAATGGTTTTATGTGTTGTCCATGCCCTATATGTGGGAATACGAAGTCTTACTCGACCGGAAAATCCTGCACACCCACCGCTTTACAAGGGTTTCATGCCACACTATAATGTTTGGACGAGGCACGGAGAAATAGGGGTTATGATGGAAGACAAGCGAAGAAGAAGAGTACGATGACAACTATGTGCCCCCGAATACGGTGATGCTCCGAAGATCAAGAGGAACCGACGATGTGCACGATGATCTTTGCAACGGAGAAGCTGCTGAAGATCAAGAGGAACCAGATGATGTGCCCGATGATGATGATCTCCGCCGGTCATTGTCGATGCAAGGACGCAATGCGAAAGTCAAAAGAGAAGCTGAAGTTCGATCGCATGCTAGAGGACCACAAAAAGGGTTGTACCCCAATTGCGAAGATGGCAACACAAAGCTAGGTACCGATCGAATTGCTGCGATGGAAGGCGAGAGAATGTCAGGCTCGATAAAGGATTTGAGAAGCTACTTAAAATATTGAAGAAGAAGCTTCCAAAGGATGACGAATTTCCGACAAGACATACGCAGCAAAGAAGGTCGATGCCCTCTAGGATTGGAGGTGCGTAAGATACATGCATGCCCTAATGATCGATCCTCTACGCGGTGCGCATAAGGATCTCAACGCTGCGTTCCGGTATGCGGTGCATTACGGTATAAGATCGACGAGATGACCTCGGTGATGTTGACGGCGAGCCCCGTGAAGAGGGTTCTGCGAAGGTGATGTGGTATGCTCCTATAATACCACGGTTGAAACGTCTGCTCGTAAACGGAGAGCATGCCAAGTTGATGCGATGGCATAGTGAGGACCGTAAGAAAGACGGAAGTTGAGAGCACCGCCGACGGGTCGTGATGGAGAAAAATCGAGAGAAAGTTGGGATGAGTTTGCAAGTGAGCCAAGGAACGTATGGTTTGCTTTAAGCGCGGATGGCATTAATCCTTTCGGGAGCAGAGCAGCAATCACAAAGACTGGCCCGTGACTCTATGTATGTATAACCTTCCTCCTTGGATGTGCATGAAGCGGAAGTTCATTATGATGCCGTTCTCATCCAAGGCCCTAAGCAACCCGGCAATGACATTGATGTGTACCTAAGGCCATTAGTTGAAGAACTTTTACAGCTGTGGAATGGAAACGGTGTACGACGTGGGATGAGCACAAACAGAGGAATTTAACCTAAAGGCGTTGCTGTTCGTGACCATCAACGATTGGCCCGCTCTCAAGAACCTTCGTGATGCATAAACAAGGGATACCACGCATGCACGCACTGCTTACTTGACACTAATAGTATATACCGCAAGCTGCGGGAAGAATGTGTACAGGCTATCGCCGATTTCTTCCGACCAACCATAATGTCGAAAGAAAGGCAACCATTTCAAAGGTGAGGCAGATCACGGAAGAAGCCCGCCATGCATACCGGTGATCACGCATTTGCTATGGTCAATGATTTACACGTAATCTTTGGAAAGGGTCCCGCGGACTAGCTGTTACGAGTGACGCCGAGGGACACGCACCCATGTGGAAGAAGAAATCTATATTTTGGGACCTACCCACCGAAAGACCTAGAGGTCCGCTCTTGAGCGACGTGATGCACGTGACGAAGAACCTTTGCGTGAACCTGCTAGGCTTCTTGGGCGTGTATGGGAAGACAAAAGATACAAATGAGGCACGAGAGGACCCGCAACGCTTGCACGAAAAAGACGGCATGCCTCCAAAGCAAGATGAAGGTCCTCCCAGCTATGCTCTTACCAAAGAAGAGAAGGAAATCTTCTTTGAATGCCTCGCTTAGTATGAAGGTCCCGACCGGCTTTCGTCGAATATAAAAGGAATAATAAATATGGCAGAGAAAAAGTTTCGTAACCTAAAGTCTCATGATCGCCACGTGATTATGACGCAATCGCTTCCGGTTGCATTGAGGGGCTTCTACCGAAAACGTCCGATTAGCCATTGTGAAGCTATGTGCATTCCTCAATGCAATATCTCGAAGGTGATCGCTCCGAAACCATACCAAGGCTAAGGAGTGATGTGGTGCAATGTCTTGTCGGTTTTGAGCTGGTGTTCCCACCATCCTTCTTCAATATCATGACGCACGTTCTTGTTCATCTAGTTGACGAGATTGTCATTACGGGCCCCGATTCCTACACAATATGTACCCCTTTGAGAGGTTCATGGGAGTCCTAAAGAAATATGTCTCAGAATCGCTTAGGCCGAAGGAAGCATCTCCATGGGCCATCAAACAGAGGATGTCATCGGGTTTTGTGTTGACTTCATTCACGGCCTTAAGAAGATAGGTCTCCCTAAATCGCGGTATGAGGGGAGACTGACCGAAAAGGCACGCTTGGAAAGGACTCAATAATATGCAGGACGGATATTCTTGGTCTCAAGCCCACTACACAGCTTCTACGTAACTCTACCTTGGTGACCCGTATGTCGATGAACACAAGAACAATCTGCGCTTCAAACACCTTGAGCAAAGGCGACGATCGGATTACATGTGAACACATCAGACTTTCAGCAGCTTGGTTGGAAGCACGACGAGGTGATAGCACTGTTTGTGAGGAGTTGTACTTGTTATCCAGGGGACCATCTTTGACCGTATTGATTTGGAAAGGATACGAGATAAATGGGAATACATTTTACACGATTGACCAAGATCAAAAGAGCACCAACCAAAATAGCGGTGTCGCTTTGATGCAACAACCGAGAGGGAAAGGACACATATTATGGTTACATAGTGGACATATGGGAACTTGACTACGGACATGATTTTAAGGTCCCTTTGTTTAAGTGCAAATGGGTCAATCTGTCAGAGGCGGGTGCGCTGTGTAGACCCACAAGACGGAATGACAACAAGGATCTGAAAAATCTTGGGTACATCGACGAACCGCTCATCCTAGCCAATGATGTGGCACAGGTTATCTATGTGAAGGACATGTCCGAGAGACCGAGAAAGAGAAAAGATAAGGAAGCAAATACATCATACGATGAGCCAAAGCGCCACATAGTTCTTTTCGGAAAAAGGGACATCGTGGGAGTGGAGGACAAGATGACATGTCTCAAGATTATGAAAAGTTTCATGAAATTCCTCCCTTTAAAGTCAAGGCTGACCCCAAAGATCCCGATAAACGATGAAGATTATCCATGGTTATGGCGCAATAAGCAAATGACGCAAGCGAAGAAAAAGTGAAGACTTTCTCCCGCAACTATTGTTCGTTTATGATACCATTGTAGCTGATGAGTATGATACCATTGTTCGTTTTGTACATGCACATGCTATGTGTGGGTCAATTTATGATACCATGCCAACTTTCAACTTTTTCAGAGTTCATTTGAAATGTCTTATGGTTCGGCCCTCGTAATAATTAAAAATAGTAACAATAAGTATTTTGTTGTAAATAGAAACAAAATAAAATAAATAAAGCAAGAAAGAAAACAAAAAAAATGTGTTTTCAAATTTGAAAATTAGTAATGGCACTAACAGAAAGTTTATAATTTTCCTAAAACTAGAAGCAAAAAGATTTAAAAAATAGAGCAAAAACAAAAGAAAATAAATAATGCAGAAAACAAAACAAAAAACAACAATAAGTATTTTGTTGTAAGTAGAAACAAAATAAATTAAATAAAGCAAGAAAGAAAAAAAAAAAAAGTGTTTTCAAATTTGAAAATTAGTAATGGCACTAACAGAAAGTTTATAATTTTCCTAAAACTAGAAGCAAAAAGATTTAAAAATAGAGCAAAAACAAAAGAAAATAAATAATGCAGAAAACAAAACAAAAAACAACAATAAGTATTTTGTTGTAAGTAGAAACAAAATAAATTAAATAAAGCAAGAAAAAAATGCCACCCATTGGGCCGCCACGGCCTGAATACGACTTGTATCCCTAATTTGGGCCAGATTCAGGGCCCAGAAGGCCAGAAGGCCCAACAGCAAAGAAGGAGCAAGTAGGCCCATAAGCTGCAGATCTGAAGGAGTTCAAGAGGGAAGCGGCGGTGGGGCTTATAAACCATCGCGCCCCTCTCAACTAGCGAGGTGGGACTAAACTTTGGCCCCGACGCGGCGTGAGAGGTTTGGTCCCGGTTGGTGGCACCAACCGACTAAAGGTGAGCTTTAGTCGGTTAGAGCCACCAACCGGGACCAAAGGTCGCAGACTTCCGCCCTTTGGGCTGCGAAATTGAGGCCTTTGGTCCCGGTTGGTGGCTCCAACCGACTAAAGGGGCATTAGTCCGGTTGGTGCCACCAACCGACCAATGCTCTCGTATATAAGTGGCACTTTGCAGTTTTGCGTTCATCGCCACATTGCCCCTCGACGACGCCGAATGCATCGACGCCGCCAGCTGCCCGACGCCGCCCGCCGCCGCTCCGCCGTCGCCGTCGCCGACACTGTCGCCGTCCTCCCGAGCTCGCGCTTCGCCGTCGTCGCCGCCGAGCTCTGCCTTGTCGCCGCCAGCTCGCCAGCGTCGCCGCCGCCGCCGCGCCCGCGCCCAGCGTCCCAGCGCCCTCGTCGCCCGTCGCCGTCGCCCGCCCGCGCTCCGCCATCGCTGTGAGCCGCCCGCTGCACCGGCTTTTTTTTCTTTCATTTTATTAGTTTTATTTTTTGTCCAATGTATATATATATATGTGTGTGTGTATGTATATATGTGGTTATATATATATATGCTCTGCTTTTTTTTTCATTTTATTAGTTTAGTTTTTTTCTGTTCATATGAACAATGCATATATGTGTATGTGTATGTATATGTTCATATATGTTCATATATGTATATGTTTCATTTTTATTAGTTTTTTTTCTGTTCATATATTTGTATGTATATATATGCTCTGTTCATATGTGGCTATATATATATGCAAAAGATAGATTTTAGAAAAGTACGTTTTTTTCTGTTCATAGATTTTTTTGTTGATATTAATTATTGTAGAATATGCAAATGTTGGTATATTCATATGAACAATGCATTAGGCAAAACCTTTGTTTTTTTGGAATTTCCTATTTGAACATTTTTTTAAAACAAGCAATACTAAAAGAATGAGAGGAAAAGGAAAATAAGAAGAGGAAGAAAGGAGGAAAAGAGGAGAGGAAGAAGAGGAGAAATAAATAAGAAGAGGAAAAAGAAGAAAAGAAGAGGAGAAGAAGAAAGGAATAGAGGAGAAAGGAGAAATTCTATTTTTCTTCTTCTCCTCTATTCCTTTCTTCTTCTCCTTTTTTTCTTCTTTACTTCTTCTTCTTCTTCCTTCTTCCTTCTTCCTCTTTTCTTCCTTTTCCTTAATTATTTTCCTTTCTCGAGGGAGAAGAAGAAAAAGAAGAGGAGAAGAAGAAAGAAAGGAAAGGAGAAAGAAGAAACTTCAACACGAGGGGGTGGTACCGATACCCCCTCCCCGATATGTATATGTATGTCGCGTCGTTGTCGATATAATTAACCCCCTCTAGATACAACTGCAGCACCCCCCTCGGCCCTCTCGCTCGACCAAAACTCTCGAGGACACCCAAACCCTAGAGAGAAAACGATGTTGCAGTGTACGCATTCTCCCGCATGGCGCTCCTACCCGACAAATTAACTCTCTCGATCGAGGCCACCCAAATTTATCAAGTTAAAAGAGCGTTATCGTTGAGGCCACCCCAAACCCTTGAAGCTTTGTGTCGAGGCGACCTCAAACCCTAGAGAAGCAGCGTCGAGGCCACTAACATGATTCCTTATTGTGATTAGCTAGCTAGTTCTACGTTTGCCAGTATGTACCATGTTTGAATAATAATTGACATGTTGTCAATATTTGCGTAAACTATGGAGCACTCCGAGACGAAGAAACAAAAGCGATGTTGGAAATAATCGCAAATGGAAGTGATGATGTTGCGTCATTTCTCATCGACACCGTTGGTCGATGGATGAAGAAGAGGGCTATGATTATGATGGCTTCACCCATTAATGCCGGTACAAGAGGAGGACTATGTTCATGATGGCTCCGGTGACACAATGGAGGTACAAGACGAAGGAGACCGTGCGAGGCGAGTCACCGAACCGAGTCCGCCAGGTATATATATATTAGTTAAGCCCGTCTTGACAAGTTAATTGATGCATCCATTGTTTTGGTATATGTACACATATTAAGTAATCGTCGTCTTTCTTCCTTATAATTTCTAGCCCTCCGGATCGAGCACAACGGTAAGGAGACGAGGCCCAAGAAAAGTTGAGCTCGGATGAAAAGTTTGAGATCATAGAAATCGCTACCGATGGCGAACCGATTGAACCCATCCGGACAAAGAAGGCATTTTTTTTCGGTCAAGGGGTTCTTGTTAGGGACAGATCCCGATCAGCATCCAAACAATGGTATAAGCTCTGCTAAGGATGAAGACGCCGAGGTGTCTTATGTCAATGATATGCGTAAAGAAGATCTTTGGAATGAGCTGAAGGCAAATTTCACCCTACCGCCAGAGGAGGATCCGGAGAAGCAGTTAAAGAGCAATTAATCAAGTCTTGTGCTCTTAAGAAGATGGCTGGCCTAATGAGGAGGTGGAGGAAAGAGCTGAACCAGTTTGTCAAGAAAAAGAGACACCAGAATTCATCGGCAAATATGAGAAGATCAAAGATCATCGCCCGCATTTGTGGCCCACAAGACATCGGAAAAGAGTAAGAAGATGTCGAGACAAACAAGAAAAATGCTGCGAAGAAGACGCTTCACCATCGTGACGGGTCGGTGGCTACCTCAAAGCCCGCCTAAGTGGTCCAAGGCTGAGCATGATCTGCTTGAAAAAGGATCGAACCGAGAGGCGATCTGCTGGCGGACCGTTGCGGACTTGGTTCTTCGGGCTGGCGGAACCTTGGACCCTATAACAGGCGGTGTTAGTGGACGGACGAGCAATCGCAAATACCGGTCAAGAAACTTCGACAATATATTGATCTTTGCAGCAGCGAGGGACGTTCCTTCCAAACAGGAGAAGGACGAGCTCACAATGGCCCTTGGGAATCCCGAGCACCTGGACGGACACGAGGCACGCCAGGCTCGCTTCCGTGGAAGGTTGGTTTTCGGACGCAGGGGTTACAAAACCCACGAGAGGAGGAAGAAAGTGGAGCATGACCAAATGCAGGCGCTGCTTGGAAGGGTAATGGGGCTAGAGGATCGAGAAGAGGAACGAGAAGCAGCAGATCGCAACAAACCACATGCCGAAGCTTCCCTCGGTTACCCCGCCATCTCAGCGCAGAAGCAGCGTTGCTTCCACCGAGCTGCTTCAGCCGGAGCATGTCTTGACGGCTCCTGCCAGCTATCCCGTGGATGGTATCACGGAGTCTTAAAATTGCCACATTATGGCGCGATGCATGAATTTGAAGGTCAAGGCGGCTGTTGGCCAAGTTTATCCTAGTGGACCCGGCACAACTTATCACCGCCACCGATTCCGAATGATTTGCTAAGGTGATGGTTGATGAAATAACGGAGGGATTTGAGGACCTCGGCTTGAGCACCCTACCGGTGAAGGGGAGACTAGGCTGGATTACGCTCAAGACTCCATGCCTATGGCGGAAGGAGCTCATCGACCTTCCGAATGGACGCCTCGCCTCCTCCTCCTCATCCGCGAGTCGGGCACTCCGCCTCCTCCACCGCCTCCTCCTCCGGCGAGAGGCAGTCGGCACGCGCGTGGCGTCACTCCGCCTCCTCCACCGCCTCCTCCTTCGGCGAGTGAAGATCAGGGCACGCGTGGCAGCACTCCGCCCCCTTCTCCGGCGCGTGGCGGCACTCCGCCTCCTCCTTCTCCGCCTCGCCAGCAAGTGCGGAAGAGACCCGCCACCGCCCCGGCTGCTCCGACGCGTCGTAGTCCTTCTCCTCCGCCTCGTAAGCAAGCACGAAAGAAGACAGACGCCGCAGCCGCTCCGTCTGCTCCGGCGCCTAGCAACACAAGAAGAGAGAGGCAATCTGACACGGTCCACCACTAAAGCCTGTAGAGAAGTTACCGACGAGAGGAGCAAGGAGGAAAACGATACGATCGTGCAGACCCAAGTGAAGGAGTTCTTTGCGGGGTTAAAGCAAAGATACATCCACCTCCGGAGGAGAAGGTCGATCCGATGAAAGCAAAGCGCACTCTCAATGCCCCGAGGAAACCACCAAAGTCTCCGCCGAGAACCAACTATGAGCGCACATTGAGCAGACATATCTCCAAGCCAAGCGGTGGGAACTCTGTCGGTGATAAAAGGTCAAAAGAACAACGGGCAAAGGGGAAAAATTGCCCAGCTCGGCGAACAAGCACAGCAATCGTGCCCCCGCTGAATGTGTCTAATCCTCCGGGGCGGTGGCGGTTATGGCAATCTTGGAGATTACCCGCCGACGATGCACTTCCTGATTTCATGGAGGTGGACTTATTCAGAATCTGAGTACGGAAGCCTCTCGTCAAAGATGAAAAGTCTCGACAACAATGATGCGAAGATTCCATAGTTGGTACATGAAAACCTGCAGAGAGTCTGAGCGGACGAACACTTTGTATCTGAAAATTAAAGAGGAGCACGACCTCGTTTCAAATGATCTGTTGTCTATTCCATTTGAGGAGTTCTTGAGTTCTTCAATCAAAAGGCCCTCGATAAATTAATGGTCTTTTGCTACTGCTGTAAGTACTATTTCGTCATTAGTCGTATATATAGCTCGGCTCTTTCATTGCATGTATTTATAATTAATTATCCTCAATATATTATGCAGATTGAAGATCGTCGAGTACAAAAAAATGAAATCTATGATATTGGGTTCATTAACACAAATATCATAGATGTTTTTCTGGTTGAAAAGCGCTACCAAGAGGCCGAGGACAACTTGCTACAATCATTGATCAAAAATCAAAACAAAGATACCATACTCTTTCCTTACCACGGCCCGTGAGTGTTCTTGTCGTGTGCATATTCGGTTTTCCTTATTACTCGGCGAGGTTAATGTAATTGATGAGTTATGCATGCGTGCAGGTTCCACTATATTCTTCGGAGATTAAGCTTGGCGTGGACTAGTAACCGTCCTAGACTCCAGACGGAAAGATCCCAGCACCTATGCGGACATGGTGAAATGCTCAGCAATTAAGTTCAATCGATCATTATCGCACCATATCGGCAACTTTTTGTTCATTTCCTGATATCTCAAGTAATAACAAATATTTTCTTTGTCTTGCAGGGTTTGGAAACAGTTCACCGCACAAGCTCGGGACTGCCGAAGGAGCTGCGATATACATACCGAAAGTAAGTACCATTGGGCGCGTCTCCGTTGATTCTATAGCTATACTTTCATCAATGCCATTTATATAATGCTTCATTATCAGTTTGATTGACCTCTATTTCTCGTAAAGTGCTTGTGGCAGGAGGAAGGAATGATTTACGTGGATACTACGTGTGCGAGTTCATCCACAACGCGACTTTGAAAAACAAGCGGGGCTACTCTAGAAGACAATATTAAGTGCGTAAGCAATAATATTCACAATTTCATTTTATTACACCATCATTTCTGTTGAGTTTCATTCATATATGTATTAATTAACCCCCCCTTCTTCAAATTAATTAGATGTGGCAGATGCGGGATGAACTCCTAGAACCAGATCGCATGAAAGCAATTCAAGAGGAATTGGCGGGATTCTTTCTTGAACACGTCATCAGTAAAGCCGGAGAATACCATGTGGAACTTGAATTCAAATGCTAGTGGTTTGTAATTAAGAGATCCTATATAGATTGTACATGTATGTAGCCAGTAAAACTTGTTGTTCGACCAATCTCTCGGAGAAGGAGAGGTCGATCGATCACTTCTCTCGGTATGTATGACGAACTTCACATCTGAATGGTTCTCTCGATCACTTATGTATATATACTACGTGGCGCCGAGCAAGCACGGACATAAGAGAGGACACTTCTCTCTATTAATTAGCTAGCTAACACAATATCTGAAACACCTAAATTAGCCCCCAAAACCCCCAAAACCCCCAACCCCCTCCTTTCAAAAAAACAAAACCCAGGCCTTTGGAATGCAGACACGTGGGCGCCTTTTGGTCCCGGTTGGAGCCACCAACCGGGACCAAAAGGCCCTCGACCGGGCTCGGCGCCGACAGGCCACGTGGAGCACATTGGTCCCGGTTCGTGTTTGAACCGGGACTAATGGGTTGAGGTATTAGTAACGACCCATTAGTCCCGGTTCCCGAACCGGGACTAAAGGCCCTTACGAACCGGGACTGATTGGTGGTTTTCTACTAGTGCAGGTACAAGATTGACGACTGCCATACTAGTTGTGGCCCTGTGGATATTGATCCACGGGTTTCAGTGATCTACAAAGAAGTTGCTGGACTTGTGGGTACTGATGGCCCAAAGAAGGAGGTTGTCAGTTTGTTAGCAGTCACCGAGAAGAAGCTCAAGGTGGTATCCATCGTGGGATTCGGAGGACTAGGGAAAACTACCCTTGCTAATCAGGTGTATGATGGTCTCGAAGGGCAGTTTGACTGTAAGGCATTTATTCCTCTCTCTCAAAAACCAGACATGATTCGGCTTCTCAATAGCCTAAGGTTAAATCTTGGGATAAATGAGTCCTCTGGTATTTGTGAGGTGCGAGACATCATCCGTCAAGTTAGAGAGCACCTTGCAAACAAGAGGTATAATTACATCTTTACTTCTACAAGCATATTCTTGCATTTCTGTAGGATAGTTTTGAGTAATAGTTTAACAAAATTTATAAAAAGTTGAACTTGATTTAAGTATAAACCCTATGTTTCCAAATGAAAGGAGTATTTCAGTTGTCCACATTTGAGTTGACTATGAATGTTTTATACAACGAAAAATATTATAAAATCAACCGCAAAAAAGAAGAAAGACATTATAAAATCACCAGAATTGCAAAGTGTGTTTCAACAGGGATCTAACAGTATGGAATTGTTGTAACATAACTCACATTATTAGATTAATTCTTGATCAAAGATTTGAGAAGTCAAAATGTACCATACATACGGGAACCAAGGGAGTAGTGCAAGAATGCCTGACAGTCAAGTTGCCCTCCAAGATCATGAGCCAGTCCCTGGGTCATTTGTACAGAATTAAAGTTTAGAACACTAGCGCATTGGCAGTTTATAAATGATACGTACTATACCAGTTTGCAGCATTCATCAATTCCATTCCATTTCGTCTGGACATAGAAAATTATATATCAATCCATCCCCTAGATCGCATTTGTCTGGGATCTACATGTTAATGATACCAGATTAGAACATGCAAGTAAAATTTAGATTGCGAGTTCCCAGACCTTTTGAACATGATACTGAATTAGTGCACATAATTATAGCTCGGACTGCCAAATGATCATTGGTTTGTTCATTATTATTGTAGTCGTTTAGACATGATATTACTAGATCACCATGAAAAACTAAATTCTGAATCATGACCAGCTCGCCTGCCACTGTGCTGAGCTTGTAGGTTCTTAGTAAATATTTAATAGAAATAAAGTTGTCAATGTGACCAAGTAGGTCGCCTGTATGTAACATTAGAAAATATGTGGAGTTGATATCTGGATCTACAAATGTTTAAATTAGTCCCATTGGAAGACCTAAATGCCAAGTAGCATTTGTATGAGGTGTTAAACTAGGAATATGTCGGTGATGATCTGTAAATAATGAAATACAATGTGTACCATGTTGATAGCTCTCAGCACTGGATGTGTCATCATAAAGCAGCAAAACGACTTGTTATGGGAAATTGGCAATAATTTGTTTTGATGGAAAAATATATGTAAAACTCACTATTTTGAAAGCCAAATTTGAACACGCCAAGCAAGTTGTTCTTGTTATTTTCTGTTGAATATTACATAAATATGTCTAATGTATCCTTAAGAATGATATTTGCTTTTCAGTTTCACCATAAAAAAATCACAGTGTCTTTTTAGTTTATGTTTTTCTCAAGTTCATTTGATTTTGTTGATGCTTTGACCTGCAATATTTTTAGTTGTTGTCTCCTAATGTGATACATAACACCATATCAACAGGTATATTATTATAGTCGATGACTTATGGGATCAAGAAGCATGGGAGATTATAAGATGTGCCTTTCCAGAAAATGGTAATGGGAGTAGAGTAATAGTAACCACACGAGTGGAAGGCGTTGCAATCTCAGCATGTTCTTATCACTGTGAGAACATTTACAGAATGAAGCCCCTCACCTCTGAAGATTCGAGAAGGTTATTCATGAAAAGGGTATTTGGGTCTGAAAACATGTGTCCATCTAATTTTGGAGAAGTCTCAAATGAAATTCTGAAGAAGTGTGGTGGGCTTCCACTTGCAATCATTACGATAGCTAGCCTATTAGCTTGTCGTCAAGAAAGATCAAGGAATGACTGGGAGAACATACGGAATTCTCTGGGTGCCCAGTTTGCTATAAACCCCACTCTGAAAGGGATGAGGAGTATATTAAACCTCAGCTATATGAATCTTCCTCTTCATCTCCGCACTTGTTTTCTTTACCTTGGTATGTATCCAGAAGACTATGTGATTAAGAGGGATGATCTCGTCCAAAAATGGATTGCCGAAGGCTTTGTCAGTAATTTGCATGGAACAAATTTGGAGGATGTTGGGATAAGTTATTTCAATGAGCTAGTCAATAGAAGCTTGATTCAGCCTGTAATGACCTACACTGGGGTGTCTTGCAAAGTACATGATATGATGCTGGATTTGATCCTAAGCAAGTGTGTAGAAGATAATTTTAGTAGTGTGGCATATACTTCTAAAGAGATGACAAGACTGCCTGACTGCACTTACAAGATCCGTCGGTTGTCTCTGATGTCAAGTGTTGATAGACCAGAAAAAGAAACAATATCAAGGACAGTTTTGGATAGCATATCACAATTTCGGTCATTGGTATGGTTCGGAGCTTGGAAGGCCATATTTCATCTTTCTCAGTTAAAGTATATCTGTGTGTTATCCTTTGAACATTCATATTTAGCTGGGAGTTCACATCTGGACCTCACTGCTATCAGCCAATTGTTTCAACTGAGGTATTTAAAGGTTTCAGAGCATTGTTATGCAGAGCTTCCCACTGAAATTCGGGGGCTTGTGCATTTGGATACGTTGGATGTACCATATGGAAGCATCCCGTCAGACATAGAGCACTTGCCCCGCTTGTCTAATCTGACAATGGGTTGTTATGGGATGATAGGGCTACCTGAAAGGATCGGGATCATGGAATCACTTCGCACACTACGTGGCTTCAACCTGGACAAGAGTTCGCTGGAGGCTATTGAGGGCCTTGGTAAGCTGACTAATCTGAGGAGTCTGACGCTTGGTAACCTTGAGTATGATGAGTGTAATCTGCTGGAGAAGGCGAAGTTTGATGCTTTCAACTCTTCTATTTGTAAGCTACGCAACCTCAAATATCTCTGTGTCGCAGGCATTAATGATGATCCGGACGACGTTTTAGGCTCAGTTCCAGATCCCCCTGCCCTTATTGAGGAAATGGAACTTCCCATAATGTTGTTGAGAGTTCCTAAATGGATCGGTGATCTTCATTGCCTGTGTTGCCTGCTATTATTTGTTAGGGAGACGAAAACTAACTGCATTACTATTCTTGGGGGACTGCCATCCCTCGTCTACCTCGACCTTAGTGTTGAGACATGCCTTAAAGAAGAGGTTGTAATCGTCAGCAAGGGATTATTCCCAGTTCTGGAGCGCCTTACATTCTCCTCTGACGAAGATGTTACAGCATATCTGGGTTTCGAGGCAGGAGCTATGCCCAAGCTACGAGAGCTCAGTCTGGCAGTCGATGCGCCGCTATGGGGTGGAGCTGCACCAGCCGGCATGGAGCACCTCTTAGACCTCCAGCAAATCAGTTTTACTGCATACCGCAACCACAAGGAATCTCGTCAACAAGTGAAGCTCGAAGTCCAGTCTGCGTTTAGGAATGCCGTGGAACTGCACCCAAGGCGTCATTCCTTGGATATTACCTGTTACACATGGTGAGTGAAGCATGAACGGACGACGTGCACTAAGCAATCTGTCTCTGGATGGCCTCTACTGTAACTTTCATCGTTTCCACTGCTATATGTTGCATACTGTTTTTCATTCATTTCTCTGGCGTTTAATGTTTTAAATGTTGTTACCTGTAACATCTATATCTCTGATGCACTGTGAGAGGGTATGAAACCTCAACCATTCATTTATGCTTTCTACATGTTGCTGCATATCCAGAAAACCACGTGATTAAGGAGGTATTATTTGGTTTGAGAAATGGCTGGCAAAACGGTTAGTTACTACTAGCTATATTAATTTGCACGGACAACCTTAGAACTGGGCTTTGAAAAGCATGAAAGTGATTTGAGTGATTATTTTCCAATCTTAGTTTCTGTTTTTATATCTTCCGCTTCTGCTAAAGCTAACAAGGATGTCTGCACAGCTCATCACTAACAAGAATGGGATAGAAAGTCGAGTAACGATCAGAGTACTGATTACTGGAAGCTAGTCTAGTAGCTAGCGTCTTCCACGAGTGTTCTCTGTTTGCTGACTAACTGAATTAACTATTATTAATATACATGACCATTCGGGCTCTCTATGCAAAATCAGGGGAAGCCATTAGAAAAGCGCTCTTCAGGCGGCGTGTTCCCCGAGGTCAGGACAGGGATCGAAGTGGTGGCGTGTTCCCTGAGGATGGCTGACTCGAAGCAAAAAAATTATGGCCCACTTCATCCAGTTATTAGCAAATCCGGAACGCCGAGTAGCCCGGCGGCTCCGTCATGCTGTCGGCGGCCCCCTTGATGTACACGGGCGCGCGGCGCTCCAGGACGTCGCACACCACCGTCCGACCGTCCGTAATGTTGTACCGGACGTCGTTGGACATCCGGTGGCCGCGCTCTTACGCGTGCGCGTGGCCGGCAAAGACGAGGTCGTCCATGGCGTCGACGGCACGCTGCTCAAACTGCACGGGCATCGGGCCGCCATCCATGTAGTGGACGTTGTACTTGTAGCTGTTCTATCACGGAGTGAATGAGCACGACGAGTCGCGGCGTCAGTCGACCGATCGGTGTGCGTCCTGTAGCCACATCCACTGCGGCGTGTAGTTGCCGTACGCCGAGTAGGATGCGAGAAAGACGATCAAAAGAGAGGGTAAAGGCCTCGATCTATTCATTACTACAAACATTGTCTAAATGCTTACAGCAACTTTAGTAGCTATTGTATGTGTCCAATCGGCATAATAACCACGTGTATGGCGATTTCAGTCGAAAAAGAGTAGTCCTTCAGAGTTGTCATTCTGGTGCTGGATGGTATTTGTGTGTGTGTGTGTGGGGGGGGGTGTTAGAATCTGTGTATAGCTTGTGTATATTGTACCGTTGTACTCTGTTGTATTTCATCCCGGATTGTAGGATCTCACCTCGCCTGGCCTGCGTGCCTACAATGTAGGGCGACCGGTGCTCCACTTCCCTTTATAAACCATGTACTCCGTAATCAGTGGCATCAATCAAGGAAATATAGTTTCCAACTTGGTATCAGCTACTTCCAGGTCTCCTTCATGACCGGCACCGACTCCTCCCCGTCCGCCGCCGCCATGGACTCTGTCACCTCGCCGGGCTCCCTCTCCTCCACGGCGCCCGCCGCCACTGCCTCGGCCTCCTCCCCTTCTCTCTTCAGCAGCACCTCCGCCCCTGCCGGTTCCCAATTTGCGCCCCTCTTCTCCTCCGCTCCTACGGCGCCGCCACCATCTGCCCCCCGCCTCTCCATCTACCAAGATCACATCTCCAACCACATCAAGTTTCTTCTCAACCCTGCAGATCACAACTACCACAAATGGAAGTCCTTCTTCCTCATGGTCCTCATCCGCCACGGCGTCAAGTTCCTCATCGAGCACCCTCCTCCTCCCAATGCTGATGCCGCCTACCTCGAGCTCGATGCTCACGTCATCCTCTAGATCTACGCCACGCTTTCCGACTCCATGGTGGATCACGTCGTCGGCGCCACCAACACCTACGCCCTCTGGCACAAGATTAAGGACTTCTTCCTTGCCAACCGTGCTGCCCGGTTCATGGTTCTCAACCGGCAGTATCGCAACCTTAAGCAGGGTGATCTTCCCGTCGCGGAGTACGCGCGGCGCATGAAACTCCTCACTGACGGCCTCGCCGACATCGAGCATGCCGTCACCGAGGTCGATCTTCGCACTCAGTTCCTCCACGGCCTCGACAAGCGCCTCGACACCATCCGCGTCGTCCTCGGTGACCAGGAGCTGCCCTTCGACACCGTCCTCTCCCGGGTCATCCTGGCCGAGGAGTCCCAGGCGCAGCGCGCCGCTGAGGAGAGCGCTTCGGCGTTTGCGCTCCCCGGCGGTGACCGCGGCCAAAGCAGCGGCCCCGACGGTGGTGCTCGTGGCACCGGCGGGGACCGCACCAACGACCGCGCCCAGGGCACTCTTCCCCAACAGCAGCCCGCCCCTGGTCGTGGACGCGGCGATCGCTCGTCTGACGGTGGTGACCATGGCCGCGGACGTGGCCGCGGCCGTGGGCGTGGCCGGGGCGACCAGTCGGGCCGCGGATCTGGTCCCCAGCTCCAGTTTTCGCCGTTCACCGGGTATTTTGCGCCCTATGGCATGGCGCTCCCCTCGCCCCGTCCTGGTTGGGTGCCCCCGAACGCCGCCGGCGTGCTTGGGCCACGCCCCGGCTCCCATGCGCACGCCTACCCGATGTACCAGCCTGCACCGCCTCCAACGTCCTACCCGCCCCAGCCACCGTCATGGGAGCATCTTGCCATGCTTAACGCCGCCTACAGCAACTCTGGCTTCCCCAACACCTCCGGCAATGAGTGGTACCTTGACAGCGGTGCCTCTTCCCATGTGACAGGAAATCAAGGTAACCTCGCCATGTCCAGTTCTTCTTTAAAGCATGTTCCTCGTAGCATTCTTGTTGGCAATGGGCACTCCCTCCCCGTCATCGCTACTGGTTCCACTACACTTTCTCCCTATGACTTTCGCCTCACTGATATTCTTGTCTCACCAAATGTAGTTACCAGTCTTATTTCTGTGCGCAAATTTACCAAGGACAACTCTTGCTCAATTGAATTTTATCCGTGTGGTTTTCTTGTGAAGGATCTTCGCACTCGGAGGGTTCTCATGATCTTCGCTAGCACCGGCGATCTCTACCCCTTCATTGGCAATAATCCAGCTCCGGCGGCTGCCTTCTTCACCACCTCCTCGGAGCTCTGGCATCGCCGTCTCGGACACCCCGGCGCACACACCATGTCTACACTGTCTTGCGACTTTCTTAGCTCATGTAATAAACAGCCGCACTCCTTGTGTAGTGCCTGTCAACTAGGGCGACAACCTCGCCTCCCATTTCCTTCTTCTTCTAGCAAAACCTGTGCTCCGTTTCATTTAATTCATTGTGATTTGTGGACCTCCCCCGTTGTAAGTTTCTCTGGTTTTCAATATTATCTCATCATGTTGGATGACTACACGCATTATTCATGGTCCTTTCCTATGCGCCACAAGTCTGAGACATCGACCATTCTCCAACGTTTCTTTACGTTTATTCATACCCAATATCGCGTCATCATCAAAAGCATGCAATGCGACAACGGCGGCGAGTTTATTAACTCCTCCCTCCGTTCCTTCTTCTCCAACAATGGTATTGTGTATCGCTTCTCTTGCCCACACACCTCCCCCCAAAATGGCAAAGCTGAACGCCTCATCCGGACTACGAACGACGTCCTTCGCACCCTCTTACTCCAAGCGAACCTCACTCCACCATTTTGGGTCGAGGCACTTCACACCGCCACGTACTTACTCAACCGCCGTCCCTCTCGTGCCATTGCACCTCACACACCTTACTTTCTTCTCCACGGCGCACACCCTGACTATACGCATCTTCGTGTATTTGGTTGTTTATGTTTTCCCAACCTATATGCCACAACAGATCACAAGCTTGCTCCACGGTCCACACGTTGCCTATTCCTCGGTTATCCACTTGAGCACAAAGGCTACAGGTGCTACGACCTCGCTACGCGCCGTGTCATTGTGTCTCGCCATGTCACGTTCGACGAGCACATTTTCCCTTACATACCCCCACAGCCATGGCACACCACCCCCACGTCCACAGAAAATCCCCATGCAAAACCCCCCTCCCCCATACCAGATCTCTTGGATCCCACGCCCCCACCTACCTCGGACGCGCCCCACCCCCCGTACTTTCCTGACCGGTCCCCTCCCTCCACCCCATCCACTCCCCGCTCCCCCACGTGCACGCCCGCGTCCCACGCCCGCGTCCCCTCCCCCTCGCTCGGCGCGCCGGTCTCCCCAACCACCCCCACATCCCCCTCGCGATCCGTTCCCACCCAACAGCCATCAACCGAATCTGCCTCGGATCCAACGCCTGCCACCGCTGGACCCTGCGCTTCTCCTGCATCTGTCCCCACCGGATCATCCTCGTCTTCCGCTCCAACCACTCCCCGTGCACTACGCCTACCTCCCCACGCCATTCCGGTTCAGCCACCCCACAATGCACACAAAATGTCTACACGTGCAAAATCAGGTTACCTCATGCCCAAGCGGCTCTTTCTTGCTGATGCCGCTTCGTCCACTATTTCTCCCATCCCTCTTACATACAAGTCCGCCCTCAAAGACCCCAATTGGCATCAAGCAATGTTAGACGAATATCATGCTTTAATGAACAACTTCACTTGGTCGTTGGTGCCTAAACCTGCAGGTGTTAACATTGTCACGGGCAAATGGATTTTCCAACATAAATTCAACACCGATGGATCTCTTGCTCGTTATAAAGCTCGGTGGGTTGTTCGTGGATTCACACAACAAGAGGGCGTGGATTATGGTGAAACATTCAGTCCCGTGGTCAAGCCGGCTACTATTCACGTGGTTCTCAGCATTGCCACTTCTCGCTCATGGCCTATCCACCAGCTTGACGTCAAAAATGCATTTCTTCATGGCGATCTCCGTGAAACAGTGTATTGCAGCCAACCATCTGGATTTGTGGACAGCTCCAAACCGGACCATGTGTGCCTTCTCCGCAAGTCTCTCTATGGACTCAAGCAAGCGCCCCGCACTTGGTTTCTTCGCTTTCAGGCATTTCTCCTCTCCTTGGGGTTTCGGGCATCCAAGAGTGATTCCTCACTCTTCATCCTGCAACACGGTACATCCACCGCCTACTTACTTGTTTACGTTGATGATATTATTCTCACCGCTAGCTCCTCCTCCACTCTCACCTCCATCATCAACTCCCTCAAGTCCGAGTTCTCCATGACTGACTTGGGCGCTCTCCACCACTTCTTGGGCATTAATGTCACCACCAACTCAGCCGGCCTCTTCTTGTGTCAACAACAATACGCGCTTGAGATCCTAGAGCGCGCCAAGATGCTCAAGTGCAAGCCCGTATCCACCCCCATTGACACCAGCTCGAAGCTGTCCTCCAACACCGGCGTCCTCCTTTCCAATCCCACTCATTACCGCAGCTTGGCGGGTGCCCTCCAATACCTCACACTTACACGCCCGGATATCACCTATGTTGTCCAACAAGTTTGCCTCTTCATGCATGCACCTCGGGACACGCACATGCAGCTTGTCAAGCGGCTTCTTCATTACCTCAAGGGCACCTCTCACTACGGCTTGCAGCTCTACAAGTCTCCCTCCATGGATCTGATCGCCTACACCGATGTGGATTGGGCTGGATGCCCGGATACACGCAAGTCCACTTCCGGTTTGTGTGTGTTTCTCGGGGACAATCTCATTTCCTGGTCCTCAAAGAGGCAACCCACCATCTCGCGCTCAAGTGCAGAGGCTGAATACAGAGGCATCGCCAACTGCGTGGCTGAGTCTTGCTGTTTGCGTCAACTTCTGCATGAACTCAAGCTTCCACCGACTCGTGCTACTATTGTGTATTGTGACAATGTTAGCGCATCCTATCTTGCGAGCAACCCGGTACGACATCAGCGCACCAAACATATTGAGATCGATCTGCACTTTGTTCGTGACCGTGTGGCTCTCGGTGAAGCTCGAGTCCTTCATGTTCCCTCCAGCTCTCAGTACGCTGACATTTTCACCAAGGGGTTGCCGTCTCCCGTCTACACAGATTTTCGACGCAGCCTGAACATTCTTCCCAATGGAGTTCCGGCTGAGGGGGGGTGTTAGAATCTGTGTATAGCTTGTGTATATTGTACCGTTGTACTCTTTTGTATTTCATCCGGGATTGTAGGATCTCACCTCGCCTGGCCTGCGTGCCTACAATGTAGGGCGACCGGTGCTCCTCTTCCCTTTATAAACCATGTACTCTGTAATCAGTGGCATCAATCAAGGAAATATAGTTTCCAACTGGGGGGGAGGCGTTGGCATGAGAAACATTTCACTTCCCACTCCTCTTTCCGTCCTTGCCGCCGTAAACGCCGCCCCCTGGCCCCGCTCATGACAGCATGGACTTCGCCTCTACCCCGCGTCCCATTCCCTTGGTTTGGAGGTGGATCTCATGACTTCCACGCGCCTCTTGCTCCTCTGTCGCCCTGGACGGAAGGCCGCCACCGCCTAGGTCAGCACCTCGTCCACTTTGTCATCAACGATTCAGGGGAAGATGTGTCAGCTCCTATGTTGCCACCGGCGTCATATCCACTCCGAGTGATGGCCTCCCCCCGCAAGCACCACAACTCCACACAATAAAGAAACAAAGGTAGAAGACGGGGCGCCCCGCATCCACCTCCTCCACCCTTTATTTGTCTCCGTGGAGGGAGAAACTCGGGTGCCCGTCCAATCTGATGCACTTGGGTATTGGTCGATGAGGTAAAAAAAACCTCCACCTTGTCTTGTCTTTCAGTTGGTTGAATTGAATGCAATGTGACCAAAGAATGCTTGCAATTGTGTAATGTTGGTGTTCATCGATGATTTTGTGCATATCGAAGGATTTGTGGTCAATAACGAATCATTCCTAGTATGGTGGGTGATTTTGTTGCAACTGATGATGTTGATCTTGAAGGTGCAACGGTGTGGCACTTCGAACAATTAGATGTTGAGGGAAATGATATCAAATTTAATAAATTACATCCCTCTGGTTTGCCGAGGAAGAAAGCAATTCGGGTCGCAAACTATGCATGGAAGTACATATTGCTCTTATGAGGGCATGGGAAGACATCACTCCTGATGCGGTCTCTAGGAAATATCAGAGTGTAAACTACTGAGGACGCACCGAGGAGCTTTTCCATCAACACCATGGGCATAAATCAAACCATACACTAAAATCTCGCTCAAATCGATGGGGTACGATTCAAGTGATGTGCAACTGTTGTGCTGGTTGTTTGGACCAAGTGAAGCACGCTCCTCCTAACGGTGTCATCACTGACCAATATAGGAGCACTAATATTGTTTTTTGTTTGCCACATTTGCATCACTTTGAGTATGTCACCATTTTTAGTATTTGTATGTTGTATGATAATATAGCCCAAGAGAGGTGCTGACAAATATCCAAGTTGAATGGAAAATTGTTTGGACTCCAACATCGTTGGAATGTGTTGGAAGACCTGGAAATCAAGGAATGTTGAGTATGCGGAGAAGAGGAAGCAAGAAAAGTTGTACATGGAGTAGAATAAGCTACAAGAGAACCGGGCGATGTGGGATGCTATGCAGGAGAGTACAAGGCGTAGGGAAGAGATGAAGGCACGTAGACTTAATCTTGAGGAGGACTGGTTGAAGCAAGCTAGGATAGGATGGGAGAACCGATTCATGCTATTGGATTTGAATGCCAAGGACCCAATCACAAGAACATTTTTGGGAGTTGACCCTAGTGAAGATCATGCGTTATAGTATGACATGGAGCGCCCAACGTGCCAGAGGAGGGATCACTATGAACACACAAGGAGGGGACAATGCACACACCAGAGGAGGGACGATGATGACGTTGCACCTTCAGGAGCAGGGGAAGATGCAAATAGTGGATCTGATGACATGTGAATGCTTTATCTTTTCTTCATGCAACTTATTTAAAACAAAATACAAGCATGATTGCTTCTAAAACTATATGAAACATATAATACAAATCTTTAATTAAAAGAAGAATGAGATATGGCAACCTTGGGTTTGTATATCGTCTATGGCGACTGCACATATGATGACTACGCCGGAGTTTCTTTTAGTAGAAGGGCTAGCTACCAAGTGAGAATCTTGCATGTTATAAGAGCATGCATCGATGATCTAAGACCATCTCTCCATATCCGAGAGAAACTTTAGTCTGATCTTCAAGGTTTATGTTGTTTAAAATGCAACCAACTAAGCAAGTAGAATGAGCTCAGGTGATCTCTCTGTCAATGGCCGTGGCGCCCTGCCTCATAACTACTATCCATATGAGTCCCTTAACACTTTGACCTCTAATGGGTTGCCTCCACATGTGTTGAAGCTCAAGATTAACTTTCGTATTATATTGCTCAGAATTATTGACGCCGCAAACGGACTTCGCAATGGCACGAGGTTGGTTGTCCTAGGATTCCAGAGGAATGTCATCGATGTTGAAATTGTGTTGGGACAACATGCTGGAAGGAGGTTTTTCTTGTCAAGGATCCCCTTTGACCCTTTGATGATGAGATGTTCCCTTTTCAATTCAAAGAAACAGTTTCCTATTAGGCTCGGCTTTTCCATGACGGTCAACAAGGCATAGGGCAGACTATCTCGAACACGGGTATATACTTCTTGGGGTCGGTGTTCTCTCATGGGCTGTTGTATGTCGCGCTTTCTAGATCCACGGCTAGAGTGAATATCAAGATCCTCGCCATCCCGACTATTGAAAACAAAAATAAAAACTCAGATGGTAGCAAAATGAAGAGCCCTAAGTGTCCTCCTGGTATGTTCACGAGGAACATTGTCTACTAAGAGGTCTTTACATCATACTTGAGATATTTGACACTTATACTTTCAATAATAATACTTTTATCTTTTAAATTATGCATACTTATAGTTGAATTTCACTTGTGTTTTGTGTAGAGGGATGAGCGATGATGGTGGCGTGCCTTTGGCACGCTTCAAGTCGCTTGATGGTGTATAAATTTATGATTAAAATGGTAAAACACTAGCGGTGGCCGAATTTAATTAAAAAGAAATTTCTTTAAAGTTTACTGATTCATTGGGGCTCCCCCAAAATCATGTTGTCTAGATCATATTTATGTCTTCATAGGTGCTATGTCCTAACTGCAACCACATGCTACAACGTTTCATCCCATGATTCATATAAAAGAATAAAATACATAGCTACAACCATGTTAGAGATCTGTTTGGGGGATGGAGGAGGGATAATATAGGCTATGACTCCACGAGAGTGGCGTTTTAGCACATGGGAGCATGCGCTCCTGGTTTAAAAATAAAACATTTTTTGAAATATCAAAAAATTCTAAACAAAAACGTGGTGCGTACATCTCGATATTGTACATACTCACAAAATCGTTTCGCGAAAAACCGATAACTTATGTCTCACGTGTGAAAAATATAAATTCCGGTGTTAAAAAATGCTTTTCACAAGACATTCTTTTGTCTTTTTTACACAAGCCACAAAAAATATCGGTTTTCTCCAAAACTTGACGTGCACACATATAATGTCGAGATGTATGCGCCAAATTTTTGTTTGAAATTTTTTCACACTTTGAAATATTTTTTTCGTGTGCAGGAGCACGCGCTTCCGGAAGCACCAACGGATTTCCGATGACTCCATTCACTTTCATCACTTACTTATTCATGTCACAATCATTTGTTTGATTCGTTTATAAACACTGGCACCATAGCAACACATCTCTTTTGTGTTATTACCGCCATTCGTAGGTCGTAGCAACACACGTGCATTTCACTAGTCCGAATTTACAAAATAAAAATAAACCCTAAGAAGAAGGAAAATACATGAATGAACACAGGTACATATGAACATACTTAGGAGACACATTTCTAAATGCCAATTTTTTTTTGAAAAGAGTTACATGTGTACATCTTCATATTTTATGAGCATGCACAAAGTTTCCTGGAAAACAACTTTTTCTTACTGACAAAAAAATATGCCGTGGAACAGTATTTAGAAGCACTGAAATTTATCTTTTTCGCGAAGGCAAAGTAAATTTTTTTTTTTAGCAAAAAATTGTGCCACGCACACATTTTGCATAGATGTACACTTTAAATTTTGTTTCCGAATATTTGACATTTTAAACATGCTTAAAATGCATTTTCAAAATCGGGTTCATATGTACCGGGTTCAGGACGTCCTCACTCCTAATAACAGCCAGACACGCGGACGGTCACCGCGCGGCCACCGTCGACGCATAAAACATACCCTAAGGGCATCTCCAGCCGCGCCCCCAAGAAGGCCTCCCCAGGCGATTTTCTCGCGCCGGCGCCGAAAAAACGGCCCAGTCGCGCCCCAGGACGCCGAAAATCGCCGGCTTGGGCCGAAAACAGCCCAGCGGACCCAGCCCGAACCCAGGCTGGCTGGGCGCTGGGCGCCGGGGCTAGTTGTTTTAGAGCGAAGAAGCCGCGGGCCAACCGCGTCAGCGACCCCCGCGCCTCGTCTTCCCCCAACGGCCTCGGGTTCCGCGGGAATCAATGGCAAGGCTGCCGCCGGTCAGCCGACGCCTCCCCTCCCTCGCACGCGTACACACGGCGCGGCCCCGGCTATAAAAGGCGGCGGCCTCCACTCCGCTTCTGTGCAGCAGCCCGCCCCGCCCCTCGCCGCCGTCCAGCCCTCCTCTCCCTGCCTCTCCGCGACTGCCGCCGACGCCATGGTCAACGCTTCCTGGGGAGGGGCGGCGGCGGCTAACGGCTTTGGCCGCCGTTCGCCGCCTCCAGAGTCTGGCTTGTTTCAGGCGAACATCCCGGCGCCGCTGGACATGCGCGCCGGGCCGTCGGGATGGAGGCTCAGCGCCGGGGGGGGTGCCCATTCCCCCTTTGCCCGACGCCGCGGCGAAGCCGGAGTACTTCGCCGACGAGGTTGACGTCGTCCGCGCGTCCCTCACCGACGCCGAACGGTCCCTCCCCCAGTAGGCCGCCGACAACCACGCCGCCTGGGCGGCGTACTTCGAGCGCCGATAGCAGCAGCGCCTCGCGTCCACCAACGGCGCGCCCGTGGTCGCCGGGCGGCAGAACAGCGAGGGTCGCCACCTCTGGTGGGGCGTCCCCGGGCGCACACTCGAGGGCGTGCTCACGCACCTCGAGGCGGCAATGACCCACCGTTGGCATACCCCCCGGCGACGCACCGGCGCGCCGGGGCATGGGCGCCAAGGCGGTTCGGGTCAGCCTCCTCTTCTTCCTCCTCCCGATCCTCCCGATCCTCCTCACACTCCTCCGGAACCCCGGCCCTGCTCGCCGTCAAGGCCGAGCCTGCGTCGGAGTCGCCGCTCGGTCGGCGCAATCGCGGCATCGTCATCCACGAGGCGGCGGCGCGCTCGTCCTCGGTTCCTCCGCGCCGTCAAGCGAAGACGGAGCCGGAATAGCGCCGGTGAAGACGGAGCCGGGCTGGTGCGGTGAAGATGGAGCCAGGCTGGCGGCTGGCGACAGCGAACTTCGTCGGCAACGACGCGGTCTGGAATGGGCGCGCCAGACTCCATTGCGATGGAGAAGGCGCGCGCCGAGAAAGCGAAGGCGCGTAGCGCTGAACTGCGCCGCCGCCAGCGGAGCGACACGCGGCCGCGACAAAAGCGGAGTCGTCGTCTCAGGCGAGCAATGACGACGACGCCGCCGCCGCCGATCCACCATGGCGACGTCGGGTCCAGCCGGGGCGTCCACGTCAAGGAGGAGAAGGCCGACGACGACGATGGCAGCGACGGCGCCGACGACTTCAGCGCATTTCTTTTTTAGATTAGCTTAGGTTTTAATAATGTAATGAAAATGGACGAATTTGGCCGAAATTCGCCATGTTCGGACGTAATTTAATTGTTTTTTGTCATATCTTCGCCGAACAGGCCCTCCCTGTTTGTTTTTTGCACTCGCCTGTTAGCGGCCCTGGGGGTCGACGGCTGGGCGACCACTCGCCCCCAGGGCCTTTATTTTCGCCGGCTCACCCCCAGGCGGCGCTTTTAGACGCCCCCTGAGGGGCCAACGGCTGAAGATGCCCTAACGAAAGCCCGCGGCGCACACACCAAGACGGCAGCGGCGGCGGCGCTCCCCACTTCCCCTGTCTACTTCCTCGGTTCCGTCCAGGCAAGCAATCTCTCCTCTCTTCTCCGACTTCCTTCCGCGCATACATCTCTGTTTAGTCGTCGTGGTGTGGGCTCTGCAAGAGCGGCATGAATCGGCCGGCGGTTGATCCGATGCTGTTACGCTCGTTTGTTTGCACTGGTGGAAAAAAGGCCTTCGGTCGCGGTTCGCAACGGCCATTAGTCGCGGTTGCGCAACCGCGACCAGCAAAGCGCGACTAAAACCCGCCACCTTTAGTCGCGGCTGCTTAAGAACCGCGACTAAAACCCGCCACCTTTAGTCGCGACTAAAACCCGCCACCTTTAGTCGCGGTTCTTCTGGCCAACCGCGACTAAAGGCCGCCGCAGGTTTAGGGTTTTTAGCCCCCCCCCCTAAACCTGTTTTCTGTTTAATTTGTATTGTTTTAATTCTTTTGTGCTTTATTTTAATTTTGAAGGAGTTTCATATATTCTACGGTACTACATACATGCATTTGAATGTACAATTTCAAATAAATTTGAAATTAGAACCAAAAAGAATTCAAGAGGAATATACAATATATATTCAATATCATCGGATGACCATATACAATTTTGAACAAGTTTCCATACATGATTTAATCCATATAAAGTTCTACGTCCTCGTGATAGTGTTCTCCTTTAGGATGGAGGACTTCCCTGTTGAACCATCCAGCTAGTTCCTCTTGAAGTGGTCGGAAGCGAGCTTCTGGACTAAGCGTCCACCGGAGGTTATTCCTCTGAGCATTGGTATCACTCGGATCAACCCGCTCAGAGGTGTATCTCCGGATCATCTCACAGACAAAGTATGCACATAGATTGGTCAACGGTGGCTGAATATCCCCAGTCTTAGTCTTTACCCTTTTGAATTCTAGCTCTTTTTTGAATTCACCGACCTTTGTATCTACGAACCGTCTCCAAACCCTACGAGGCAAAGAAAATTAAATGAACAAGAGAGTTATTAGTTACTTGATATTAGGAAATGAACGAAATAGGCCGATCGATATAGAGCGCAAATGAATGAAAATAATTACTTCGCAGCATTTTTTCGATGTCGGCCCAAAGCTTTGGATCCTTATCCAGAGAGTCGTGGGCGAGACATTTCGAGGTGTTAACTTTAATTACTAGCGAATCCGGTGGAACCTGCGGACACGATACATGCACAAGACGTCATGCATAACTCATCGATTAGCCGCCACATACCATGCATGGAGTAAACAAAAGAGAATGTGCTCAAGACGAAACACTCACCCAAAATGGTAAGGAAATAGAATATCACTTTTGAGTTCCTGCTTTGTAAGAAACTGCCACAGTGCGCCTCTCGTCGGCGGGGTAATGCTTCAACACAATATCATTAACGATGTGTGGGTCAATGAACCCAACATCATGGATGTTCCTTACTCGCATTCCTTAATCTTCATTCGCATGTATAATAGAGGACACAACAATATAGTTAGGACATATATATAGTGCAGGCAATATGAACGAGATGGGGTAGAAATTAATAAATCACTTACGAGCGTAGCAACCGATGATAGATTTGTCGAGCTCAGCAGATTGAAAAGCTGGAACAATTCACTCAGTTCAACTTGTACATAGTAATGTTTGAAGTGATGCTCATGTCTAACTTCCGCATAAATATAATCTTTGGCGTTTTATTTTTATGTAACCCTTGTACCAATTCAGCAGACGTTTCATTTGGTCGGGTAGATCCTTTTCTGCGCGAGGCTCGACGAGAGGCCCATTCTTGACATATGTAATTACTACCTCCTTCTCTCGCAACTCATCAAGGTCTAATAGTTCACGAAGAGTAATACCTAAGTTGGCGCTTGTTCTCTCGCACTCGTTCATATCAATCCTGTGCTGCCGCAGCTTGTATGATCTCGGGGCATCCGGACGAAGGCTTCCACTATAAGCGGGCAATCGATTGTTTACTTTGTTCCCGAGCTGGGCAACTTGTTTCCGCTTTTTATACTTTCGGCCTTCTCCGCTCTTGGTTCTCCTTGAACATGAATGCCTGCTGCGAAGTTCACGTGCATAGTCATTAGGGAGATTCTTGGCGGCTTGGGACGGTGTGCTCAAAATGACTTAGCCCACTTCTTTTGCTGATCGGAAAATCTGGCTTGGGCTCGCTCTCTTTTCTTCTTGCAGTCCGCCTTCCATTTCTCCAAATCAACAGCAGCGGCGCGTCGAGTTCCTCGGCACTACGTTCCCAAGGCCTTGTGGGGAGAGGCTTGATGATGGCTCCGTACCTTTGTGGTCTTAGGTACATAAGGGTCCGGGTTAATACTCGAGACTTCTTCGCTTCTTTGCCGTAGGTGGATTGGGGCGGCGTCGATCACCCGCCGGACGAGGATGGGGCGGCGGATGATCACCCGCCGGACGTTGTGATCTGAGGCGGCGTCGGCTGATGTGACGGAGGTGTAGGTGAACCGCCACCACCACCACCACCACCGCCGCCGCCACCGCCACCGCCACCACTGTAGGGGGGTGGACTTGTTGTCCTTGGCGCCTCGCCTGGAAACTTGATAAACTTCTTTTGCCATAGAATGTAATGGCGCTTGACATCTCCAAGTCTTTTCTCCCCTTCAGGTGTAGCAATTTCAATCTCCAGGTCCTCAAACCCTTGGACTATGTCCTCCACCGTGACACGAGCATAGCCATCTTTAATGGGGTTGTTGTGGTGGAGTGCTCCAGGTAAACATGGTAAAGCACTGCCGATGGCTACCTTCATGGACATGTTCCCGACATGCCAACCGCGTCACAACATCTGCTTCCCGATCCATCTTTCTCTTACGGCTTCTGTAACCGTACGGGTCATCGTTCTGGGGGAACCCTATTTTCCACGGAATGTGCCCCATGCCTCGTACACGTCCTCCGTGTTCAGGATTCCCGAGGGCTTTTGTCAGCGCGTCGTTCTCTCTGTTGAACTTGATCTTCCCCTGTTGAGCATCCTTCATTGCGTCAATAAGGGCTTGGGTGGGTTTAATTAATTTGCCACAGTAAACACACTCCCCTGTCTCCGGGTTGAGCGTTCCCCCATGCCCGTACCACCAGCTTTTGGCCCTTGGGTCCCATCCCTCCGTACCTGGACGGATTCCTCGCGCCCTCAGCTCGTTCTCCTTCTTCTCGAACCTAGGCACACAAATGCGATACCCTCCTGGCCCCATAACATGATTGTACTCCTTCTTAGCCGCATTTTCCTTATTTTGTTTCGATATTTGAATGAACTGCTCCGATTTCTTTTGCTTCACAAATTCTGGCCAATCATCTTTCGGTTTCTCATATTGTCCTCGAAATCCGAGTCTTGTTCGCTTGACAAAGTCACGGGCTAGATTTTGCTTGTATTTCCGAATCGTCGGCCATCTTATGAAGAGCGTCTGTTTGACTAGCCTCCTCCTCTCCTTGTTTTCCTCAATCTTGTTACCCTCCTCATCGAATTTGTTGTATTCGGAGGTAGAGCGAAATGTTCCATAAGCTTCTTGAAGCAATCTTTTTTGTTCTCTTATCGACAAAAGTGAAACCATCAATTCGTGCCTTCTTTGGCTCATTCCACTCTGGGACGGTGATCGAGGCGTTGTCTCTAACAATGGCTCCGCATTGGTGACAAACTTGGTGGCGTTCTTGCGGGCTCCAGTGCCTGCCGGTTGCAAAGTCGACAACCTGGATGGTGCATGTTTCTCCTGGTTTCATCGTCTTGGTTGCGCCACGCTTTGACGACGACGTACTCGATTGTTTGACGATCCGCCGAGGGCTAAAATAAGAAAGAGAGTCGCGCGTTAGTACACATATTTATTCAAATCGGTTAGTTTGTATCACGGAGGCTCAATGTATATATATACCTCGGCGCCGGAGGTGGTTGCTACTTCCATTTGAAGATAAATCGTTTATCGGCGTTTCTTGACATCATCTTCTTGTGGCGCCCTTCATCTTCACCGTCAAGGTTGAGATAAGAAGAGATATCATCTTCTTCTTCTCCGGTCGGCACATATTGAATATCGCCGTTTATGATGCCGAACATATGTGCTTCACCGTCCGGATCATAGTTGTCCATAATCGGTCACTCTATCGTCCGACATTATGTCGATCCTGAAAACATGTAGTAAAAACAAATTAATTAAGTGAAGAAGGGGCGGTGGCGGTGGCGGTGGCGAAAGGCGGTGGCAAAAGGAGGGGGCGAGGAAGGGGTGGGAGAGGGTGTCATGGTAGAGCGCAAGACGGGCGGGTTTAGGGTTTAGGGTTTTAAGTTGGCGGTTTTTTGTTGTTTTTTTGTTTTTAGGGTTTAGGGTTTTAAGTTATTTACCGCTTTTGTTAAACTAAAACTAGTTAAAATTAAAAGAAAAAAAAAAAAAAAAAGAAAAAATTCCTTTTCCTTTTCCTTTTCTTCTTCTTCCTTTTCCTTTTCTTTTTCTTTCTTCTTCTTCCTTTTCCTTTCTTCTTCTTTCTTCTTCTTCCTTTTCCTTTTCTTTTCTTTCTTCTTCTTCCTTTTTCCTTTCTTCTTCTTTCTTCTTCTTTCTTCTTCTTCCTTTTTCCTTTTTCTTTTTCTTTCTTCTTCTTCCTTTTTCCTTTCTTCTTCTTTCTTCTTCTTTCTTCTTCTTCCTTTTTCCTTTTTGTTTTTCTTTGGCCGGTTTTCTGTTGTTTTTTGTTTTTGGGGTTTAGGGTTTTAAGTTATTTACCGTTTTTGTTAAACTAAAACTAGTTAAAATTAAAAAGAACAAAAAAAAAGAAAAAAAAAGAAAAAAATTCCTTTTTCCTTTTTTCCTTTAATTTTTCTTCTTCTTCCTTTTTCCTTTTTCTTTTTCTTTCTTCTTCTTCCTTTTTCCTTTCTTCTTCTTTCTTCTTCTTTCTTCTTCTTCCTTTTTCCTTTTTCCTTTCTTCTTCTTTCTTCTTCTTTCTTCTTCTTCTTTCTTCTTCTTTCTTCTTCTCCTGGATGCAAGGGCGGCGGGCAAGGGCGGCGGGCGGCGGGCAAGGGCGGCGGGCGTCGGGCGGCGGGTCGGGCGGGGGCAAGGGCGGCAGGGCGGCGGCGGGCGCAGGCGGGCGGGCGGCGGCAAGGGCAAGGGCGCAGGGCACGGGCGGCGGGCAAGGGCAGGTACGGGCGGAGGCGGCGCCATCGGGACGGGCGGGCGGCGGCAGGCTTCGGGCGCCAGGCGAAGCCAAGTCGGCGTCGGCGTCGATCAAGGCGTGGGCAGGCAAGGCCGAGGGCGAGGGCGACGAACAGGTTCTTGATCGAGGAAGACGAGTATTTATAGGCCCCACCTTTAGTCGCGGTTGGCGGCGAGAGCCGCGACTAAAGGGTACCTTTAGTCGCGGGTTGCTCGCTTGACCGCGACTAAAGGCTTTTTTTCGTTCTCGCCCCACCTTTAGTCGCGGCTTGTCTCGGCCATCCGCGACTAAAGGGTACCCTTTAGTCGCGGGTCTCGTCGCCATCCGCGACTAAAGGCCTGTTTGTTTTCTTTTTAATTTGTATTGTTTTCTGTTTTCTTTTTAATTTGTATTGTTTTCTTTTTAATTTGTATTGTTTTCTGTTTAATTTGTATTGTTTTCATTTTTGCTTTATTTATTTTGTTTTGTTTCTACTTACAACAAAAAACTTATTTATTTTATTTTATTTTGTTTCTAATTACTTATTTATTTTACTTTATGATAATTATTTTTGCTATTAAAGTTTCTAATTACTTATTTATTTTATTTTGTTTTGTTTCTACTTACAACAAAAAACTTATTTATTTTATTTTATTTTGTTTCTAATTACTTATTTATTTTACTTTATGATAATTATTTTTGTTTTTCTTCTGTTTTTTCTTCCTTTTTTCTTCTTTTTTTTCTTCTGTTTGTTTCTTCCTTTTCCTTGTTTTTCTTCTTTTTTTCTTCCTTTCTTCCTTTTTCCTTTTTTCTTCTGCTTTTTCTTCTGTTTGTTTTTTTCTTATGTTTTTCTTCTATTTGTTTTTTCTTCTTTTTTTTTTTTTTTCTTCATTTGTTTTTTTTTTCTTCTGCTTTTTCCTTTTTCTTCTTCTTTTTTTTCTTTTTTTTCCTTTTCCTTCTTTCTTCTTCTTCCTTTTCCTTTTAAAATCAGAAAAATAAAACTAATTCATTTTAAAATCTTAAAAATACAATTATATATCAAAAAATCAGAAAAATAAAACTAATCCTTGAAGGTTTGACAAGGTTTGATACATCATTCAGTTCATCGACCAAATACAAAGTTTGGTACAATAAATTATTACACATCAATTCTTCCCTTGTGTCCTCGCTTGCTTACGATTGTCAGTATCCATGGAGCATCCTCATCATTTAACTTAATGCTTGGGTCGGTGTTCACTTTGAAGGCGGAATTTCAGCAAACATATTATAATCTTCGACATGTCATCTTGTCCTCCACTCCCACGATGTTTCTTTTCCTGAAAGAACAATGTGGCGCTTTTGATCATCGCATGATGTCTTGATCGTTTTCTTATCTTTCCGTTTCCTCGGTTTGCTACTCATGTCCTTCACATAGAAAACCTGAGCGACATCTTTCGCTAGGACGAATGGTTCGTCAAGGTAACCAAGATTGTTGAAATCCACCATTGTCATTCCGTATTGCTGGTCCACCTTTACCCCACCTCTGTTAGCTTGAACCATTTGCACGGAACAAAGGGACCTTAAAGGAGGGTCCATAGTCAAGTTCCCATATCTCCTCTATGTAACCATAATATGTGACCTTTTGCCCATTCTCGGTTCTGCATCAAAGCGGACACCACTGTTTTGATTGGTGCTCTTTTTATCTTGGGCGATCGTGTAAAATGTATTCCCATTTATCTCGTACCCTTGGAAAGTCGTTATAGTCGAAGATGGTGTCTTGGCCAACATGTACAGCTGATCTACAACATCATTGTCATTCATTAAATGTTTTCTCAACCAACTGCCGAAAGTCTCCATGTGGGCCTTCCTAATCCAGATTCAGGCTTCCCGGGTTGTCCGAGCGTAAAATATTCTTGTGTTTCTCAAAGCACGGAGCCACCAAGCTGGAATTGGTCAAGACTGATGTGGTGTGCTTGATCGAGAGAATGGCCGTCCATACATATCGTTGATTTCCTTCCGATCGTGCCTTTTCCACTTAGTCTCCCCTCGTGCGCGATCGAGGAAGACCAATCGGCTTAAGGTCGGGAACAAAGTCAACACAAAACTCAATTACCTCCTCATTTCCATAGCCCTTGGCGATGCTTCCTTCCGCCTAGCACGATTCTGAACATATTTCTTTAATACTCCCATGAACCTCTCGAAGGGAACATATTGTGTAGAAATACAGGACCGAGAACGGAAATCTCTTGACTAGGTGAACCAGGAGGTGCGTCATAATATTGAAGAAGGATGGCGGAACACCAACTCGAAACCGACAAGACATTGGATCACATCGTTCAGTAACCGTGGTAGAACTTCGGATTGATTACCTTCGAGAGATTGCATTGAGGAATGCACATAGCTTCACAATGGCTACTCGAACATTTTCGGCGAGAGCCCTCAAAGCAATCGAAGCAATTGCGTCATAATCACGTGGCGATCGTGAGACTTCAGGTTTTGGAACTTTTTCTCCGCCATGTTTATTATTCCCTTTATATTGGGCGAGAATCCAGACGGGACCTTCATCTGCGCGGGCATTCAAAAAGATGACCTTCTCTTCTTTGGTCGGGCGTAGCTGGCACGACCTTGAAACCATTCCGGATGCGGTCATCGTGGTCTTTCAAACGTTGCTGGTCTGCCGTGCTTCCTTTGTATCATTTGTCTTCCCATACACGCCCAAGAAGCTTAGGAGGTTCACGCAAATATTCTTCAGAACGTGCATCACGTCGATTGCAGAGCGGACTTCTAGGACTTTCCAATATTCTAGCTCCCGAATATAGATTTCTTCTTCCACATGGCTGCGTGCCCGTCGGCTCCCTTCGAACCGATTGTCCGCGGGACCCTTTCCAAAGATGACTTTCAAATCCTTGACCATATCAAATACCTCGGCACCGGTCGTTCCGCGAGCTTCGCCGGTGATCTGCCTTGCCGTTGTAATGCTTGCCTTTCTTTCTTCTTGGATGAATTTTGGAAGAAATCGGCGATGCCCAAGGTACACGTTCTTCTTACAATTTGGCAAATGTACACTTTCGGTCTCATGTAAGCGATGCGTGCATGCATTGTATCCCTTATTTGACAGTCCGAAAGGTTACTAAGAGCAGGCCAATCGTTGATGGTTCGAAAAGCTTCGCCAGAGGTCAAATTCCTCTTGTTTGTGCTCATCCACACACGGACACCACCCCACAGCTGTAAAGTTCATCAACTAATGGCCTTAGGTACACATCGATGTCGTTGCGGGTTGCCGGACCTTGGATGAGCACGGCATCATAATGAACTTCCGCTTCATGCACAACCAAGGAGGAAGGTTGTAGATGCATAGAGTCACGGGCAGTGCTATGGCTGGAGCTCGCTTTCGCCAAAAGGATTCATGCCATCCGTGCTTAGAGCAAATCTTATGTTCCTTGCGTCATTGCAAAATCTCTGAACCATCTGTCGATCTTTCTCCATTGCGTTCCATCTGCGGTGTGTCTCAACTCCCGTCCGACTTACGTTCCTCTTTGTGCCATCGCAACAACTTGGCATGCTCTTTGTTCATGAACAGACGTTTCAACCGTGGTATTATAGGAGCATACCACATCACCTTGGCGGGAACCCTCTTCACGGGTTTCGGCCCTCAACATCGTCACCGGGGTCATCGCCTCGATCTTATAACGCAATGCAAGTGCATACGGGCATTCATTCAAATTCTCGTATTCACGCGGTAGAGGATGCGATCGTTGATGCATGCATGTATCTTGTAACCTCTAAACCTAGAGGCGGACAACCTTCTTTGCTTCAGTGCGTCTTGGCGGGCAACTCGTTATCCTTTGAAACATATTCTTCAACATTTTCAGCAAGTTTTCAAATGCCGAGTCAGCTACACCTGCCTCGCCTTCCATTTCAGCAAATCCGATTGTGCAGCCCAGCTTTTTGAGACCATCATCGCATCCGGGTACAGCGCCTTTACGTGATCCTCTAACATGCGATCCAAATTCTCCCTCTCCTTTTCGGGCGCAGCGTCTCCGTGCATCGGCAATGGTCCGACCAAGATCATCAGCGGGATCATCACGTGCCTCTTCTTCACCTTCCCTTCACCTTGACATCCTCCATGAAAGTATCACGAAATGAGCAAGATAGCTTTCATCGATGAAATCATCCCTTCTTCATCTTCTTCCATTATAACCCCTCTTTCTCCATGCTTGGTCCAACAATTATAGCTTGGCATGAAACCCTTCAAGCAGATGCATGTGAACAACTCTTGAGGAAGAGTAACCCTTCTCATTCTTACAGATAACACATGGACAGATAACAAAACCCCCGCTTGTTCGCATTAGCCACTACGAGGAAATCTTTCAAACCCGTAGTGAACTCGCCGGAGAGTCGGTTACCGTACATCCATTGCGATTCATCTGCATTATTATAATATAAAATATATACTTAACCATCATGCATTTGTTATGAACTACACACACATGCATATTGACACATCAAAGGTTCATCAAGTTGCTAACGCGATCGAAGAGTGTGGCTCCAACACTTCATGTCATGTTTGTTTCATGCTCTTGGGGCATTTCATCAAACACCTTATGTGCATAAGAGGAACCAAAAGCAAACCTACACCCACTTGTGAAGAGAATGACTCCAAATGGCTAAGTGTTGGCTGCTGGATGGGTATATATAGGGAGGGCTTTAGTCGCGGTTGGCCAGGCCAACCGCGACTAAAATGCCAAGCCTTTAGTCATGATTGGCCTGGCCAACCGCGACTAAAGCCCTCACGTGCACCAGCTGGCCACCGGCGCCCAGGGCCCAGGCCTTTGGTCGCGGTTCACCTCCAGAACCGCGACTAAAGGTCCCATTAGTCGCGGTTCCTACAGCTTCGCGACTTATGGGCTGGACGGAAAGCCTGTTTTTCCACTAGTGTTGCTTATATAAATCAGTCGTTTTTCGTGGTTATCTTTGCTCGAATAAGCAGCGGAGCAATGTTTTCTCCATGATTTAGGCCTTCAGGGGCAGGCGGTTTCCCAAAAAAATTCCAGATAACCGAATGAGCAGCGGAGCTATACTTTATACATGATTTAGGCCTTCAGAGGCAAATTCAGATAATCGGCTGCTGTGTCATAGATTTGTCATACTTCATACCTGACCTCACATTTAATATGTTGGTTGCCCACTTGCAGTTCCATCTCGCGCAATTCCTATTGCTGCACCAAAATGATCTTGTTTTGTTTTGTTTTTTTGCGGAAAAAGTGATCGGTTTTTGCTCCCCATTAAGTTCAGATAACACTGTAATGTTCCAATATCCATTGTGTTGTAACTGAAGAAAAGCATAATTTTTGGTTATTCCCGTTGTAGTGTACAGATGTACTCCACTCGTGATCAACGGAGACTGACGTGAATTCCCTTTCCCCACCCTCGTATTGCAGATCATACCTGTCTGCTGCTGCAATGGGTAGCAGAGAAGCCCCAACGCCTGTCCCCTTGTGCTCCATTGTGAATGAAGTCCCAGCAGCTCCTGCTACCGAATCGAAGCCTGTGTAGCCCGCTGCTTGCACCATTGTGAATGGAGCCCCAGCTCCTGCCACTGACTCGAAGCCGAAGAATAAGATATGCTGTGCTTGCCCTGACACCGAGAGGCTGAGGGATGAGTGCATCGTCGAGTATGGGGAATCTGCGTGTACCAAGTGGATCGAGGCTCATAAGAGATGCCTCCGCGCCGAGGGGTTCAAGGTCTGATTCTTCTTTAGTTCCCTTAGGATGTTACATTTGCTTTCATGGATGTTGCAGAACATGCTATTTGGGATTCAGTTAGAGTAGTCATCTTGTGTTGCAATGTACTCCCTCCGTCCGAAAATACTTGTCGGAGAAATGGATGTATCTAGACGTATGTTAGTTCTAGGTACATCCTTTTTTATCCATTTTTGCGACAAGTATTTTCGGACGGAGGGAGTAGTTCGTGTACGATTAGCGCTAGATACGGATTTCCATGGGAAACAAATTACTGTTGAGTGTGACTTTATGGGTTATATTGACGAAATAGGGTTCCCCTCGCTTTGTATTACAAAGCAAACCATCACCGATACAGTTAGATAGGTGCTGGGGCGAAAGCAGCACAGGCACGCCTAAAAAAACTGTCGGTGTATAAAAGTAGGGGCTCTTCTCTACCCCTTTACTTGTGCACGTGCAGTTGTAGCCACGCCTGCGGCCACACTTGACGGGGCGGAGGAAGGAAAGGTGCGAGGCCACCGAAGCCGCACCCAAGACAGAGGCGTAAAGAGCGAAGGGGCGAGATGGATCCTCCCCCGGCAAGAGCCTTGCCGGGGCGGCCTACATAGCCCCGGCAAGAGCCTTGCCGGGGCAACTTGCCCAACACTAGCAAGGCTGCCACCCTTGAGCCTGGGGGCTCTGACACCATCGAGACCAAGGCTCGGGAGCGCCTGCATAATGGCATTTAGATCTTTGTGAAGACCAAAGGCATGCGAAGCCTAGATAAGAACCAAAAGACGAAGACCCCCGGCAAGATCCTTGCCGGGGATGACTAAAGCCCCGGCAAGACCTTTGCCGAGGACGCCCATGAGACCCCGGCAAGAACCTTGCCGAGGGCGCCCACAAGGCCCCGGCAAGGGTTAGCAAGACCGCGGCAAGGCTTTGCCGCCCCAGCACGGTGACCAGCTCGCCAACTAAGCAAGTGCATGTGTGGCAGCGTGTGGCTTCTAGGCCAACTAAGTCAAGCACCTGCATGGTGGCATGCAGATCTTCGTGAAGACCCTGCCACCGCACCAGCATAGTAACTAGCCAGCCTGCATGGCACTGCATGCCTCGTTGGCTGGACGCGCGTCGAAGCAAGGCGAGGCGGCGACGGACGGAACGGGCTCTGTTGCCGTCCCCGATAAAGCAAGAGGACACATAAGCGGCGCATTTAATGTGTTTGTCCTGTGATGTCAGGCAATAAGCTTGTACACTGTAGATACTTTTCACCTCCTGTGTGCCACGGTGGCGACCCCTTTGACGTATAAAAAGAGGCCCGATGCGTACTGAGGAAGGATTCAGACTTTTTGGCTAGGCATGCACCGCAGCTAGTTCAAAAACTCAAGAACATCAAATAACACCAAGGCAGGACTAGGGTATTACACATCTCTGCAGCCCGAACCTGGGTAAAATTCTGTCGCGTTGATAACTAGACCTGCTCTTTGCACAGCTCCGCGCCCCGCCAACCGTAGAAGGGATCCTCGTGATCCCATAGGTGTCGTTTCCCCCGACAGAAACGAAAAGAAAAAGAGAAGAAACAAATGCCCACACCGGCGGATAAAAAAACGAAGAAGCTTCGCGACCGCCACGCCCACCGGCCAACGGCGATCCTCCACCAAGCTTCTATACTGCGAAGCGCCGGCACCAATCAACACCTCCAAGAAGGGACGCGACGGTGACGACGCTGCTGCCAAGGGTTTCCCCCGATACGCGACGAGTAGAGAGGAAGGGTACCCCCGACGTCCTCCAGGAAGGTCCGGCGGCACCCTCAGGCACCACCGCGTCGGTGTTGGCTTCACCTCGGGCGCTCCGAAGCACGCCACCAAACAAGCCACCACTCTGCACTCTGCGCCAAAACGGTCTTGAAGGTTCCATATATGCCGCCTCACCACGGTACCGAATCGAAGCCCGTGTGGCCCGCTGCTTGCACCATTGTGAATGGAGCCCTGCCACTGACTCGAAGCCGAAGAAGATATGCTGTGCTTGCCCTGACACCGAGAGGCTGAGGGATGAGTGCATCGTCGAGTATGGGGAATCTGCGTGTACCAAGTGGATCGAGGCTCATAAGAGATGCCTCCGTGCCGAGGGGTTCAAGGTCTGATTCTTCTCTAGTTCCCTTAGGATGTTACATTTGCTTTCATGGATGTTGCAGAACATGCTATTCAGGATTCAGTTATAGTAGTCATCTTGTGTTGCAATGTGGTTTCGTGTACGGTTAGCGGGCTAGATACGGATTTCCATGGGAAACAAATTACTGTTGAGTGTGACTTTATGGGTTATATTAAGCAATCATCTTGGTGATTTTGTCTTCTTTTTTTCTTTCTTTATTTTTTTTTTTTTGCTTTTCATGGCAATGGGAGATAAACTTTCTTGGTGTGAAAATTTCCTAGTGGTAACTGACAAGGCAACATCAAGAATGGGAGCCTTCAAGTTTATTTACCAAAATACCAATGGTTTCCATGGCATAACCATTTTTATTCTCTTCTCCCCCTTTTCCCCAGCACCAATCAATCGCTCATCACCTATGAAGTAGTTAATTATTTTCTACTTGCAAGTACTCTGCATCACTCTCTCCATGCATCTTACGCAGTTTTTAGACCTTTTTCGCTAGGCATCATACGAATCTTCAGGATTTGGGCAATGGCTTCCCAGCCAGGAATGACACAGAACATCCTAAATGGTAAATGCCCGCCTCTCACCAAAACAAATGTCAGCCCCATCCTCCTACCTGCACACAAGACTACATTATTATGGCGTCAAAAGATTGTTGCTTAAACTGCAAGTGCAGAACAGGAATAACAATGCGAGTATGCCTGACCAGCTGAGTACCATGGGTACCAGCGGATCTTAGTGTTGACCAAGGTGGCTGAACGAAAACCTTGTCGCGGTCACCGGGACAACCGAATCTGTGTCGCCACTGCACTCGCCATTGAAAAACGTTGCACATTGTGCTGCATTGAAAGAAATGCTTTGCCAGTTTCAGACTCTTGTGAGAGGCCGGGGAATCCCCCTTTTCGAAAAAAAAAGTTTGAGACTCTTGTGCTTACCTGAACACCCATATCCTGATTCCAGCTTTGATCAGCATCCTGTACGTAGGCAGCATCGACAACTCGGAGTCGTTCCATGTCTTGATGTGCACATCACTGTCAAATGTCAAAACATCCCTCGCTTGTTAATATATTCAAGGCCCCACCCATAACGAGGATGACGAAGAAAAGTCCGTCTGAAACTGAACCTGCAGGTGGTCCATCTGTAGGGAATCCTTGTAATGTTGGCGTGCATCGGCCTATGCACGTCGAGCCGGTTGTAGTACTTCTCGATCGGCGTAGGTCTCGGTGCAGGGGTCGTAGCTGTTGGACCTCCGGCGTATGAGGATGTCCTTGAACCTGAGCACTGCACGGCGGTGCCTGCGGGGGTGCGGTGGAGTTGCCGGAGGACGACGATGACGAGTCGGAGGCAGCGTGGCAGGAGGGGTGTATATGTTTTTTTTTTTTTGAGAATGACTACCCAAATAGTTACACAGAGGTGTTACATTCAGATAGCATAAGGCCGCTTAACTGCTCGGGGACGTTTGCAATCAAAAACAAATCATCGTGTTGCCTTGCTCTAGCGGCTAGCTCGTGTGCCAGTTGATTGCATTCCCTGGGTATGTGTTTGATACTGACTGACTCAAAAACAGTCATAGCATCTTTGATCTCGCATATAATCTGAAAGCAGTCCGAGCGATTTGACCTCCCCTTCTCCAGTTCCTTGGCAATCAGTACATTGTCTGTCTCTAATATAATCTTGCCATTAAAAACTGAGGACAACGACTGGAGACCAACCAACATAGCCTGTCCCTCCGCTTCCTCAATAGACCTGCATATCCTAGTCCGGCAACTAACAGACATGAGAGCCAATCCTCCGTGGTCCCTTGCAACAGCTCCAACACAAGTTTCACCAGTTCTCGCACTGAACGCCGCATCTGAATTTAGTTTGACACTCCCAATCTCTGGTCTTTCCCATCGATTCTGATCATCAGTGGGTTGGATAGGTGCAATAGCTGACAGTGGAGCGATCCTTTTGTCCCCGACACCATCGGTTGACAGTGCCAGGTTCCTCAACTCTTCCTCATAATTCGCAAGGAATGCCGTGGACCTCGATACTGATTCTTTTCCATCACTATGCACACAATTTTCACGCAAAAACCAGGCTCGCCACAGTAGTAGCATGATTTTAATTCTGGTCTCAGTATCATGCTTATCTAACAAAATATGAAGCCAATCCTTGCCTGTGTACCAGAATTCTTTCTCGTTTGGTAAATCCCAAACCTCCTTCATAGCAAATCTGAGCGCTTTGCTTTTTGTACAAGAGATTATGGCGTGATATTCATCTTCTTCACCATTGCCGCAGATGTCGCAAGTACTGTCATGTACTAGTGTTCTTTTGCACTTGTTCTTTTTAGTAGCCAGTGTGCTTGTAGCAATCCTCCAGCCAAAGATTTTTATTCTCTCTGGTATTTTCATTTTCCAAATAACATCCCAGATGCTACGGTCACCCACGCCTCGAGAAGAATCTGAGGCTCCTGTGGCTATGTTGCTTTCAATCGCAGCCGCGAGCTTGTATGCACTTCTAACAGTGAACATCCGTTTTCTCATAATGCCAAGCTACACAGTCCTCCACATCAATCGACGGAATCTTGATTTTGCAAATCTCCTCAGCATCAAAAGGATAGAAAATTTGTTCTACGAGTTCCTTGTTCCACTCTTTTGTGTCCGGTGCCAGAAGCTGACTAACCCACCGCAGTCTAGATCTTTTTATGAAGTTTGCCGTCCTTAAACCTTCCTTTCTTGGGATCCATTGGTCCCGTTGGATTTGAATGCTCTTCCCATTTCCCACCTTCCAAATTATCCCTTTCTTTAAGAGCTCTAACCCTTTTTCAATCGCTCTCCAAACCGGCGACGCATCCGCGGAAAAGACAGTACTTAAAATGTCGCTCTTTGGATAGTATTTCGATTTTAACACCCTCGCACACAAGCTGTTGGGTTGTTGAATCAGCCTCCACCCTTGTCTGGCAAGGAGTGCAACATTAAAAAGGTGCATGTCCCTGAATCCGATCCCCCTTGATCTCTTTGGTTTAGTCATTCGCTCCCAAGACATCCAGTGCACTTTCCTGTGTCCTTCCTCGTCTCCCCACCAAAAGTCCCGTATCATTCTCTCATATTTCTCGCAAAAACCTTTGGATAGCAAGAACACCCCCATAGTGAATGTTGGGAGAGCTTGCACCACTGATTTAACATGCACTTCTTTAGCCGCATATGACATGAATCTTTCATTCCAATTGTTGCATCTCTTTCCTAGTCTATCCATGATTGGCTGGAAATTTTCATCCTTCATTCTCCCTTCCGGAGTCGGAAGCCCCAAGTACTTGCTCTCAAAAGTTGAGGTCTCCACTTCCAAGACAGATTTGATCTCCTCTCTTGTTTGATTTGGGCATTTCTCACTAAAGAGAATAGAACACTTACTCGAGCTTAGAAGTTGACCCGTGGATCTTTGGAAAATGTTTAGCACCTCCTTAACCATTGTAGCTTGGTCCACCGTGGCCTTGAAAAAGAGCATGCTATCATCCGCAAAAAGTAAGTTTGAAATGCCTGGGCTGTTTCTAGCTATTTTCAAAGGAGTGATCCGGCCCCCTGCAATCTCCCGATTGAGTAAATTAACCAAGCCATCCGCTACAAACAGAAATAAATAGGGACTGAGAGGGTCCCCCTGGCGAAGTCCTCGCGATGGATTGAAAAATTCTAGATGCTCCCCATTGCATTTGACGGAGAACCTGACCGTGGTCACACATTCCATAATCCAATTCGTCCACTTCTGGCAGAACCCAATCTTACCAAGAACTCCCTCCAAAAAAGCCCAGTCAACCCTGTCATATGCCTTTGCCAAATCAAGTTTGTAGGCACAATAGCTATCCCGTGGGCTTCTGCTTAGTTGAATCTTATGGAAGCACTCAAACGCAATAAGAGCATTATCCGTGATCATTCTTCCAGGAACAAAAGCGCTCTGGGTCTCAGAGATCAATCCATCCAACAAAGGTCTAAGGCGATTCGCCAAACATTTTGAAATCACCTTATATATAACGTTACACAAGCTTATGGGGCGGAAATCCTTCAAAGATTGGGGGTTATTTCCTTTCGGGATGAGCACAATCACTGTATCATTTATGCCCTCAGGCATTTTTCCGGTATCAAAAAAGTGCAGCACCGCTTTCACTACGTCCTCCTTCAGTACCCCCCAATTCCTTTGGAAAAAGCGGGCTGGAAAACTATCAGGGCCCGGGGCTTTCAGAGGCCCGATCTGGAATAAGGCATCACCTACCTCCTCACTAGTGAAATCTTTAATTAACAAACTGTTCGTCTCATCACTAACAGTTCTCGGCATCAACTCAATGAGCTCATGTGGAACCACCCCAACGTCTTTAGTGTACAGATTCTTGAAAAAGTTTGTTGTGTGTTCCTCAATGTCCTTCTTTTCCTCAAACCAATTACCTGCCTCGTCTTTTAGCTTTGTGATCGAGTTTTTCTTCCTCCTCCAAGTGGCTTTCCTCTGAAAATATTTCGTATTTCTATCACCTTCCCTTAACTCCGTCACCCTCGACCGTTGTCTCCACATCTCCTCTCTTAGAAGTAATTCATCCTGCTCCTTAGACAGTTGTTTTATCTTTATTTGCTGCGCAGCCGATGAGGGAGTGCTCCACAGCTTGCTTATTTGTTTTCTAATCTCAGACGTCTTCTTCAAGACTGAACCGAAATCCCTTGCAGCCCACTGTTTTAAATCCCTTTGCATGGCTTCCAGCTTGGATCCAACTTCCTGTAGCGTCCCTGCATCTCCACTCCTCCTCCACGATCTGACGACTGAACTGCTCAATGATTCAGCTCTTTCCCACATATATTCATATCTGAAGCAATGTGCCTTCTTTTTATTTACAGGTCTCCATTCCTTCCTGGCCCCAAATCGCACCAACAAAGGCAAATGGTCTGACCGGGTGGAACACACGTGCTCAACTGATGCTTCTTTAAACATGTCACTCCACTCCGCAGAGGCCACGCCTCGATCTAGTCTCGCCTTAACATTCCTTGCTCCATTTTGTTTATTGTCATATGTCCACAATGGCCCCCTATATCCAAGATCAAACAATCCACATTCAAATAAAACGTCATGGAAGTTAGCCATATTCCTTTCCGAACGTTTAGTACAAGATATGTGCTCGGTTTGCCACATCGTTTCATTGAAATCACCAACAAGAAACCACCGAACCTTGGCAACATCCTTTATTCTCCTTAACAAATCCCACATGTGATGGCGCTCATGTGCTTTTGGTTCCCCATAAACAAATGTACCTCGCCATTGTTGGCCGTGAGGGTTTAAACGGATCAGCACATCGATATACCTCAATCCCGCGGCAAGCTTTATTATTTCACCACTTTCATCATAAAAAAGTGCAATACCAGCTCCTTTCCCTACGCCGGACTGCACGATACAATGTTTCAGACCTAGCCTCCATCTCAAATTACTAACGACCTTATTGCTTTGTCGAGTTTCAGAGAGAAAGACTATCTTAGGCTTGTACGTCTGCACTAAGCAAACCAACTCCTGGACTGTCCGTGGCTGCCCGAGGCCCCGGCAGTTCCAACTCAACAGGTTTGTTCCATGCGTGATGGGTTGCTGCTGCTTATCCTCATATCTCACCGTCTTTGAAACCTGCGATCTTGCTTTAAAATCCTTTCCTCTGTCAGGCGGATCACCCGGCTGAGTTTTGCGAATCCAAACCTTCTTGCTTTGGCTTTCCCTATCATTTCTATTTCGGTTCAGATTGTCAACAAAATTCTGTACCACTGTCACATTTGCTGCACCTGCCACAAACTGAGGATCTATATGCTGCTCACCGCTCCCCGTTACCTTCTGTCCCCTCCTTGCACCATGATCCAAACCGACTAAATTATGCTGCTTTCTTCCCTCTACAAACAAATTTCTTTCTATGCTGCACCAAGACCGCTGCAGTACATCACCCGGCTGCCCACTATCCACCGTCGGTTGTTGATCCCTACCTGTGTCACTATCATCCTTGAGAGAATTTTGCCTTCTCCCTTTCTCCTCCGTTGGAACATCTTCTGTGCCCGTCGCTAGGTGACCCTCTGCCGGAACCAGACGATCAACAAGTCGGAATCCTTCCTCCCTGCCAATATCCCACTCCCTCCTGATCTGATCCATCTTCCTCTTGATGCGCTGTAGTCCTTGATTTGTGTGGTACTCCTGTTTGTCTCCCGTCTTCATCTGATTCTCGCCGCCCGCTCTCGCCTTCCTTACGACCTCTCGAATCTTACTCCTCACTCTGATCCAGGAATCGCGAAGGCCCAAAGGGTCCTCGCCTCCGCCGGCCGTCACTGGGGACGCCGGATCCTCTCTCTCTCTCTCTTGGGTATCGGATCTCACCACCGAGATGGCTATAGCAGCCCCGCCTGACGATCGCCCCCGAGTCGCCTCGGGGACGGGGGCGTCAATCACGGGGGCGTCCATCGGATACCCCTCCGTTTAGTGTCCTTTGTTCTGTCTGTTCAGGAGGGGTGTATTTAGATATATTATAACCGAGCACTCTTCCATCCCTCTCAAGCCATCAGCCTTTTGAGCCATCGGATCTCGCCCTGTAGACATTATTGGCCATGGATGCACTTCTCCCGTATGGGTGTACGCAAACTGGATTGGGCTGCTGCTCCCGTAACAAAATCCGATGTTTCCTGTTAATTGGGCCAACTTAGGATTGGACTGTGCCGACTTGGCCTTGCTGGGTTTACCTCTCTCCGAAACCGCTCGCTCCTCCCCTACTTCTCTCCTCTCGCGCGGCGATGAATCGTGCGTTGCTGCCTCGGTGGGTCCAGGGGCGGGGAGGGACTTGCTACCCGATGCGACGCCACAGGTGACAGGGCGACCTCGCTGGTCTGGCATTCATGGGATGGGGGCAATCAACCGTTCCTCAATTGAGTAGTACAAAGTTTGAGGAAATAAATCACCATTGCTACCATCCTTTATGGTGATTGAAGTCGCCACTCCGGATGCCGATAATTGCATGCGGTTATCGCCCGTGCTCAACGCTTGTACTACTATTCCTTCCCCACCCTCTCTTTACTTGGCGGTGTCTTCTCGGCAGCCGTTGTTGAGCCACTCTTTCTCCATGTAATTCATGATTCATTATTAGTGATGCTGTTATTTTTCTATCGGTTGATACACCTGCCCTAGGTCTATGGATTCAACACGAGTCTGCTTGGTTGCCCTCTCGCCTTGCTGCAGATTCCCTTCTTCCTACCTGCCCTCTTTCTCAGAATTTGTTATGGTTTCTTACTGATCTCTTTCTCTTCCAATTTAATTCAAGTGGTGTCGTTGGTTGGGTTGGCCTTGACTGGTTCCTCAGTTGGCTGAAAGTATCCTAATGCTGTTGATTTCCATTGCCTAAAAGCCAAGTTAGTATGTGTGTAAATCTGTGTATGTATGTCTATTATTCCTACAGTATCATTCCATTTTCTAGGCATATTATTTATTGAAATAAGTGCACTGCCTTTGGATGCGACAATTGGCAGATTGTTGGACGGAGGAGGCATCTCAAGTTCTTTGTCCAATCCTGTGATGTATCTTTTTTATTTGGGATTGGAGATACAAGAGATACTGATTTATTATTTTCCATCTGGGTTCACTTTTCTTTGTAAATTATAACTTGTAGCTCTCAGCTCACTAATTTAATGCATAACGCTGGTTAGCGCCTTATTATCTCCTCAGATTGTTTTTTTGGTTTATAATGTTATATTTTATCCAAATTGCTTAACAATGAGCAAAATAAGCAGGTTACTTGTGTGATGTTTCAAAGATAACATTTTCCATACGATACATTCGTAAATCGTCATTTTATTCATATCGGATCTCGCCCTGTAGACATTATTGGCCATGGATGCACTTCTCCCGTATGGGTGTACGCAAACTGGATTGGGCTGCTGCTCCCGTAACAAAATCCGATGTTTCCTGTTAATTGGGCCAACTTAGGATTGGACTGTGCCGACTTGGCCTTGCTGGGTTTACCTCTCTCGAAACCGCTCGCTCCTCCCTACTTCTCTCCTCTCGCGGCGATGAATCGTGCGTTGCTGCCTCGGTGGGTCCAGGCGGGGAGGACTTGCTACCCGATGCGACGCCACGGTGACAGGCGACCTCGCTGGTCCGGCATTCATGGGATGGGGGCAATCAACCGTTCCTCAATTGAGTAGTACAAAGTTTGAGGAAATAAATCACCATTGCTACCATCCTTTATGGTGATTGAAGTCGCCACTCCGGATGCCGATAATTGCATGCGGTTATCGCCCGTGCTCAACGCTTGTACTACTATTCCTTCCCCACCCTCTCTTTACTTCGGCAGTGTCTTCTCTGGCAGCCGTTGTTGAGCCACTCTTTCTCCATGTAATTCATGATTCATTATTAGTGATGCTGTTATTTTTTCTATCGGATTGATACACCTGCCCTAGGTCTATGGATTCAACACGAGTCTGCTTGGTTGCCCTCTGCCTTGCTGCAGATTCCCCTTCTTCCTACCTGCCCTCTTTCTCAGAATTTGTTATGGTTTCTTACCTGATCTCTTTCTCTTCAATTTAATTCAAGTGGTGTCGTTGGTTGGGTTGGCGCGCGACTGGTTCCTCAGTTGGCTGAAAGTATCCTAATGCTGTTGATTTCCATTGCCTAAAAGCCAAGTTAGTATGTGTGTAAATCTGTGTATGTATGTCTATTATTCCTACAGTATCATTCCATTTTCTAGGCATATTATTTATTGAAATAAGTGCACTGCCTTTGGATGCGACAATTGGCAGATTGTTGGACGGAGGAGGCATCTCAAGTTCTTTGTCCAATCCTGTGATGTATCTTTTTTATTTGGGATTGGAGATACAAGAGATACTGATTTATTATTTTCCATCTGGGTTCACTTTTCTTTGTAAATTATAACTTGTAGCTCTCAGCTCACTAATTTAATGCATAACGCTGGTTAGCGCCTTATTATCTCCTCAGATTGTTTTTTTGGTTTATAATGTTATATTTTATCCAAATTGCTTAACAATGAGCAAAATAAGCAGGTTACTTGTGTGATGTTTCAAAGATAACATTTTCCATACGATACATTCGTAAATCGTCATTTTATTCATATATAATTATTTATTGTCGACTTATGAAATTGCTTCTACCATCATCATCATTCATAATGGAGAATCATTTTTAGACAACTATATTTGTCTGCTCATTTTTTCCTTTAGATGTTCTTCTTCGTTTAGTTGCTCCAATGGCCTTGGGCCAGATAATTAGTTCACGTGGACTGTCATACCTCATATCTTCATGTTTTAGCATATATGCATTAAGGATATGTGACTGGTTAATAAAATGGATGCATGCATCGTGTTGATGCAAAGGCCGGGGGTCATCCTCCTTTTTGAAAAAAAAGAAAGATATGTGATTGCTTATGTTTCCCTTGTTTTATTGTATGCGATAGTTTACTTCCGTGAAGGCACGAGACAACAGTGACACTCTCCCCTCCTATTGTGATGACGTGAGGTGGTGGTAATGGCTCGATGAAGCCGACGAGATTAACGTGAAAGAAACTTTCCCCGTGAACCCGTCGAGAAAAAAATTGTACAGGAAACTGAGGCACCCTTAGATTTCCCAATCTTCAATCCCGTACGATGAATCATCTCTGGCTTCATCTCATAGGGGATTTCGTGCAGGTAATAATTAAGTTAAAAGACAAATATTTCTCTTTCATGTGACCTATTCCCTTAACTCTCTTGCTGCACAGGTGGGCTCCTTGAGTTAAACTGAGGCTGCCTACTAAGCACATCACTTCAATAAGTTGGTTATCTAAATATTACTCCCTCCGTCCCATAATGTAAGCCGTTTTTTTGACTCTAATGTAGTGTTAAAAAACATCTTATATTTTGGGACGGAGGGAGTACTATATACTATCTGAGTCCGGCACTTCCTAGAACCACCTTTTTAAATTTCTACTGTACGTATAGAGTAGTAAAGAAAAATAAATAAACTCTAGAATCATCAGGGCCAGGTGTCATGTATGTATGAACGATAAATCATTGTCATTTAGATATTTTCTACATTTCATTTTCTGTACACTAATTTTTTGTGTATACCTGTGTCTTAACTTTTAATTTCGGATGAGTTTCATCTAATGATGTCAGACCATTTCAGTGAGTATGAATATTAAATCATTGCCATTTTGATATTTCCTAAATTTTGATTTTTGTACTTTCAGATGCCTTTCATCCGAAGATGTTAGACTACTTTTGTGATAATTTTGTTTCCGCTTGTCCTTACTTCAAGATGATTCCCACATAACCAGGATTCTCATCTTTTGGTCTGTTTTTTGGACGTGTGCAGTTAAGCTATCTGCTTCCAAAACCACGAGAAAGTCAATAAATAACACCTTTGAAACAATTTGTAGATTTATATGGCTAATTTTCATACTACTACCTCTCTCTCAGTTTACAGGGCGTGCGCGTATCCTTAGGTCGTCAATTTGACAAACCTAATACAAATCATATATTACAAAAAGTATACCAATATAAACTTTAGATGTTCTATTTTTAAAGATATAATTTTTGTGTTATATAGTTTATATTAAGGTGATCAAATTGGCAACTTAGGTATACGCATAGGACTTGTAAACTGAAACGGAGGTAGTAACATTTTTTTCAAGATTTAATACATTCACCAAATTCCTAGCATTTTATCATCACAATGGACGGGCGCAGCAACGCGTGCCATCAATGATCTAGTATGTTGTACTACTGATTGATGTCCCCGAACTCGTGGTGCGGTTGCAGGCATTCGAAACGCTGGCGCTGCTGAAGTTGCACAACTTAGGATGGCCCGGTCGGTGCGGTCGGAGATCATGGCTTGCGTCCACCAGTAGGTCACCGTGCTGACGTTGTCATAATAGTTGTTGGTCACCGCGTTCCTGACCTGCGTACATCACGATCAACAAAAAGATGGAAGATTCAGTGCGATGATCCACTGGTGGAATGCTGTAGCCTGTAACAGAGCTTTTGAGTGTGGTCCTCACACGGATTCCTTTTAGGTTGATGAAGGGATTCGGTGAAGCCTTGTTGTATTTGACGATCTTCCTTGCCAACTGGGGCACGTAAGTATAAGAAATCCTCCCTCCCTTGCTTGCATTAAGTGTACCACGGTGTTTGTACTTAAATTATCAGGTATGCAGTTCTTATATTACCATGCAATTTACATGAAAATTACTGGGCTATGTTTTTCAAGAATTGTTTCCCCCTTGGTCAAAGTTATTGCCGTGTTTATATGTAAGTTATCAGGTGAACAGTGCGTATATTAGCACACTATTTTCGCATAAGTTATCGAGGTATATTTTTGAACAACTTTTTCTCCCCTTGGTCAATATTACCAAGGTGTTTTGCTCGTAAATTATTGAGTATGCGGGAGGTACATTAGCATACTTTTACACATAAGCTAGCAACGATATGTTTTTCAACAACAATTTACCGAGCTAATTTCACATAAGTTACCGAGCTTATATTATCCAAGAACTTTTTCTCCCCGTCATATAAAGTATGTGTTCATATATTATCATGATATGTTATAAAGTATGTGTTCATATGTTATCATGATATGTTTTCAACAAATTTTCCCTCTTGGTCAAAAAAGTTATCACGGTGGTTGCACGTAAGTTATCGCGTATACGGGTTGTTTAGTACCATATTATTTTCACATAATTTACCGGGGTATGTTTTCAACAACTTTTTCTTCCGGTAAAACAAGTTACCGCGGTGTTTCTATGTAAGTTATCGAGTGTGCGGTTTGTAAAGTACCATGCTATTTTCACATAATTTATCAATGGTGTGTTTTCCAACAATTTTCTTCATTCTTGGTTAAATTTACCGTGGTGTTTGTACGTAAGTTATCGTGTATGCGGTTTATATATCACCATCTTATTTTCGCGTAAGTTATTCATGGTATATTTTCAACAATTTTTTCCATGGTTTAAAGTTATCGTGATATTTGTGCATTAGTTACCACGTCCGAGATGCGTATGTTACCATAATATTTACACAGATGTAATTGGGGTATATTTTCAACAATTTGTTTCTCCGGGGTTAAGCTACTGCACGTGGGCTACATAAGTTACCACACCTGTGGTATGTAAGTTATCATGGAAGTTTCACTGAAGTAACTGCGGGGAAATGTTTTTCAACATTTTTTTCCCTTTGATCAATGATACTGCGGTGTTTATAGGTAAGTTATCAGATTTACGGTTCTCAGTGCAGTGGTTAGCACATTGGTAATGGTGGTTAGTGGTATACTGGAAAGATAAGTGGTAATGGTGGAGGAGGTACATGCATGCGTTTCTGTTGGCCCTCTCCATGGCCCCTGAATCATCCATGAGAGCAGATATGGTGTCTGAAGTATCATCTCCTTGACAGATTCTTTTCTTTTGCAATCACCAGTTGCATCTGATATGTTTGTTTGACTGCTATTCACTTGCATCTTTAGTGAATTTTCGTTCGGGGTCTAAATTCAGCAACTCGTGCACATCTTTCATACCAGAAAAAAGTGCCAGACGGATCTGCTATATACACTCACAGTTGCTCCAACCCAACTCATGCAAACCACTAACCTACTACTGCTCCTCGGCCATCTTCCTCCTCCATGCTGCCAGATCAAGTTAGATCCTCAAATTCTCCCCTGCAATCAAAGATGTCATCACGCGGTGGACGAGCTAGGTATCGGCACGGTGATGGCGATGCGACGCGATGGGCCAGTGGAGCGGCGGAAGCTCGCTGGGCCGGTGACGCGAGGCGACATGGCCCAGGCGGTGGAAGCGGGCATCATCAGGGCGGCATCGGGGTCTAACCGGTAGCGGCCAACAGGCGAGGGCCGGCATGATGGCTCGCACTAGCGAGGGTTGGGACAGTGGAAGCGTCGGAGTAGGTGGCTCACGGTGGGGTGGGGAAGAAGGTGGCTCATGGTCGGGTGCATGCGACCAGGGTGAGCGGGAGGAGGAACGACGATTCTCACCGCGCTCGAATGCGAGGGCGACTTGGACAGAGGCAGACGCGGAAGCCGTTGAGGAGACACTAATGTCCGGAAACGGCTCAGCCAAGGAAGAAAACGACGATTGCATGGTCAGTGCCAAGCTCCTGTGGACGGGCAATTGCGCAGGAGGACGGCAGACGTCGCAGCGGAGCTTCCCGTCGACGAGGTTGTAACACCCTCAGTGTCATGCTACAGTAATCCTCTGTTAATGGTGCCAGGTCACCATGCTTACTGAACTAATTATCACTTGATGAAAAATCAAAGTCAAATTCAAATTCAAATTATGAGGGAAATTAAAAATTTATCAAACATGAAAACAGAAATGTTCATCATGTGCCAAATATTCCACAGCTAATATTGGTGGTGAGCCAACATTTTTGCAAAGGGTTTAAGTGGCCTAAACTACTTAAAACAGTGACCAAAGCAATAAATTAAATGCCCTTTTCAATTTATAAAATTGGCAACTATTCCAAAAGCCTCCCATCCTTTTTGTGGCAGTGCACTTTAATTCTTTGAAATTATTTTGGTCAGTGGCATAATTTTGCAAAGTCATTATTGGTAAAAAGGAAAATGCAAAAGCTGCTGAAAATAAATAAAAGGAAACTAACAGAAAAGGAAAAGGGAGAGAGAGAGGGCAACCCCCCTCCTCCCTGGACTACACCCACCTGGGCCGGCCCACTCCAGCTGGCCAGCCCACTCCCCCTCCCCGGTCGTCTCCCCCCTCGCACTGTTCCACGACCCGAGTCGCTACAGCGCCCCGTCGCCGCCGAACCCACCTCGCCGGCCACGCTGCTACAGGCGCCGCGGGGAGGATAAGGCCTCCACGCCCTGACGCCTTGAGTACCCCTCCCCTCACCTACGGCCACTCCCACTCCTCTCTGCCTCTGCCTCTCCCCACCAGATCCCCTCTCGAGCTCTCTCCATCTGCTCCGAGCGCCATCGCCGCCGCGTCTTCGTCATCTCCGTGGCCACCGTGCCTTCGACGCGGCCTGGCCTGTGACGCCCCCGATTCAATCGTACACTAATCATGCACGCAAACGTGTACGATCAAGATCAGGGACTCACGGGAAGATATCACAACACAACTCTAAAACATAAATAAGTCATACAAGCATCATAATACAAGCCAGGGGCCTCGAGGGCTCGAATACAAGTGCTCGATCATAGGCGAGTCGCGAAGCAACAATATCTGAGTACAGACATAAGTTAAACAAGTTTGCCATAAGATGGCTAGCACAAACTGAGATACAGATCGAAAGAGGCGCAGGCCTCCTGCCTGGGATCCTCCTAAACTACTCCTGGTCGTCGTCAGCAGCCTGCACGTAGTAGTAGGCACCTCCAGTGTAGTAGTCGTCGTCGACGGTGGCGTCTGGCTCCTGGGCTCCAACATCTGGTTGCGACAACCAGAAAGAAAGGAAAAGGGGGAAAAGGGGGGAGAAAGCAACCGTGAGTACTCATCCAAAGTACTCGCAAGCAAGGAGCTACACTACATATGCATGGGTATATGTGTAAGGAGGCCATATCAGTGGACTGAACTGCAGAATGCCAGAATAAGAGGGGGATAGCTAATCCTGTCGAAGACTACGCTTCTGGCAGCCTCCGTCTTGCAGCATGTAGAAGAGAGTAGATTGAAGTCCTTCAAGTAGCATCTCCAAGTAGCATCTCCAAGTAGCATCTCCAGTAGCATCGCATAGCATAATCCTACCCGGCGATCCTCCTCGCCGCCTGTTAGAGAGCGATCACCGGGTTGTATCCGCACTTGGAAGGGTGTGTTTTATTAAGTATCCGGTTCTAGTTGTCATAAGGTCAAGGTACAACTCCGGTCGTCCTTTTACCGAGGGACACGGCTATTGAATAGATTAACTTCCTGCAGGGTGCACCACATAACCCAACACGCCGAGCCCATTTGGCGGACACACTTTCTGGGTCATGCCCGGCCTCGGAAGATCAACACGCCGCAGCCCCACCTAGGCACACAGAGAGGTCAGCCCGCCGGTCTAAATCCTATGCGCGCGCAGTGCAGGCCCATCATACGAGCACACACGCGTTGCGAGGAAGGCCGAAATGCAGACCTAGCAACCTCCATTACAAAGGAAGTTGCGTTAACGCAGTCCAATCCGGTAGCGCCGCTCGTCAGCCGACGTCAAGAAGGCTTCGGTGATACCACGACGTCGGGATACCCATAACTACTCCCGTAGATGGTTAGTGCGTATAGACCAAATGGCCAGACTCAGATCAAATACCAAGATCTCGTTAAGCGTGTTATTATGAAGCAAACGCGGACGCCGACCAGGGCCAGGCCCACCTCTCACCTAGGCGGTCTCAACCTGCCCTGTCGCTCCGACACAAAGATACACACAGAGGGCCGTCGGGACAAAGGTCCTTTCAGCCCCCAATCCGTGAATCACTCGCGGGTACTCTTCGAGCGGACCCGACTTTAGTCACCATCTGTATAGTATGTATGTATGTATAGTATATACCCGTGATCACCTCCCGAGTGATCACGGCCCAATAGTATAGCAAGGCAGACCGACAAGAAGGTAGGGCCAATGATGATAAACTAGCATCCTATACTAAGCATTTAGGACTACAGGTAAGGTATCAACTGATGTAGCAACAATGTCGCTATGCATCGTAATAGGATCAACGAAAGCAAGAACATGCTACACTACTCTAATGCAAGCGGTATAGAGGAGAATAGGCGATATCTGGTGATCAAGGGGGCTTGCTGGTTGCTCGGCAAGAGAGAGGGTCGTCAACTCCGTAGTCGAACCGGGCAAAGCAGCGTCGGTCTCGTAGTCTACCGAGAGGAGAGGGGAAGAAACAATGAATACAATGCAAACAGATGCATATCGATGCATGACAAGACAAGTAACGATGCTAGGTGTGCCCAATCGCGGTAGTAGGTGATACTGACGAGGGGGAAACATCCGGAAAGTATTCGGTGTTCGCGCTTTGATTGGTGAACCGGAGGGGAAAGTTGCGTGTTCGATATGCTAGGGGTGTGTGGTGGATGAACGGGCTGCGATCCGGGTTCGCTCTCGCTGCGTTCGGGCAACTTTCATGTAGAAAGTATTTTCATCCGAAGTTACGGATTAAAAGATATGATTTTCTAAAGATTTAAATCATTTTCGATTTATTTTAAAAGCGTAAAAGGTTTATTGCGTCAGTGATGGCGTCGACACTGCGTCAGCTCTGTGACAAGTCAAACCGACAGTGGGACCCACTGTCGGCCCTCTGCTTAACAGAGGCTTAACTAAACTAACGAGGTTAGTTAGGGCGTGGGCCCCAAAGATCGATGACTAGTTAGTACTAACTAACTAACTAATTTAACTAATGTTTTAATTAATCGCTTTTATTTAGAAAACATTTATTTAACAAAATATGCGATGGGGCCCGCGTGTCAGAGACACTGTGTGTGCCCGATCGGCCTGATTGACTTGGTCAACGTGGCGATTAGGCCCCCAGCCCTGAGCGGCGACCGAGGTGGGGCCCGCCTAGCCACGTCGATGGACGGCGCCGGGATGACGCCGGCGAGGCAAAACGCGGCGGCGCGGCTCGGGAGGTGGCCGGAAATCGCCTACAGGGCACCAGATCGAGCGGGACCGGTCGCGTTCGAACGGCAAGACGACGGCGGAGTGAGTGGGGGTGGTTGTAGAGGCGGTGGTGGCCGGAGTCGAGCGCCACGGGCTCGTCGGCGGCGAGGTGGTTCGGGCGTGTGATGAAGATGGCGACACAGCGCGCTTCGGGGTGAATGGGAAGGCTAGGGAGGACCTGCGCGACGCGCAGAGCACAACGGGCTCGGCCCCGTGACCATTTGGTCACCGGAAGGGCGCCGGTGACGAGCGCAGGCGGCGACGCGTTCGGGCGCTCATCGGGGATGGCGCTAGGAGGCACGGGAGGGAGCATTCGTAGGCGCGTTGGACTCCTAGGGACCCCAGGAGCACAACGGTGAGTCCGGGCGTGCGTGACGGCGGTCGTGGCCACGGCGGCGAGGTACGCCGCGGCGACCAGAGCCTCGGCAATGGCGGCGGCTGGCTACAGCGCGCTAGGGGAGCTAGAGGGTGGAGGAGGGAGGCAGCTCACCTAGCGGCATGCACGAAGGCCGGTGGCAGTTTAGTAGCAGCAGGGGGTGTCGCCGGAGTTGGTGAAGAACGCGGCCGCCGGAGATGAGGGCGAAGGGATCCGTGATGCGGGCTCCTCCGCCCACCGAGGCCTCCGGTGGACGAGGAAGACGATGGAGGCGTCGTTGGACACGCAGGTGCGGCGAGGCGATGGCTGTGGCCGCGTGATTCACGGCGGCGGTTCCATGGCGGCGTTCGGGCGTGGTGGGGGAACGCGGAGGAGGGCGCGGTGGATCTGGAGGGGGAGCGCAGGGACCGAGGGGGAGTGGGGGCGAATGGGAGGAGGGACCGAGGAGGCGCGGCGTCGGCGCCCTTATCCACCCCGACGCCGGCGAGCGGGTGCGGCGGGGACGCGCCCCTGTTCCGACCCGAGTCGGGGGAACAGGGAAGGGAGGCGACAGGGGGAGGCGGGCCGGTTCGGCCAGATGGGCAGTGGGCGGCCAAAGCTAGCTAGCTAGGCAGTTGGCCCAAGGGGTTGGGGGTTTTCCTCTTGTTTTATTTTCACTTTTTCTTTTTGTTTATTTCTGTTACATTTTATTTCATTTCAAAGTAATTAGGCATTTTCTAAAAATGTGTTTACTTCACCATAATTACCATTGCAATATTTGGCACCCATTTAACATTTTTGTTTTGACTTTTGAAAACTTTGGGTGTTTGTCCCTAATTCATTTTTTGAATTTGCAATGTTTTTGAACTACCACTTAATTAACAACAAGAATAACACCGATGACATGGCATCATTAGAAGAGTTTTATCAGAGCCTAATTATCCGGCGTTACAAATCTCCTCCACTACAAGAAATCTCGCCCGAGATTTAGGAGGTAGAAGAAAACAGCTGGGTATTCTTCACGCAGACGATCCTCACGTTCCCAAGTGGCTTCATCTTCAGAATGGTGCGACCACTGGACTTTGAGGAACTTGATCGCCTTCTGGCGTGTGCGGCGTTCAGCTTGGTCGAGAATGCGGACCGGATGCTCTTTATAGGAGAGATCCTGTTGCAATTCGAGCACTTCATGATCCACTCCTCGGATTGGGTCCTTGAAGCAACGGCGGAGTTGGGACACGTGGAACACATCGTGAACCTGAGAAAGGTTCGGCGGAAGCTCCAGTTGATATGCCACTTTTCCACGTCTTTCGAGAATAGTGAATGGGCCAATATAGCGAGGAGCTAGCTTGCCCTTGATCCCGAAGCGGTGAGCACCCTTCATTGGTGTGACTCGAAGATAAGCCTTTTCGCCAGGTTGATAGACCATGTCCTTATGTTTACGGTCATAATTACTCTTTTGGCGCGACTGAGCAGTTTTGAGATTCTCGCGAATAATGCGGACTTGTTCTTCGGCATGTTGGATAATATCCGGACCAAAGAGTGGACGTTCCCCAGTTTCTGACCAGTTCAGAGGGGTTCGACACTTTCGTCCATATAACACTTCGAAGGGGGCCATCTTCAGACTAGCTTGATAGCTATTATTATAAGAGAACTCAGCATACGGGAGAGATTCCTCCCATTTCTTGCCGAAGGAAATAACACAAGCTCGAAGCATGTCTTCGAGAACTTGGTTGACACGTTCAACCTGCCCTTGCGACTGAGGATGAAAAAAAGTCTTTGAAAGATGATGAGTGCCCATAGCTTCTTGGAAACTTGACCGAATCTTGAACTGAATAACCTGCCACGGTCCGAATCGATTACCAATGGAATACCGTGAAGCGAGACAATTCTGGACATGTAGAGGTTTGCCAGCTGACTAGCAGTGATCGTTTCCTTGACAGCCAGAAAATGCGCAACTTTAGAAAGCCGGTCAATGACGACAAGAATAGCATCATTACCTTTTTGCGATTTGGGAAATCCAGTGACGAAGTCCATTTCAACATGGTCCCATTTCCATTCAGGAATAGAGATAGGTTGCAGAGTTCCAAAGCGGGCCTTTGATGTTACGCTTTAATATGACGACAAACGCCACACTCAAGAACATAGCGAGCAATGTCTTGCTTCATGTTAGACCACCGTAATCTCTCGATTTAATGTCTTGGTACATCTTTGTACTACCGGGATGGATACATAGAGGCGTATCATGAGCTTCTTTCATAACCTTCGAGGCATATCCAGGTTTTCCTCTTACTCGGAACTACTAGGCGACCTTTGAAGAATAAGGTGCCATCATCGCTAATGATGAAGAATGAGGGCTTTCCTTCTTTGAGGTCGCGCTTAATCTTGTGGACTTCATCGTCACATTTTCGCATCCATTTGATGGTGTCCACAAGATCTGGTTTCATAACTGTGATATTGAGAGAACCCCAGGAACAACATGGAGGTTCATCTTTGAAACTCCTTAGGAGGGGAGCGAGCGCACCAAGGAACAATATGGAGGTTCAGCTTTCAAATTCTTCAACAAGTGAGGGCTGAACCTTGTGAATCTGGAGGTGGTTGCAGTAAGACTTGCGGCTCAAGGCATCAGCCATTACATTAGCCTTGCCTGGTGTATAGGAAATACCCAAGTCAAAGTCTGCGACAATCTCCATCCATCTCTCACGACGGAGGTTCAGTCCGGCTGAGTAAACAGATATTTCAGACTTTGGTGGTCGGTGAAGATCTCGCAACGACACGAGAAGGTAATGTCGCCATTGTTCAAATGCATGAATGACAGCAGCAAGCTCGAGGTCGTGAACTGGGTAGTTCTCTTCGTGAGGGCGCAATTGCCGAGAGGCATAAGCAATAACTTTGCGGTCTTGCATTAGGACACAGCCTAATCCTTGACGAGAAGCGTCGCAGTAAATGACGAAGTCCTTCTTAGTATCAGGAGGAGCTAGTACTGGGGTAGAAGTCAACTTGTCTTTGAGTGCTCGAAACTTTCCGACATTTATCATCCATTGGAACTTGACGCCCTTATGCAACAAAGTTAGTCGAGGCTCGGCAATCTTGGAGAAGTTCTCATTTAATCGACGGCAATAGTGGCGAGACCAAGAAAACTTCCGACTTGCTTGACATTCTTCGGAGGAGTCCAATCGAGAATAGCCTTGAACTCGCTCGGGGTTAACGCAATACCATCCTTAGATATGACATGTCCAAGATAGGTTACTTCGGGAAGCCAGAAGTCACACTTGGAGAACTTGGCATAGAGTTGATGCTCTCTAAGCTTTTCCAGAACAAGACGAAGATGTTCAGCATGTTCTTCTTCATTCTTGGAATATACAAGGATATCATCCGGATAAACCACGATTTAACTTGTCGAGATAATCCATGAATATATAGTTCATCAGACGAGAGAAGGTGGCTGGGGCATTGGTTAAGCCGAAAGACATGACGGTGTACTCATATGAACCATAACGAGTCACGAAGGCAGTCTTTGGGATATCCTCTTCACGAACACGGATCTGGTGGTAACCCAACCTCAAGTCGAGTTTAGAGAACACCGACGAACCAGCCAGTTGATCATATAGATCATTGATCCGAGGAAGAGGATATTTGTTCTGAATGGTAGCTTGGTTAATAGGACGGTAGTCTTGGACCAATCGGTTTGTCCCATCTTTCTTCTTGACAAAGAGAGAAGGTGCTCCCCAAGGAGAGCAACTTGGGCGAATGAAACCACTTCGAAGAGATTTATCGATTTCCTCCTTAAGTTCAAGGAGCTCATGCGGCGGCATCTTGTAAGGTCGTTTGGCTATAGGAGTGGTGCCTGGTTTCAAGTCGATGACGAATTCGACAGCTCTAGCAGGGGGAATCCCTGGAAGTTCTTCAGGAAAGACGTCGAGGAAGTCACGAACGACGGGAATGTTTTCAATGCCCTCGAGTGGTGTGGCGTTCAATGCATTCAATGCATAGAGCCTTGCCTCGCATTCGAACCGACGAGCATTGTAGCTTATTATTTCATCAGAAGGGTGTAGCAGATGGACGGTCTTAGTGGCACAAACTATAGAAGCAGTATGCGCCTTTAACCAATTCATTCCCAGAATGAGGTCAATGCTACATGACTTCAGTACGATGGGAGAGGCAAGGAATTCTAGTCCTTCGATTTCAACGGGGACGTTGTTGCAAATCATGGAGGTCCGACATTGGCCCGCAGGGGTGTGCACTAATAGAGAAGCGTTCATGTCTTCACTTTTAATGCCATGCATGAATGCAAAATCTTCTGACATGAATGAATGTGATGCTCAGTATCAAATAAAACGGATCTTTGGTACTGAATTTACGAGGAGTGTACCCATCACAGTAGCAGGCTGGTCTTGAGCTTCATTCAGATCAACGTGGTTGGCATGAACACGACCATAAGACTTGGCATTGTTGTTGCGGGGCTGGCTGTTTCCACGGCCGGTTCTTTGGAAGGGCCGATTGATTCGGGTTCGATTACGATAGCGATTCTGGCAAGGTGACCTGGTTGACCACACTTGTAGCACAGACCATTATTGGGAGTGGGAACAGGTGCTCCGGGTGGTGGAGCTGGAAGCCTTGGCTGCCTAGATGGTGGAGGAGGCAGACGAGGTGCAGCATAGGTCTGCCTTGGGGCAGGTGCATTTGGACGGTACATGCTGTTTGGGATCCATATCTTACGCTTCTGCGAGGGCGGGCCCGAAGATGAGCCCGTGTCACGGTTGCGCCTGTGAGAGCTCTGATGTTCCTGCAGACTAGTCTCGACATTGATGGCCTTGTTCACCAAGGTGGCGAAATCAGCAAAGTCATGCACTAGAAGTGCGAGCTTGATGTCAGCTTGAAGGCCGTCACGAAACTTCTCCTGTCTGCGTGCATCAGTTGCAATGTCTTCTTCAGCATAGCGGGACAAGTCCAGAAACTCCCGCTGATAAGCTTCCACGGTTTTGTTGCCCTGGGTGAGGTTGCGGAACTCACGCTTCTTCCTGTCCATGATCCCTTGAGGAATGAAGCGAGCACGGAAGGCAGCTTGAAAGTCTGGCCAGGTGATGATTGTTCCAACGGGCAGAGTACGCCTGTGGCTGTCCCACCATTGAGCTGCGGGTCCCTTCAGAAAGAAGGAAGCAAAGGTGACATAGCGGGCAGGGGCTACTTCAGCAGACTCCATCTCATAGGTGATGTCACGGAGCCAGTCATCAGCATCCAGCGGCTGAGTTGAGCTGCGGTACACAGTTGGGTTGAGGCGCATGAAATCCTGCAGAGTCACTTGGGCTGGCTGCTCGTTCATATTGGGGCGAGGGAACTGAGCCATCACATTCTCCATGAACTGGCGATTCATCTCAAGCTGTTGGATCATACCAGCCATGTACTCAGGTGGGGGTGGGAAGTCGCCTCCACGACCACGACCAGCTGGTCTAACCATCCTGCTAAATATAACAGGGGTAGTTCAGCATTGAGAAATTTGCATAAACAAGAATCATCCATGATGAAACATGCATAATGGAAGGGGCACGACAGATACTACATAGTAGTCGGCATATCTTACAAAAGGGGTTGGACATAGAGTTCAGTACACAGAGTTCAGTACATAGACTAAGTCATCATAGGCGGCACGCAGGCTCGCGGCGAATGCAACTAATACTAATAAGCAAGACTACATCAGTCCCAGGAGGTACTGTGGAGGTAGTCGTAGCCCGACAACTGATAGTGAGGCAACGGATAGTCCACGTCAGCGGCCTGGGGGCCGCGGATACTCTGGTGTGGAACCCGACGCTCAGGTGGCAGAAGAGGACCAAGTGCGGGAGAGTAGCCTCCCACCTCTGGCCAACCGACACCATCGGGCATCACGGTCCTGGCTGGGTAGATCGCAGAACGCGGTAGCTGTCTAGATAGAACAAAGGGGTGCAACAGCGTCAGAGCCCTGTAAAGGTGCCGACGAGTGGTGTACAACTCGTGGCGAAGAGCTCGGTTAGCTCGGTCCAACCCATCAGCATGCAGAACCAGTCTCTGATGGTGGAAGGGCTCTCGAGTGACGGTGGAGTAGGCAGCAGTGTAGTATCCCTCCGCACCAACATCGGATGCGATAGCAATGTGTTGGGGAACGTAGTAATTTCAAAAAAATTCCTACGTACACGCAAGATCATGGTGATGCATAGCAACGAGAGGGGAGAGTGTTGTCTACGCACCCTCAGAGACTGAAGCGAAGCGATCACAACGTAGAGGAAGTAGTTATACGTTCTCCTCGCGATCCGACCGATCCCGCGCCGTTACTCCGGCGCCCCAGTTCTTGACACACGTACAGCTCGATGGCGCTCCTCGGGCTCCAATCCAAAGAGAGCTTCGGGGAGGAGAGTTCTGTCACAAGACGACGTGCAGGACGATCTTGATGTTCTACGGCGCAGGCTTCGCCTAAGCTTTATGCACGATATTACCGAGGTGGAATATGGTGGAGGGGCACCGACACGGCAAGGAACGATCTCAAGGATCAACTTGTGTGTCCAAGGGTGCCCTTGCCTCAAGATATAAAGGATGGAGGAGGAGGAGGCCGCCAAGCCAATTGGTGCGGCCAAGATGTGGAGTCCTACTAGGACTCCAAGTCCTAGTAGGAGTCCACCAAGAGGGAGGAAGGGAGAAGGAAGTGGAGGAGTAGGAAGGTGGCGGCCCCTTTTCCCTAGTCCATTCGGACTAGAGGGAAGGGGCGCAGCAGCCTTTTCCTCTTCCCACTAAAGCCCATCAAGGCCCATTACTTCTCCCGTAATCCCGTAACTCCCCGGTACTCCCGAAAATACCCGAATCACTCAGAACCTTTCCGATGTCCGAATATAGTCGTCCAATATATCGATCTTTATGTCTCGACCATTTTGAGACTCCTCGTCATGTCCCCGATCTCATCCGGGACTCCGAACTCCTTCGGTACATCAAAACTCATAAACTCATAATATAACTGTCATCGAAACCTTAAGCGTGCGGACCCTACGGGTTCGAGAACTATGTAGACATGACCTAGAACTATTCTTGGTCAATAACCAATAGCGGGACCTGGATGCCCATATTGGCTCCTACATATTCTACGAAGATCTTTATCGGTCGATCGCATAACAACATACGTTGTTCCTTTGTCATCGGTATGTTTACTTGCCCGAGATTCGATCGTCGATATCCAATACCTAGTTCAATCTCGTTACCGGCAAGTCTCTTTACTCGTTCCGTAATACATCATCTCACAACTAACACATTAGTTGCAATGCTTGCAAGGCTTATGTGATGTGCATTACCGAGAGGGCCCAGAGATACCTCTCCGACAATCGGAGTGACAAATCCTAATCTCGAAATACGCCAACCCAACATTTGCCTTTGGAGACACCTGTAGTACTCCTTTATAATCACCCAGTTACGTTGTGATGTTTGGTAGTACCCAAAGTGTTCCTCCGGCAAACGGGAGTTGCATAATCTCATAGTCATAGGAACATGTATAAGTCATGAAGAAAGCAATAGCAACATACTAAACGATCGGGTGCTAAGCTAACGGAATGGGTCATGTCAATCAGATCATTCAACTAATGATGTGATCCCGTTAATCAAATAACAACTCTTTGTTCATGGTTAGGAAACATAACCATCTTTGATTAACAAGCTAGTCAAGTAGAGGCATACTAGTGACACTCTGTTTGTCTATATATTCACACATGTATTATGTTTCCGGTTAATACAATTCTAGCATGAATAATAAACATTTATCATGATATTAGGAAATATATAATAACTTTATTATTGCCTCTAGGGCATATTTCCTTCAGTCTCCCACTTGCACTAGAGTCAATAATCTAGATCACATCACCATGTGATTAACATCGATAGTTCACATCATCATGTGATTAACACCCATAGTTCATATTGCCATGTAACCAACACCCAAAGGGTTTACTAGATTCAGTAATCTAGTTCACATCGCTATGTGATTAACACCCAAAGAGTACTAAGGTGTGATCATGTTTTGCTTGTGAGAGAGTCTTAGTCAACGGGTCTTTCACATTCAGATCCGTTATGTATTTTGCAATTTTTCTATGTCTACAATGCTCGCTTTAAGCTACTCTAGCTAATTGCTCCCACTTTCAATATGTATCTAGATCGAGACTTAGAGTCATCGGATCGTGTCAAAACTTGCATCGACGTAACCCTTTACAATGAACCTTTTGTCACTTCCATAATCGAGAAACATATCCTTATTCCACTAAGGATAATTTTGACCGCTGTCAAGTGATCTACTCCTAGATCACTATTGTACTCCATTGCCAAACTCAGTGTAGGGTATACAATAGATCTGGTACACAGCATGGCATACATTATAGAACCTATGGTCAAGGCATAGGGAATGACTTTCATTCTCTTTCTATCTTCTGCCGTGGTCGGGTTTTGAGTCTTACTCAATTTCATACCTTTGTAACACAGGCAAGAACTCTTTCTTTGACTGTTCCATTTTGAACTACTTCAAAATCTTGTCAAGGTATGTACTCATTGAAAAAGCTTATCAAGCGTCTTGATCTATCTCTATAGATCTTGATGCTCAATATGTAAGCAGCTTCACCGAGGTCTTTCTTTGAAAAACTCCTTTCAAACACTCCTTTATGCTTTGCAGAATAATTCTACATTATTTCCGATCTACAATATGTCATTCACATATACTTATCAAAAATGCTGTAGTGCTCCCACTCACTTTCTTGTAAATACAGGCTTCACCGTAAGTCTGTATAAAACTATATGCTTTGATCAACTTATCAAAGCGTGTATTCCAACTCCGAGATTCTTGCACCAGTCCATAGATGGATCGCTGGAGCTTGCACACTTTGTTAGCTTCCTTTGGATCGAAAAAACCTTCTGGTTGCATCATATACAACTCTTCCTCCATAAAACCATTCAGGAATGCAGTTTTTACATCCATTTGCCAAATTTCATAAATTGTGGCAATTGCTAACATGATTTGGACAGACTTAAGCATCGCTACAGTTGAGAAAATCTCATTGTAGTCAACACCTTGAACTTGTCAAAAACCTTTTTGCGACAAGTCGAGCTTTGTAGATAGTAACACTACTATCAACGTCTGTCTTCCTCTTGAAGATCCATTTATACAATATGGCTTGCCGATCATCGGGCAAATCCATCAAAGTCCATACTTTGTTCTCATACATGGATCATATCTCAGATTTCATGGCCTTAAACCATTTTGCGGAATCTGGGCTCATCATCGCTTCTTCATAGTTCGTAGGTTTGTCATGGTCAAGTAACACGACCTCCAGAACAAGATTACCGTACCACTCTGGTGCGGATCTCACTTTGTTTTACCTACGAGGTTCGGTAGTAACTTGATCTGAAGTTTTATGATCATCATCATTAACTTCCTCACTAATTGGTGTAGGTGTCACAGGAACCAATTTCTGTGATGAACTACTTTCCAATAAGGGAGCTAGTACTGTTACCTCATCAAGTTCTACTTTCCTCCCACTCACTTCTTTCGAGAGAAACTCCTTCTCTAGAAAGGATCCATCTTAAGCAACGAATATCTTGCCTTCGGATCTGTGATAGAAGGTGTACCCAACAATTTCCTTTGGGTATTCTATGAAGACGCACTTCTCCGATTTGGGTTCGAGCTTATCAGGATGAAACTTTTTCACATAAGCATCGCAACTCCAAACTTTAAGAAACGACAACTTGGGTTTCTTGCTAAACCACAGTTCACATAGTGTCTTCTCAACGGATTTAGATGGTGCCTAATTTAACGTGAATGCAGCTGTCTCTAATGCATGATCCCAAAACGATATTGGTAAATCAGTAAGAAACATCATAGATTGTACTATATCCAATAAAGTACGGTTATGACGTTCGGACACACCATTATGATGTGGTGTTCCAGGTGGCATGAATTTGTGAAACTATTCCACATTGTTTTAATTGAAGACCAAACTCGTAACTCTAATATTTGTTTCCGCGATCAGATCGTAGAAACCTTATTTTCTTGTCACGATGATTTTTCCACTTCACTCTGAAATTCTTTGAACCTTTCAACTATTTCAGACTTATGTTTCATCAAGTAGATATACCCATATCTGCTCAAATCATCTGTGAAGGTCGAAAATAACGATACCCGCCATGAGCCTTAACACTCATTGGATCGCATACATCAAGATGTATTATTTCCAATAAGTCAGTTGCTCGCCCAATCGCTCCGGAGAACGGAGTCTTAGTCATCTTGCCCATGAGGCATGGTTCGCAAGCATCAAGTGATTCATAATCAAGTGATTCCAAAATCCCATCAAGATGGAGTTTCTTCATGCGCTTTACACCAATATGACATAAACGGTAGTGCCACAAATAAGTTGCACTATCATTATTAACTTTGCATCTTTTGGTTTCAATATTATGAATATGTGTATCACTACGATCGAGATCCAATGAACCATTTTCATTGGGTGTGTAACCATATAAGGTTTTATTCATGTAAATGAACAACAGTTTATTCTCTTACTTAAATGAATAACCGTATTGCAATAAACACGATCAAATCATATTCATGCTCAATGCAAACACCAAATAACATTTATTTAGGTTCAACACTAATCCCGAAAGTATAGGGAGTGTGCGATGATGATCATATCAATCTTGAAACTACTTTCAACACACATCGTCACTTCACCCTTAATTAGTTTCTGTTTATTCTGCAACTCCCGTTTCGAGTTACTACTCTTAGCAACTGAACCAGTACCAAATACCGAGGGGTTGCTATAAACACTAGTAAAGCACACATAAAACACCTGTATATCAAATATACCCTTTTTCACTTTGCCATCCTTCTTATCCACCAAATATTTAGAGCAGTTCCGCTTCCAGTGACCATTTCCTTTGCAGTGTAAGCACCCAGTTTCAGGCTTTGGTTCAGCTTTGGGTTTCTTCGTGGGAGTGACAACTTGCTTGTCAATCTACTTGAAGTTCCCCTTTCTTTCCCTTTGCCCTTTTCTTGAAACTAGTGATCTTGTCAACCATCAACACTTGATGCTCTTTCTTGATTTCTACCTTCGTCGATTTTAGCATCACGAAGAGCTTGGGAATCGTTTCTGTTATCCCTTACATATTATAGTTCATCACGAAGTTCTACTAACTTGGTGATGGTGACTAGAGAATTCTGTCAATCACTATCTTATCTGGAAGATTAACTCCCACTTGATTCAAGCGATTGAAGTACCGAGACAATCTGAGCACATGCTCACTAGTTGAGCGATTCTCCTCCATCTTTTAGCTATAGAACTTGTTGGAGACTTTATATCTCTCAACTTGGATATTTGCTTGAAATATTAACTTCAATTCCTGGAACATCTCATATGGTCCATGATGTTCAAAACATCTTTGAAGTCCCGATTCTAAGCCATAAAGCATGGTGCACAAAACTATCAAGTAGTCATCATACTGAGCTAGCCAAACGCTCATAACGCCGCAGATCCGCTCCTGCAATAGGTCTGCTCACCTAGCGGTGCATTAAGGACATAATTCTTACGTGCAGCAATGAGGATAAACCTCGATCACGGATCAAATCCGCATCATTGCTACTAACATTTTTCAACACAATTTTCTAGGAACATATCAAAATAAACATATGAAAGCAACAACGCAAGCTATTGATCTTACAACATAATTTGCAAAATACTACCGGGACTAAGTTCATGATAAATTTAAGTTCAATTAATCATATTACTTAAGAACTCCCACTTAGACAGACATCTCTCTAGTCATCTAAGTGATCACGTGATCCAAATCAACTAAACCATAACCGATCATCACGTGAGATGGAGTAGTTTTCAATGGTGAACATCTTATGTTGATCATATCTACTATATGATTCACGCCGACCTTTCGGTCTCCGTGTTCCGAGGCCATATCGCATATGCTAGGCTCGTCAAGTATAACCTGAGTATTCGCGTGTGCAAAACTGGCTTGCACCCGTTGTAGATGGACGAGAGCTTATCACACCCGATCATCACGTGGTGTCTCGGCACGATTTAACTTTGGCAACGGTGCATACTCGTGGAGAACACTACTTGATAATTTTAGTGAGAGATCATCTTAAAATGCTACCGTCAATCAAAGCAAGATAAGATGCATAAAGGATAAACATCACATGCAATCAATATAAGTGATATGATATGGCCATCATCATCTTGTGCTTGTGATCTCCATCTTCAAGCACCGTCATGATCACCATCGCCACCGCGCGACACCTTGATCTCCATCGTAGCATCGTTGTCGCCTCGCCAAACTTATGCTTCTCGACTATCGCTACCGCTTAGTGATAAAGTAAAGCTTTACTGTATGCATTGCATTGCATACAATAAAGCGACAACCATATGGCTCCTCGCCATTGCCGATAACTCGGTTACAAAACATGATCATCTCATACAATAAAATATAGCATCACGCCTTGACCATATCACATCACAACATGCCCTGCAAAAACAAGTTAGACGTCCTCTACTTTGTTGTTGCAAATTTTACGTGGCTGCTACGGGCTTAAGCAAGAACCAATCTCACCCACGCATCAAAACCACAACGATACTTCGTCAAATAGACTCGCTTTAACCTTCTCAAGGACCGGCGTAGCCACACTCGGTTCAACTAAAGTGAGAGAGACAGACACCCGCCAGCCACCTTTAAGCACGAGTGCTCAGAACGGTGAAACCAGTCTCGCGTAAGCGCACGCGTAATGTCGGTCCGGCCGCTTCATCTCACAATACCGCTGAACCAAAGTATGACATGCTTGGTAGGCAAGATGACTTGTATCGCCCACAACTCACTTGTGTTCTACTCGTGCAAAACATCAAATCATAAAACCTAGGCTCGGATGCCCTTTGTTGGGGAACGAGTAATTTCAAAAAATTCCTACGCACACGCAAGATCATGGTGATGCATAGCAACGAGGGAGAGTGTTGTCTACGCCTCGTGAGACACAAGCGAAGCGATCACAACGTAGAGGAAGTAGTTATACGTTCTCCTCGCGATCCGACCGATCCCGGCGCCGTTACTTCGGCGCCCCGAGTTCTTGACACACGACAGCTCGATGACGCTCCTCGGCTCCAATCCAAGAGAGCTCGGGAGGAGAGTTCACAAGACGACGGCGTGGTGACGATCTTGATGTTCTACCGGCGCAGGGCTTCGCCTAAGCTTTGCGACGATATTACTGAGGTGGAATATGGTGGAGGGGGCACCGCACACGGCTAAGGAACGATCTCAAGGATCAACTTGTGTGTCCAAGGGGTGCCCCTTGCCTCAGTATATAAAGGATGGAGGAGGAGGAGGCCGGCCAAGCCAATTGGTGCGGCCAAGATGTGGAGTCCTACTAGGACTCCAAGTCCTAGTAGGAGTCCACCAAGAGGGAGGAAGGAGAAGGAAGTGGAGGAGTAGGAAGGTGGCGGCCCCTTTCCCTAGTCCATTCGGACTAGAGGGAAGGGGCGCAGCAGCCTTTTTCCTCTTCCCACTAAAGCCCATCAAGGCCCATTACTTCTCCCGTAATCCCGTAACTCCCGGTACTCCGAAAATACCCGAATCACTCGAACCTTTCCGATGTCCGAATATAGTCGCCCAATATATCGATCTTTATGTCTCGACCATTTTGAGACTCCTCGTCATGTCCCCGATCTCATCCGGGACTCCGAACTCCTTCGGTACATCAAAACTCATAAACTCATAATATAACTGTCATCGAAACCTTAAGCGTGCGGACCCTACGGGTTCGAGAACTATGTAGACATGACCTAGAACTATTCTTGGTCAATAACCAATAGCGGGACCTGGATGCCCATATTGGCTCCTACATATTCTACGAAGATCTTTATCGGTCAGACTGCATAACAACATACGTTGTTCCCTTTGTCATCGGTATGTTTACTTGCCCGAGATTCGATCGTCGATATCCAATACCTAGTTCAATCTCGTTACCGGCAAGTCTCTTTACTCGTTCCGTAATACATCATCTCACAACTAACACATTAGTTGCAATGCTTGCAAGGCTTATGTGATGTGCATTACCGAGAGGGCCCAGAGATACCTCTCCGACAATCGGAGTGACAAATCCTAATCTCGAAATACGCCAACCCAACATTTGCCTTTGGAGACACCTGTAGTACTCCTTTATAATCACCCGATACGTTGTGATGTTTGGTAGTACCCAAAGTGTTCCTCCGGCAAACGGGAGTTGCATAATCTCATAGTCATAGGAACATGTATAAGTCATGAAGAAAGCAATAGCAACATACTAAACGATCGGGTGCTAAGCTAACGGAATGGGTCATGTCAATCAGATCATTCAACTAATGATGTGATCCCGTTAATCAAATAACAACTCTTTGTTCATGGTTAGGAAACATAACCATCTTTGATTAACAAGCTAGTCAAGTAGAGGCATACTAGTGACACTCTGTTTGTCTATATATTCACACATGTATTATGTTTCCGGTTAATACAATTCTAGCATGAATAATAAACATTTATCATGATATTAGGAAATATATAATAACTTTATTATTGCCTCTAGGGCATATTTCCTTCACAATGTGCCTGAAAGGGGAAGTGTCCAACGCCTGATACTCTCCACGAAGACGTGTTAGAGCAGCATAGGCAGCATCGTGAACTGCCATCTCGATGGTCACTCCAACACCATGAGCGGTGTGCAGCACGGTAGTGGAGTCATACTCCCGAGAGTAGAGGTGGACGATGGCACGGTACTGCTCCTGGTTAAAGTCCTGGTACTCCTCATAGACGGTGTACTCAGGGTGCCAGCGATAACCCAGATAGGTCATCATCTCAGCTAGCACGGCAGGTGATCCTGAGGCACCAATGGCCGCCGTGTGGCGCACGACCTGCCTCGTGGGTTCCATCTGAAAACAAAGATGTTTCAATGGAGTCAAACGACAATGTGGGTACTAATCAAAATACTATCCTACAGAATAACTATGGCTTATCCAACTTTGGGGTGAACGAGGTAACGGGATCCTAATGTTAGAGTTAGTAAATTCGTTTAACCCGAGTAGAAGAGAGCTCAGAGTCCCAGAGTAAAGGTCGAGAAGTAAAAGATCCTAGTACCACCCAATGGCGACGTGGGCCCGTAAGGCTCACAGCCAAGTTAGTAAAAGTTTTGTAGTGACTAGACTCGACTTCGGCCAAGGAGTGTGGAAGGGGGATTCCTACAGCAATGGCTCGATACCAACTTCAGACGCCCCGATTCAATCGTACACTAATCATGCACGCAAACGCGTGTACGATCAAGATCGAGGACTCACGGAAGATATCACAACACAACTCTAAAACATAAATAAGTCATACAAGCATCATAATACAAGCCGGGGGCCTCGAGGGCTCGAATACAAGTGCTCGATCATAGACGAGTCAGCGAAGCAACAATATCCGAGTACGAGACATAAGTTAAACAAGTTTGCCATAAGATGGCTAGCACAAACCGAGATACAGATCGAAGAGGCGCAGGCCTCCCGCTCAGGATCCTCCTAAACTACTCCGGTGGTCGCCGCCAGCAGCCCGCACGTAGTAGTAGGCACTTCCAGTAGTAGTCGCCGCCGACGGTGGCGTCTCGCCCTGGGCTCCAACATCTGGTTGCGACAACCGTAAAGAAAGGAAAAGGAGGAAAAAGGGGAGAAAGCAACCGTGAGTACTCATCCAAAGTACTGCAAGCAAGGAGCTACACTACATATGCATGGGTATATGTGTAAGGAGGCCATATCGGTGGACCGAGCTGCAGAATGCCGTAATAAGAGGGGATAGCTAATCACCGTCAAGACTACGCTCGCAGCCTCCGCCTTGCAAAGATGTAGAAGAGAGTAGATTGAAGTCCTTCAAGTAGCATCTCCAAGTAGCATCTCCAAGTAGCATCTCCAAGTAGCATCTCCAAGAGCATCGCATAGCATAATCCTACCGGCGATCCTCCTCGCCGCCTGTTAGAGAGCGATCACCGGGTTGTATCCGCACTTGGAAGGGTGTGTTTTATTAAGTATCTGGTTCTAGTTGTCATAAGGTCAAGGTACAACTCCGGTCGCCTTTTACCGAGGGACACGGCTATTCAATAGATTAACTTCCTGCAGGGTGCACCACATAACCCAACACGCCGATCCCATTTGGCGGACACACTTTCTGGGTCATGCCCGCCTCGGAAGATCAACACGCCGCAGCCCCACCTAGGCACAACAGAGAGGTCAGCCCGCCGGTCTAAATCCTATGCGCCGTTAGGGTGCGGGCCCATCGCCTCGAGCACACACACGACGCTGCGTAGGGCGGCCGAAGCAGACCTAGCAACCTCCATTACAAAGGAAGTTGCGTTAACGCAGTCCAATCCGGCGCTAGCGCCGCTCGTCCGACGCCAAGAAGGCTTCGGCCGATACCACGACGCGGGATACCCATAACTACTCCCACGAGATGGTTAGTGCGTATAGACCAAATGGCCAGACTCAGATCAAATACCAAGATCTCGTTAAGTGTGTTATTATGAAGCAAACGCGGACGCCGACCAGGGCCAGGCCCACCTCTCACCTAGGCGGTCTCAACCTGCCCTGTCGCTCCGACACAAAGATACACACAGAGGGCCGTCGGGACAAAGGTCCTTTCAGCCCCCAATCCGTGAATCACTCGCGGGTACTCTTCGAGCGGACCCGACTTTAGTCACCATCTCAGATAGTATGTATGTATGTATAGTATATACCGTGATCACCTCCCGAGTGATCACGGCCCAATAGTATAGCAAGGCGCATTTACAAGAAGGTAGGGCCAATGATGATAAACTAGCATCCTATACTAAGCATTTAGGACTACGGTAAGGTATCAACCGATGTAGCAACAATGTCGCTATGCATCAAAATAGGATCAACGAAGCGCAAGAACATGCTACACTACTCTAATGCAAGCAGATAGAGGAGAATAGGCGATATCCGTGATCGGGGGGCTTGCCTGGTTGCTCGGCAAGAGAGAGGGTCGTCAACTCCGTAGTCGAACCGGGCAGCAGCAGAAGGTCGGTCTCGTAGTCTACCCGAGAGGAGAGGGGAAGAAACAATGAATACAATGCAAACAGATGCATATCGATGCATGACAAGACAAGTAACGATGCTAGGTGTGCCTAATCGCGGTAGTAGGTGATACCGACGCGGGGAAACATCCGGAAAGTATTCCGGTGTTCGCGTTTTGACCGGTGAACCGGAGGGGAAAGTTGCGTGTTCGATATGCTAGGGGTGTGTGGTGGATGAACGGGCTGCGTATCCGGGTTCGTCTCGTCGTTCTGGGCAACTTTCATGTAGAAAGTATTTTCATCCGAGTTACGGATTAAAAGATATGATTTTCTAAAGATTTAAATCATTTTCTGATTTATTTTAAAAGCAGAAAAGGTTTATTCGTCGGCGATGGCGTCAAGATCTGCGTCAGCTCTGCTGACAAGTCAAACTGACAGGTGGGACCCACCTGTCAGCCTCTCTGTTTAACAGAGGCTTAACTAAACTAACAGGGTTAGTTAGGGCGCGTGGGCCCCAGCAGTCAGTGACTAGTTAGTACTAACTAACTAACTAATTTAACTAATGTTTTAATTAATCGTTTTTATTTAGAAAAACATTTATTTAACAAAATATGCGATGGGGCCCGCGTGTCAGAGACACTGTGTGCCCATCGGCCTGATTGACTTGGTCAACGTGGCGATTGGGGCCCCAGGCCTGTGCGGCGACCGAGGTGGGGCCCGCCTAGCCACGTCGATGGACGGCGCCGGGATGACGCCGGCGAGGCAAAACGCGGCGGCGCGGCTCGGGAGGTGGCCGGAAATCGCCTACAGGGCACCAGATCGAGCGGGACCGGTCGCGTTCGAACGGCAAGACGACGGCGGAGTGAGTGGGGGTGGTTGTAGAGGCGGTGGTGGCCGGAGTCGAGCGCCACGGGCTCGTCGGCGGCGAGGTGGTTCGGGCGTGTGATGAAGATGGCGACTGGCGTGCCGGGTGAATGGGAAGGCTAGGGAGGACCTGCGCGACGCGCAGAGCACAACGGGCTCGGCCCCGTGACCATTTGGTCACCGGAAGGGCGCCGGCGACGAGCGCAGGCGGCGACGCGTTCGGGCGCTCATCGGGGATGGCGCTAGGAGGCACGGGAGGGAGCATTCGTAGGCGCGTTGGGCTCCTAGGGACCCCAGGAGCACAACGGTGAGTCCGGGCGTGCGTGACGGCGGTCGTGGCCACGGCGGCGAGGTACGCCGCGGCGACCAGAGCCTCGGCAATGGCGGCGGCTGGCTACAGCGCGCTAGGGGAGCTAGAGGGCGGAGGAGGGAGGCAGCTCACCTAGCGGCACGCACGAAGGCCGGTGGCAGTTTAGTAGCAGCAGGGGTGTCGCCGGAGTTGGTGAAGAACGCGTCACGGAGATGAGGCGAAGGGATCCGGTGATGCGGGGCTCCTCCGCTCGGTGAGGCCTCCGGTGGATGAGGAAGACGATGGGAGGCGTTGGACACGCAGCGGGCGAGGCGATGGCTGTGGCCGCGTGATTCACAGCGGCGGTTCCATGGCGGCGTTCGGGCGTGGTGGGGGAACGCGGAGGAGGGCGCGGTGGATCTGGAGGGGGAGCGCAGGGACCGAGGGGGAGTGGGGGCGAATGGGAGGAGGGACCGAGGAGGCGCGGCGTCGGCGCCCTTATCCACCCCGACGCCGGCGAGCGGGTGCGGCGGGGACGCGCCCCTGTTCTGACCCGAGACGGGGGAACAGGGAAGGGAGGCGACAGGGGGAGGCGGGCCGGTTCGGCCAGATGGGCCAGGTGGGCCGGCCAGGCTAGCTAGCTAGGCCAGTTGGCCCAAGGGGTTGGGGGTTTTTCCTCTTGTTTTATTTTCACTTTTTCTTTTTGTTTATTTCCGGTTCTGTTTTATTTCATTTCAAAGTAATTAGGCATTTTCTAAAAATGTGTTTACTTCACCATAATTACCATTGCAATATTTGGCACCCACCGAACATTTTTGTTTTGACTTTTGAAAACTTTGGGTGTTTGTCCCTAATTCATTTTTTTGAATTTGCAATGTTTTTGAACTACCACTTAATTAACAACAGTAACACCGATGACATGGCATCATTAGAAGAGTTTTACTGTAGCCTAATTATCCGGGCGTTACATGGCCGTGCTCCTCGGCATCGTCGTGGACTGCCGCGTCTTCTGAAGCCGCTGGAAGGAGCCGAGGAGCTCTGCGTCGCCGACCACGTCGTCGTCTTCCTCGGGTTGCCGGCGATCCCCTTCTTCCCCGACGAACACCGTAGACTCCTGCTGCTCCTAAACTACCACGGGCCTTTCTTGCGCCACGCGGTGAGCCCCTATTCCCCTTCCCTCGCTCCCCTGGACTCGTGCGCCCCCGTAGCCACCGCGTCCGCCATGGCCGAGCTCAGCTCCGCCGCATAGCACACCTTCGTCGTTGTGGGCGTCGTCATGCTCATCCGAGCACACGAGCGTGCTCAGGGCGTCTCCCTGGTGCCGCCCGAGCCTCTAGCTCGTCTCCCTGCGCCCTCTAGCTGTTTACGCCGCCCGATCTCCGGCGTCCGCCTCGCTGCTCGTCGCCGTCATTTTAGTCCATCTCCGGTCGTGCTAGTGCCACCGCTGGATGCGCCGTCTCGTGCACGTTTGAACGCGGCCATCCGCGTCAAAAATGATGGCCTATGGCCATTTGCCGGTGGATCCCGAGCCGCGCCGCCGCAGGAAATTGCCGCCGGCGTTGCTCCGGCCGCCATGCTGACCTGGCAGCGGTGGGTCCCGCCCAGTGCCGCTGACAGTGGGCCCCTGCGCCTGTGTTTGACCGCGTTGACCACGGTCAACGCGGGATGCTATTCCCCAACCACTGACTAATGGGGCCACACCCATAATTAGGCTAATTAAACATTTTTATAAGTAAAATTAACTTGTTAGACTAATTAGTCACTGACATGTGGGGGCCAACTGCTAACTAACCCCTGTTCAATTAAAATAACCCATTGTTAGCCCCCTGTCAATGACAGGTGGGTCCCCCGTGTCAGTTTTGACCAGTCAACCGGACTGTTGACTGCTGATGTCACTCCTACGTCATGCTGACGTCATTTTCCATTTCTGTTAAAATAAATAAATCCAGAATATGTTTAAAACTTTGAATAATCATAGAAAATAAACCGTAGCTCGGATGAAAATGTTTTCTACATGAAAGTTGCTCAGAAAAATCCAACGAATCCGGATACGCGGTCCGTTTACCTGTCAGATGCCTCTAACTATCTGAACATGGAACATTCCCCCTCCGATCATTTGTCTGACACAGGTCCGAAACCGGGAAAACATTCCCGGTTGGTTTTCCCCTTCTCCTATATCGTGTAGCCTTACGTTAGGTCACACCCGGCACAGCTTATTGCCATGTTATGCTTTGTGATGCTATGCCTGTTTTATATTTCTCGTTTCTTCCCCTCTTCTCTCCGGAGACCCCGAGACCGATGTCGCTTCGTGATCGACTACGTCGACGACGACCCCTCCTTGCCGTGAGCAACCGTGCAAGCCCCCCCCTTTGATCATCCCGATATCGCCCATTCCATTCTCTCATGCTTGCATTAGATTTTGCTATTGTTATTGTTTGCTCCTATTCTGATGCATAGCTTGCTTTTGTAACCTGCTTATTGTTACCTTACCGCTTATCCTAAACTGTTTAGTATAGGTTGGTTAGTGATCCATCGATGACCCCACCTTGTCCTTGTTGCCTCGCTTCATCATAGAAGACCCGATCAACGGGATCAAGACGCACCCCGCACCGCACCTCACTTTCCCCTTAGTTGCTCGACACTACTAGGTTACTATCGAGTGCCGAGGGTGACACCTCTACAGCACTTCTGATGTTAACCCAGTAGTGTAGTTATTCGGTCGTGGTCATCGAGGGTGATTTCCTCTTTAACCACTTCCGATACGACTCTGTCGTGCAACCCCTCAAGTGTGAACCTCGGGGGTGATTCCTCTTACGTTCACCTTGATGATTACATCGAGTGGAATTCACCGGGGGTGATTCCTCGGGTTTTCCCCTTAATGTTTTGGACACACGGATACTTGGACTTTACAGCTGTTACTTGGAAAGGCGGGTCGACCCTGAGGGGTACTCGCGAGTGATGTGGAGTCGGGTTGACCTGGAAGGTGCCCGCGAGATAATTACGAGGCGTGGCCGGGCATTCCTAGCCCTTGCCGCAAGTCCTCGAGACGGGGCAATGGGGTCACATCTTTCGTGAGTCTCTGCTTGTTACCGCGTGCTCCTAATCCACTACAATTTGGATATTTGATCCGAGGGCCTCGGCCCGATAGCACTAACCATCACGTGGGCATAGTATGGGCGTTCTGCGTCGTATGCATCACCGAAGCTTATTAGACGTCACGACGAAGCGGCGCTGCGCCGGGTTGGACGCGCAAGCACCGCTTTGTTGAAGGAGGTAGCTAGGTCTGCTCACCGCCGCCCACGCGTCGTGAGGAGTTCCCGGTGATGGCCCATGACCCCTGGGGGCATAGGTTTAGTCTGGCGTGCTTGACCTCTCTATTAAGCCTAGGTCGGGTTGCGGCGTATTGTTTGGCCGAGGCCGGGCATGACCCAGGAAAGTGTGTCCGGCCGGAGTTAATCGAGCGTGGTGGGTAAGTTGGTGCACCCCTGCAGGGAAGAAAACATCTATCGATAGCCTGTCCTACGGTAACGGACACTCGGAGTTGTATCCCGATCGATACAACTAGAACTGGATACTTGTGATGAGAATTGGATGGTGATGAGAATTGGATTGTGATGACAATTGGATAGTATGGCTCTGGGATTGCTTTCTCGCAGGGAGTCGAGAAAGGATCTCTGGCCGAGGTTGATAACACTACTACTACTTTACCTTATGCTACTCTACTCCCTCCCTGCTTGTCGCAAGATGGTGGTTTCGAGAAGATGCTAGTATTCGATAGGACTAGGCCTTCTCTCTATTCGGTATACGCAGCCAAGTCCACATATACAGCCTTCCTTTGATAATGTTGCATATGTAGTGTAGATCCTTGCTTGCGAGTACTTTGGATGAGTACTCACGGTTGCTTTGCTCCCCCTTTCCTTCTTTCTTCTTTCTAGTTGTCGCAACCAGATGGTGGAGCCCAGGATCCAGACGACACCACCGATGACTACTACTACCCCGAGGGTGCCTACTACTACGTGGAGGCCGCCGACGACCTGGAGTAGTTAGGAGGCTCCCAGGCAGGAGGCCTTGCCTTTTCGATCATAGATGCTTTTGTGCTAGCCTTCTTAAGGCAAACTTGTCTAACTCATTTCTGTACTCAGATATTGTTGCTTCCGCTGACTCTTGTGTAATCGAGCTTATGTATTCGAGCCCTCGAGGCCCCTGGCTTGTAATATTAAGCTTGTATTATTTTAATTTGTGTCTAGAGTTGTGTTGTGATATCTTCCCGTGAGTCCTTGATCTTGATCGTACACATTTGCGTGCATGATTAGTGTACGATTGAATCGAGGGCGTCACAGAGGTGGAGGAAGAAAAGGACCACAGCGGCGGAGCGGAATTAGCCCCGCAGGTCAATGCTCAGGCCACTCACGCCCGCAGTCGAGCAACTGCCCCCACGCATATCGCCAGCAGCCCGCACGATCCCGATCGAAGCACCCTGAGGTGGTGTGGTAGTTTTGCAATCTGTCACACGGTTGCCACATACATATTTCGAAAATAAATTTCTTTGAAGTTAACCGATGCATAGGGGCTCCCCTAAAATCATTTTGTCTAGATCATATTATGTCTTCATGAGTGCTATGTCCTAACTGCAACTACATGCTACATCATTTCATCCCACAATTCATATCAAAGAATAAAAGAAATAGCTATAACTATGTTAGATAGATCTGTTTGGTGGTTGGAGGAGGGGTAATATAGGCTATGGCTCCGTCGATAAATCACGAGTGAACATGGTGGCACGCGAGGTCTATATCTCACCATTCATTCTGTCATGATCCGTGATGTATTCATACTAGGGGTCAGGTATATTCATTTCTTAGGGTGAAGTACTTCTATATGGACAACGTATTCCCATAGTCAATTAGTGACCATGGCCCACAAATCTGACGAGAGGAGTTATTCTCTCATTTGTTAAGAGCAGATGTCTAAAGGCCACCAACACGAGTAGTCTGCGTTTTGTCCCAAGCCCATCTCCATCCCACGGCTCCTCCTTTACTAATCCTTCTCCCCTGGTTCTTGCGGTCTCTTCCTGTGCTCTTCCTGTATGTCTTCTCTCGTCCATGTGCTTTCTTATGAAGCTGATGTACAACAACTTAATTAGCTAAGCTTGGTTTGGCATCCTGTTTAGTAATATCTAGTTATCTAGTTTCTGCTTTGATGTACTTTCAAATCAGTACTAAGTGCTGAATGTGTACCCCCACAATAACATGTGCAGTGGCAAGGATATGCTTTGGACAAACATTTCTCATGTACGTGCATGTTGTTAAGCTGCATAAACACAAGCATGGTGACTGATGGAGCAGAGATTAATCAAATAGCTACCGACAATTCGGGCCATAAAAACGTGCATAAGAAACATTGGAGCTAATGTAACAAAAGTCAAATATCTTCATCACGCCCACCAGCATTTCACACAAGACATTTAACTAAGGTTTTAAAACATGGCAGACCATTCCATCTGGTCATCATTTAAATGGTATGTGTCAGATTAACATGGCAGAGCGGCTAGGACCGTATTTTGCATGCGGATTCACTTGTATCCAGCTCCATTTAAGATGGCTAGCTACCAACTCATGTACGTGTATTTTGCCGAATTAAACTGTGTATCGTTTGGGTATTGATTCAATCGCTATACTAATTGCTAATCTCATAGCATAAATGGACTACCGAGATATCATCCTCGCGCGGTACCATGTCCCAAAAATTCACGTCCATGGCTCCGTTCACTTTCATCACTTACTTATTCATGTCGCAATCATTTGTTTCATTCGTTTATAAACATTGGCACCATAGCAAGACAACTCTTTTTGTGTTGTTGTTGCTATCTATACACTACTAGGGAAAACCTTATACACAGAAGTTTATCAGCAGCGTGGTTTAAAAATGGGCGCTGCTGCTAATTAGTAGTAGCGAGGGGTATAAAAACCGCGCTACTACTAAGTTGATAGTAGTAGCGAGGGGTATAAACCCGCGCTGCTACTAAGTGGTCTTCACCATGCCTCCCCGGACAGGCCATAGTAGTAGCAAGGGGTGTAAAACCTGCGCTACTACTAAATAAGTAGCTATAGCGCAGGTAACACACCCACGCTATTACTAATCGTGTCCGCCCGATCCACTCCCACCCACCACTCTCTCTCTCTCATCCCTAAAAAATCTCTCTATCTCATCCTCCGTCCACCCCCATCCCGGGCGTCTCGCTCACCGGAGGAGTCTCGCTCGGCCTCCCCTCTCCCTGATCTAGTCGCCACCTCTCGCCCTCCCGCGAACTCCATGGCGACTGCAGCCTGATTTGCATCCTCGCCGGCCCTGCTGCCTCGCCGTCACCCTGCTGACCCCGTCTACCTCGTCGCCGCCCTAGTCTTCAAATCGCGGCTGGCCCCACTTCAACCTGCCCGCCGCCAGGTCCAGCACACCGTCGCCGCCGGCCGGGAGAGGTAGCTACTCCGTCTCCTCCTCCCCTCTTCCTTCCCCTACCTCCCTCGTTCCTGCCTCGGCCCGGCGAGCCCCTGCTGCGTGACTGACCAGGGACAAGCCCTTGATTTTTGTTTGACAAGGGATGAGGCCTGCCAATTTGTTTCCACGGAGAGCCCCTGCTGCTGTAGGCTGCCAATTTGACCAGGGACAAGCTCAGAGTGGATCGATCTATTGTGGCCAAAATATACTGCAGTGATTTGTCCATGGGAGTACAACTTCCTTGAGCTTGTTCTCTAAGTGTGCACTGGTATTCATCTCCTTCTGATTGGACAAACTTCAGTTTTGAGGAAATGTCGTTCAGATGGATTACTACGCATGAGTGCTACATCTAGCATCCAATTTCCCCATGTTCTCCGGTGTTTACAGAGAGCCTACACTTATGTCAATATTGTTTTGTCAACTACTGTATCTATCTTCTGTACAGAGAGCCGTATATGTTTCAGACCAACAATTTGCTTCTCTGTTCCCTTGTGATTATCATGTCTAGGTGGTCAAAACGATTACAGTAGATGTATAGACTTTTCATTGTTTGTAGCTACTATGCTCATATTTAAGTTTGTTCATTGCTTCTCATGCTGAAAAAACTATTCTGTAGGGACTTGGTGTTGTAAAACTATTCTGTAGAGCAGCGTAGAAGCTAGTCATGCGGGCTGCGGCGGCTGACGACGCTGGTTGACCTTCTCCTGTGCGTGCAGGGCAACATCGACGCTGGACCAGATGGACGAGCTGCAGTGCCAAACTGGTACCTCTGAATTTTGCTTCAGTTTTGCTTCCTGCTAATCTAAATTTAGGGGAAGCTCTGAATTTTGTTATGTTTTGCAGGGAGAGGAATAGACGCTTCACTCTGTTTGATTTATGGCTACGACGACGGCGGCGGCACACGAGGTAAATTAAACCCGGCCCCCCTTCGCGTTCTCGTCCATTCCGCCGCCCACCTTGTGCTCCTAGCTGACGAACCCCTTTCCTGCTCCCCACCTTTCCGGCGATTGAAGATGAGGCGCAGGTGGGCGCCGAGGGGGAGAGCCAGCAGCCGGCGCTGGAGTATGAGTAGAGGATCCACAAGTTCCCCGGCGTGGTAAAATTACCGACCTAACTCTGAATCCTAGTTAATTTCGCTAATGTCCTAATCACTCTGCGAACAAGCAGATCGGCCAAAAACCTTATGTTTGCTGTCCAGTGTCAATGGTGGAGCTCGAAACCCTGGAAGCATGCTGAACCTCATGAATAGACCTGAATATTTGTTTTAGGTAGATGCTTGACCATTATGCTTTGGAAGAGTGCACGAGAGTCTACCATCTGAAACTGTAGTTGACCAACCTAATTTGGCATGACCAGTTGTTGTGTCTCGGTGATAAAAGGATTAACAATGTCGAGGGATTTTGTTCGACCTTTGCATTTTCCGCAGGTTGCAATTCGTGTAGCACAAAGTAGTATATTTATTGGTCCATATGTTTGTAGATAATAATGGATCTGAATGTCTGAATGTCACATTATGTCACTATAAATGTCGTTTTGGACTTTGATATGGTCTTCTAGTGTACGCTTTGACATCATTTTTCTTGAAAATATGCTTCGTCGAATAAAATAGGCACATATAAGCAGAGTACATTTCATTAGGCTTGTTTTATCTGTTTGGTGTTATAGATGGTTGACGGGGAGAGACGACACTGCCGGTTTGCTGAAGTGGTAGGTTGCCATTCAGGTCAGTCCCCAATACTCTTCTTCCTTGGGCTCCAGAATTTACTTGCACTAGGGAGTTAGCCGAGCCACATTTAACCTGGTGAAGACAAGATTACGACTTTAGTACATTCATAGTCAATAGAAGAACACAACTAAAATATGCGCAGAAGTTGTAGAGAATGTTTGGATGTGATTCCTGTCGGTGGACTGATGAAATTTTTTGTAGAGCAATCCAGGCATGTAGTTGGATGGATGAATATACCTTGCATACATCTCTAGGATTTACAGAATGAAGCTAACAATTGCTTGAGCCTACTATGTTATATATGTTAGGAGTATCCTCGGCCAGGTTAATTACTAATGATCTGAATTGCTTGAATAGCTGCAAACTTGTGGCCACACAAGTTAACTTTTTATATTTTACCTAATGATTTTTATACTAGCTAGCATTTCTCATATCACAAAAGTTGTTGCTGCACTTGGGATAGAATACAGGATTTTCTGAAAATGAAAGCGAGTTCACCATGACTACGACAGATACTAGGTAGTTTAGCTTGGGATAGAATACAATGCACGGGTTACAACATAAGTTATTTCTTGTCTCACAATTACTGATTTCTCTTTGTTCTCATTTTCCTTTGTTAGCTGAAACTATTCCTTGTCTACAGATAAGCTGAAATTTTATTGAGGTCCAAATTATACGAATGTGAATATTGGCCATTCTGCTTCTTCCTGTCCATTTCTTGTATAAGTAGTTTACCAACTCTTCTCCAATAGTAATGCGTATGTCATGTATGTTCCTATTTGCTCCCAATTTCCTGAATATCTATGATCTGAATATGCATAGTTTTGATAAATTTGGCAGGCACTCAGGAAGGTGCCAAGGAGATGTTGGACCAAGGCGTGGAGGCACTACGAGCTGAAGAGCACATAGCTGCAGATGCTGGAGGCCGGCCCGGTGAGCCGAGGATTGGAGGTAGCGCTGATTGGTGTTTTTATGGAGAGATAGGATGCCACTGTTTGGTGTTTTTATGCATTTTGGTTTGCTTGTAACTGCGTTTGCACTAGCTGGGAGTAAGTGACTTGGCAAGAAGTGTAGGTGTTTTAATTGAAGGCATGAAAAGCCATGACAATATGTATGCTCTTACAGGATGTGCTCTAACGCTGTTGGTTAATTATAAATCTTGGATTAGTAATGCTGTGTAATGTTGCTGGTTCATTGCAAATATGTGTTTGTTTTAGTTGGAATTGTATGTATAGAATGGAATTGGTGGATTTAATTTTTTTTAATTCCTAATTAGTTAGTAGTAGCGTGGGAAAACACCAAACGCCTTACTACTACTTCGTTAGTAGTAGCGTGGGTTTGCATCCACGCTACTACTAACTTTTTAGTAGTAGCGTGGGAAAAAAACTGCGGCGCTACTACTATTTCTTTACTAGTAGCGCGGGTTGCGCCCGCGCTACTACTAAAATGTTAGTAGTAGCGTGGGTTCCACCCGCGCTACTACTAACTATTAGCTGTAGCGCGATACTAGTAGCGCGGGTACCCGCGCTGCTAGTAGCCATTTTACCCGCGCTGCTAGTAGCCTTTTTCCTAGTAGTGATAGGCCGTAGCAGCATACCAACATTTAATTAGTCCGATTAAAAAAAAGTTAGCATGAATAAACACATTTTTAAATGCCAAAAAAATCTGAAAAAAGTTACATGTGTACATCTTCATATTCTATTTGCGTGGACAAAGTTTTACGGATATTTTTTTCTTTGGCCTGTGCAAAAATGAAAAAAAAATGTCGTGGAACGCTATTTGGAAGCACGGAAATTTATCTTTTTCGTGGAGGCAAACTAAAAATAGATTTTTTTGCAAAACTTTGTGCCACGCACACATTTTGCAAAGATGTACACGTCAAAATTTGTTTCCGAATTTTTGATATTTTAAACGCGTTTAAAAAGCATTTTCAACATCAGGTTCCTATGTACGCAGGTAAGGACGTCCTCGCTCCTAAGAACAGGCAGACACGCGGACGGCCACCGCGCAGCCGCCGTCGACGCGTAAAACCTACCCGACCGAAATCCGGCGGCGCACACACCAAGACGGCAGTGGCGGCGGCGCTCCCCCCTACCCCTGTCTACTTTCTCGGTTCCGTCCAGGCAAGTAATCTCTCCTCTCTTCTCCGGCTTCCATCCCCGCATACATCTCTGTTTAGTCGCCGTGGTGTGGGCTCTGCAAGAGCGGCATGAATCGGCGGTTGATCAGATACTGTTACACCCGTTTATTTTCTTATTAAATCAGTCGGCTTTCTTGGTTGCCTTTGCTCGAATGAGCAGCGGAGCAATATTTTCTCCATGATTCAGGCCTTCATAGGCGGGCGGTTTCCAAAAAGAAATTCAGATAACCGACTGCTGTGTCATAGATTTGTCAATTGACCTGACATTTAATCTGGTAGTTTCACACTTGCAGTTCTTTTTTTGAACCGGCATTGCCCTTTCCATTAACCAAATAACGGAAATACAACAGTTTCCGAGCAGAACCAGAAAGGAAGCGGGAAAGGGGAAAGCGAGTTCAACGCATCGCCGGGAAACCCACCACAGGAGCTCGCCTACGAGACACCTGCTGTGGGGCAAAAACCCGACGACACCTACAGTCCTAAGAGCCCAACAGATAGCAGCAGAGTATTAAGCAAAATACACGACCCATCAAGTCACAATCTCACGCAGGAGAACATGCAAAATTAACCCTGCACTCTTAGAGCCGGCTGGAGATTGAAGACGAAGCACAATCATGTAGTCGCCGAATCTTCAGTTGCAGCTGCACAGATCATCATCATGTTACTTGTGCTGCGCCTCAGCATCTCCGCTCCACGCTCCATTGCCTCACGGTCTGCCCCTTTCAAGAGACCTGCCCAGTAGGTGATAAAGACACACGCAGAAAAGACAATCTCAAAAGGAGTTTTAGGAAGCTTAAACTCAAAGGTTGCTCTGTTACGATTGTTCCAGATTGCCCAACATATAGCAGCAAGACCGAAGGTATAGAACTTAGCACCATCAGGAAGGTAAATATAACACCAAGTGTAAAACTGCCAGAGATTATTAGGACAAAGATCGGTACCCAGGACCGCTCCCACCGATCGCCAGATCACTCTGGCAACAGGGCAAAGGAAGAAAAGGTGTTGCGTCGTCTCGCGATCAGCACAAAACGAACACTTAGGATTACCAGCCCAATTACGTCGTTTCATCACATCTCTAGTTAGGACCGCGTCCTGAAATAATTGCCACAAAAATATTTTGATCTTAAGTGGAATACTGGCTTTCCAGATCCAGCGATAGTCGCATCCAGCAATGTTGCTTTCAAGGAGTTTGTACATGGATTTAGTCGTAAATCGATGCTTAGGCCCAGGTGCCCATCCAACCTTATCTGGCTCTGTAGATGAGATGGAACCCAGCACAGTTGTGCGCATATCGATCCACATGCTCTCAAGGGTGGGGGTTAGCCTTCTGCGAAACAAGTCACCGGCTTCCACATTTCCCAACTTGTCAACCGTCATGTTAGTCATATTACAGATGCTAAACAGCTGTGGGTATTGTACCCGCATAGGAGGCATACCATTCATGGAGTCCTCCCAAACTTGTGCCACGTCTCCCGAGTTAATCTGCACAATTCTGCCCCTCATGTAATATTCCTTGACTTTCATAATATCTTTCCAGATAGGGGAATCATTAAACTTGCTCTTCACCGTGGCAACCGTATCTTGTTTCAGGTATTTAGCCTTAATAATACCTTGCCAAAGCCCTTGTTGAGTATCAAGCTGAAGGAAATATGCCCTAGAGGCAATAATAAAGTTATTATTTATTTCCTTATTTCATGATAAATGTTTATTATTCATGCTAGAATTGTATTAACCGGAAACATAATACATGTGTGAATACATAGACAAACATAGTGTCACTAGTATGCCTCTACTTGACTAGCTCGTTGAATCAAAGATGGTTAAGTTTCCTAGCCATAGACATGAGTTGTCATTTGATTAACGGGTCACATCATTAGGAGAATGATGTGATTGACTTGACCCATTCCGTTAGCTTAGCACTTGATCGCTTAGTATGTTGCTATTGCTTTGTTCATGACTTATACATGTTCCTATAACTATGAGATTATGCAACTCCCGTTTACCGGAGGAACACTTTGTGTGCTACCAAACGTCACAACATAACTGGGTGATTATAAAGGAGCTCTACAGGTGTCTCCGAAGGTAGATGTTGGGTTGGCGTATTTCAAGATTAGGATTTGTCACTCCGATTGTTGGAGAGGTACCTCTAGGCCCTCTCGGTAATACACATCACTTAAGCCTTGCAAGCATTGCAACTAATGAGTTAGTTATGGGATGATGTATTACGGAACGAGTAAAGAGACTTGCCGGTAACGAGATTGAACTAGGTATTGGATACCGACGATCGGATCTCAGGCAAGTAACATACCGATGACAAAGGGAACAACGTATGTTGTTATGCGGTCCGACCGATAAAGATCTTCATAGAATATGTAGGAACCAATATGGGCATCCAGGTCCCGCTATTGGTTATTGACCGAGACGGTCTCGGTCATGTCTACATTGTTCTCGAACCGTAGGGTCCGCACGCTTAAGGTTTCGGCGATGCTTATATTATGAGTTTATGAGTTTTGATGTACCGAAGGAGTTCGGAGTCCCGTATGAGATCGGGGACATGACGAGGAGTCTCAAAATGGTCGAGACGTAAAAATCGATATATTGGACGACTATATTCGGAGTTCGGAAAGGTTCCGAGTGATTCGGGTATTTATCGGAGTACCGGAGAGTTACGGGAATTCGTATTGGGCCTTAATGGGCCATACGGGAAAGGAGAGAAAGGGCCAAAAGGGTGGCCGCACCCCTCCCCATGGACTAGTCCGAATTGGACTAGGGAAGGGGGGCGCCCCCTTCCTTCCTTCTCCTTCTCTCTTCCCTTTCCTTCTCTCCTACTCCTACTACATGGAAGGGCTCCTAGTTGGACTAGAAAGGGGAATCCTACTCCGGTGGGAGTAGGACTCCCCTAGGGCACGCCATAGAGAGGGCCGCCCTCCCTCCTCCACTCCTTTATATACGGGGCAGGGGCACCCCATAGACACACAAGTTGATCTTCGTGATCGTTCCTTAGCCGCTTATGTGCCCCCTCCACGATATTACACCTCGGTCATATTGTAGCGGTGCTTAGGCGAAGCCCTGCGACAGTTGAACATCAAGATCGTCACCACGCCGTCGTGCTGACGGAACTCCTCCCCAAAGCTTTGCTGGATCGGAGCCCGGGGTGCGTCATTGAGCTGTACGTGTGCCAAGAACTCGGAGGTGCCGGAGTAACGGTACTTGGATCGGTTGGACCGGGAAGACGTACGACTACTTCCTCTATGTTGCGCCAACGCTTCCGCCGGTTCACGAGGGTACGTAGACAACACTCTCCCCTCTCGTTGCTATGCATCACCATGATTTTGCGTGTGCGTAGGAAATTTTTTGAAATTACTACGTTCCCTAACAGTGGCATCCGAGCCTAGGTTTTATGGTTTGATGTTATATGCACGAGTAGAACACAAGTGAGTTGTGGACGATATAAGTCATACTGTCTACCAGCATGTCATACTTTGGTTCGGCGGTATTGTTGGATGAAGCGGCCCGGACCGACATTACGCGTACGCTTATGCGAGACTGGTTCTACCGCCGTGGTTTGGACACAGGTGGCTGGCGGGTGTCAGTTTCTCCAACTTTAGTTGAACTAAGTATGGCTACGCCCGGTCCTTGCGAAGGTTAAAACGGAGTCTATTTGACAAACTATCGTTGTGGTTTTGATGCGTAGGTGAGATTGGTTCTTGCTTAAGCCCGTAGCAGCCACGTAAAACTTGCAACAACAAAGTAGAGGACGTCTAACTTGTTTTTGCAGGGCATGTTGTGATGTGATATGGTCAAGACGTGATGAGATATAAGTTGTTGTATGAGATGATCATGTTTTGTTGAAGTTATCGGCAACTGGCAGAAGCCATATGGTTGTCTCTTTGTTGCATAAGATGCAAGCGCCAAATAATTGTTTTACATTATCGCTATGCGATAGCAATAGTTGCAAGAGCAATAGTTGGCGAGACGACCACGTGACGACACATTGATATAGATCAAGATGATGGAGATCATGGTGTCATGCCGGTGACGATGGAGATCATGACGATGCTTTGGAGATGGAGATCAAAGGCACAAGATGATGATGGCCATATCATGTCACATATTTTTGATTGCATATGATGTTTATCTTTTATACATCTTATTTTGTTTTGATTGACGATAGCATTATAAGATGATCTCTCACTAATTATCAAGAAGTGTTCTCCCTGAGTATGCACCGTTGCCAAAGTTCGTCGTGCCCAGACACCACGTGATGATCGGGTGTGATAAGCTCTACGTCCATCTACAACGGGTGCAAGCCAGTTTTGCACACGCGAATACTCAAAGTTAAACTTGACGAGCCTAGCATATGCAGATATGGCCTCGAACACGGAGACCGAAGGTCGAGCGTGAATCATATAGTAGATATGATCAACATAGTGATGTTCACCATCTGAAAACTACTCCATCTCACGTGATGATCGGTTATGGTTTAGTTTGATTTGGATCACGTGATCACTTAGAAGATTAGAGGGATGTCTATCTAAGTGGGAGTTCTTAAGTAATATGATTAATTGAACTTAAATTTATCATGAACTTAGTCCTGGTAGTTTTTTTTTACAAATTATGTTGTAGATCAATAGCTCGCGTTGTTGCTTTCATATGTTTATTTTGATATGTTCCTAGAGAAAACTGTGTTGAAAGATGTTAGTAGCAATGATGCGGATTGGATCCGTGATCTGAGGTTTATCCTCATTGCTACACAGAAAAATTATGTCCTTAATGCACCTCTAGGTGATAGACCTATTGCAGGAGCAGATACAGACGTTATGAACGTTTGGCTAGCTCAATATGATGACTACTTGATAGTTTAGTGCACCATGCTTAACGGCTTAGAATCGGGACTTCAAAGACGTTTTGAGTGTCATGGGCCATATGAGATGTTCCAGAAGTTGAAGTTAATATTTCAAGCAAATACCCGAGTTGAGAGATATGAAGTCTCCAACAAGTTCTATAGCTAAAAGATGGAGGAGAATCGCTCAACTAGTGAGCATGTGCTCGATTGTGCGGGTACTTCAATCGCTTGAATCAAGTGGGAGTTAATCTTCCAGATAAGATAGTGATTGACAGAATTCTCTAGTCACCATCACCAAGTTAGTAGAACTTCGTGATGAACTATAGTATGCAAGGGATGACGAAAACGATTCCCGAGCTCTTCGTGACGTTGAAATCGACGAAGGTAGAAATCAAGAAAGAGCATCAAGTGTTGATGATTGACAAGACCACTAGTTTCAAGAAAAGGGCAAAGGAAAAGAAAGGGAACTTCAAGTAGAATGGCAAGCAAGTTGTCACTCCCGCGAAGAAGCCCAAAGCTGGACCAAAGCCTGAAACTGAGTGCTTACACTGCAAAGGAAATGGTCACTAGAAGAGGAGATGCCCCAAGTATTTGGTGGATAAGAAGGATGGCAAAGTGAACAAGGGTATATTTGATATACAGGTAATTGATGTGTACCTTACTAGTGTTTATAGTAGCCCCCGAGTATTTGATACTTGTTCGGTTGCTAAGATTAGTAACTCGAAACGGGAGTTGCAGAATAAACAGAGACTAGTTAAGGGTGAAGTGACGATGTGTATTGGAAGTGGTTCCAAGATTGATATGATCATCATTGCACACTCCCTATACTTTCGGGATTAGTGTTAAACCTAAATAAATGTTATTTGGTGTTTGCGTTGAGCATGAATATGATTTGATCGTGTTTATTGCAATACGTTTATTCATTTAAAATCAGAGAATAATTGTTGTCTGTTTACATGAATAAAACCTTCAATGGTCATACACCCAATGAAAATAGTTTGTTGGATCTCGATCATAGTGATACACATATTCATAATATTGAGGCCAAAAGATGCAAAGTTAATAATGATAGTGCAACGTATTTGTGGCATCGCCGCTTAGGTCATATTGGTGTAAAGCGCATGAAGAAACTCCATGCTGATGGGATTTTGGAATCACTTGATTATGAATCACTTGATGCTTGCGAACCGTGCCTCAAGGGCAAGATGACTAAAACGCTGTTCTCCGGTACTATGGAGAGAGCAACGGATTTGTTGGAAATCATACATACAGATGTATGTGGTCCGATGAATGTTGAGGCTCGCAGCGGGTATCATTATTTTCTGATCTTTATAGATGTTTTGAGCAGATATGAGTATATCTACTTGATAAAACATAAGTCTGAAATAAATGAAAGGTTCAAAGAATTTCAGAGTGAAGTGGAAAATCATCGTAACAAAAAAATAAAGTTTCTGCGATCTGATCGTGGAGACGAATATTTGAGTTACGAGTTTGATCTTCAATTAAAACAATGTGGAATAGTTTCACAGCTCACGCCACCGAACACCACAATGTTATGGTGTGTCCGAACGTCAGAATCAAGACTTTACTAGATATGGTGCGATCTATGATGTCTCTTATCGGTTTACCGCTATCGCTTTGGGGTTATGCATTAGAGACAGCGGCATTCACGCTTAATAGGGCACCATCTAAATCCGCTGAGACGACACCGTATGAACTATGGTTTAGCAAAGAAACCTAAGCTGTTGTTTCTTAAAGTTTGGGGCTGCGATGCTTATGTGAAAAAGTTTCATCCCGATAAGCTCGAACCCAAATCGGAGAAGTGCGTCTTCATAGAATACCCAAAGGAAATTGTTGGGTACACCTTCTATCACAGATCCGAAGGCAAGATATTCGTTGCTAAAATGGATCCTTTCAGAGAAGGAGTTTCTCTCAAACAAGTGAGTGGGATGAAAGTAGAGCTTGATAAGGTAATTTGTACCTTCTACCTTATTGAAAGTAGTTCATCACGTAAATCTGTTCTCGTGACTACTACACCAATTAGTGAGGAAGCTAATGATGATGATCATGTAACTTCAGATCAAGTTACTACCAAACCTCGAGGTAAAACAGAGTAAGATCTCGCACCGAGTGGTACGGTAATCCTGTTCGGAGGTCATGTTACTTGACCATGACGAACCCTTTAACTATGCGGAAGCGATGATGAGCCCAGATTCCGCAAAATGGTTTGAGGCCATGAAATCTGAGATATGATCCATGTATGAGAACAAAGTATGGACTTTGATGGATTTGCCCGATGATCGGCAAACCATAGAAAATAAATGGATCTTCAAGAGGAAGACGGACGACGATAGTAGTGTTACTATCTACAAAGCTAGACTTGTCGAAAAAGGTTTTGACAAAGTTCAAGGTGTTGACTACGATGAAATTTTCTCACCAGAGCGATGCTTAAGTCTGTCCAAATCATGTTAGCAATTGCCGTATTTTTATGAAATCGGCAAATGGATAAACAAAACTACATTCCTTAATGGATTTAAAGAAGAGTTGTATATGATGCAACTGAAGGTTTTGTCAATCCTAAAGGTGTCGACAAAATACGCAAGCTCCAACGATCCATCTATAATTTGGTGCAAGCATCTCGAGTTGGAATATACGCTTTGATAAGTTGACCAAAGCATATAGTTTTATACAGACTTGCGGTGAAGCCTGTATTTACTAGAAAGTGAGTGGGAGCACTACAACATTTCTGATAAGTATATGTGAATGACATATTGTAGATCGGAAATAATATAGAATTATTCTGCAAAGCATAAAGGAGTGTTTGAAAGGAGTTTTTCAAAGAAAGACCTCGGTGAAGCTGCTTACATATTGAGTATCAAGATCTATAGAGATAGATCAAGACGCTTGATAAGTTTTTTCAATGAGTACATACCTTGACAAGATTTTGAGGTAGTTCAAAATGGAACAGTCAAAGAAAGAGTTCTTGCCTGTGTTACAAGGTGTGAAATTGAGTAAGACTCAAAACCCGACCACGGCAGAAGATAGAAAGAGAATGAAAGTCATTCCCTATGCCTTGGCCATAGGTTCTATAAAGTATGCCATGCTGTGTAACAGATCTATTGTATACCCTACAATCGAGTTTGGCAAGGAGTACAATAGTGATCTAGGAGTAGATCACTGGACAGCGGTCAAAATTATCCTTAGTAGAATAAGGATATGTTTCTCGATTATGGAAGTGACAAAAGTTTCGTCGTAAAGGGTTACGTCGATGCAAGTTTTGACACTGATTTGGATGACTCTAAGTCTCGATCTAGATACATATTGAAAGTGGGAGCAATTAGCTAGAGTAGCTCCGTGCAGAGCATTGTAGACATAAGAAATTGCAAAATACATAACGGATCTGAATGTGAAAGACCCGTTGACTAAGATTCTCTTACAAGCAAAACATGATCACACCTTAGTACTCTTTGGGTGTTAATCACATAGTGATGTGAACTAGATTACTAAATCTAGTAAACCCTTTGGGTGTTGGTCACATAACGATGTGAACAATGGGTGTTAATCATATACAGATATGAATATTGATGTTAAATCACATGGCGAGGTGAACTAGATTATTGACTCTAGTGCAAGTGGGAGACTGAAGGAAATATGCCCTAGAGGCAATAATAAAGTTATTATTTATTTCCTTATTTAATGATAAATGTTTATTATTCATGCTAGATTTGTATTAACCGGAAACATAATACATGTGTGAATACATAGACAAACATAGTGTCACTAGTATGCCTCTACTTGACTAGCTCGTTGAATCAAAGATGGTTAAGTTTCCCAGCCATAGACATGTGATTGACTTGACCCATTCCATTAGCCTAGCACTTGATCGTTTAGTATGTTGCTATTGCTTTCTTCATGACTTATACATGTTCGTGTAACTATGAGATTATGCAACTCCCGTTTACCGGAGGAACACTTTGTGTGCTACCAAACATCACAACGTAACTGGGTGATTATAAAGGAGCTCTACAGGTGTCTCCGAAGGTAGATGTTGGGTTGGCGTATTTCGAGATTAGGATTTGTCACTCCGATTGTCGGAGATGTATCTCTGGGCCCTCTCGGTAATACACATCACTTAAGCCTTGCAAGCATTTCAACTAATGAGTTAGTTGTGGGATGATGTATTACGGAACGAGTAAAGACTTGCCGGTAACGAGATTGAACTAGGTATTGGATACCGACGATCGAATCTCGGGCAAGTAACATACCGATGACAAAGGGAACAATGTATGTTGTTATGCGGTCTGACCGATAAAGATCTTCGTAGAATATGTAGGAACCAATATGGGCATCCAGGTCCTGCTATTGGTTATTGACCGGAGACGTGTCTCGGTCATGTCTACACTGTTCTCGAATCATAGGGTCCGCACGCTTAAGGTTTCGATGACAGTTATACTATGAGTTTTTGAGTTTTGATGTACCGAAGGAGTTCGGAGTCCCGGATGAGATCGGGGACATGACGAGGAGTCTCGAAATGGTCGAGACGTAAAGATCGATATATTGGACGACTATATTCGAGTTCGGAAAGGTTCCGAGTGATTCGGTATTTATCGTGTACCGGAGAGTTACGGAATTCGTATTGGGCCTTAATGGGCCATACGGGAAAGGAGAGAAAGGGCCAAAGGGTGGCCGCACCCTCCCCATGGACTAGTCCGAATTGACTAGGGAAGGGGCGCCCTTCCTTCCTTCTCCTTCTCTCTTTCCTTTCCTTCTCTCCTACTCCTACTACATGGAAGGGCTCCTAGTTGACTAGGAAGGGGAATCCTACTCCGGTGGGAGTAGGACTCCCTAGGGCGCGCCATAGAGAGGGCGGCCCTTCCCTCCTCCACTCCTTTATATACGGGCAGGGGCACCCATAGACACACAAGTTGATCTTCGTGATCGTTCCTTAGCCGTGTGCGGTGCCCCCTCCACGATATTACACCTCGGTCATATTGTAGCGGTGCTTAGGAGAAGCCCTGCGACAGTTGAACATCAAGATCGTCACCACGCCGTCGTGCTGACGGAACTCCTCCCCGAAGCTTTGCTGGATCGGAGCCCGGGGTGGGTCATCGAGTTGTACGTGTGCCAAGAACTCGGAGGTGCCGGAGTAACGGTACTTGGATCGGTTGGACCGGGAAGACGTACGACTACTTCCTCTATGTTGCGTCAACGCTTCCGCTTCGGTCTACAAGGGTACGTAGACAACACTCTCCCCTCTCGTTGCTATGCATCACCATGATCTTGCGTGTGCGTAGGAAAATTTTTGAAATTACTACGTTCCCCAACACAAGCTTCCACCACCATTTTACCAGGAGGCTGATATTTTGTTTCCGTAAGTCCTTAACACCCAGCCCCCCTTTGTCCTTGGAGCGACAAACTCTGCTCCAACGGACTAAGTGATATCTTTTTCGACCCTCCCAACTTTGCCAGAAAAAACGGCGTCTCCTCTTGTCCAACTTTTCAATGAAAGTTTTAGGGAGAAGGAACATTGCCATATAGTAATAAACTATACTGGACAGGGAGGAGTTCGACAGTGTAAGTCTGCCACCTGAAGAAGCAGCATTGCATATCCAGGCCTCACAGCATTTACCAAATTTGTCATCAACGAAAATCCACTCAAGACATCTTAAAGAGGAGAAGCTAACTGGTACACCTAGGTACCGCATAGGAAAATGACCAATTTGACAATTAAAGAGCTCTGCATAGTAGCCAAGTATATTGTCATCACCCCCTACACACAGAATTTCGCTCTTAAGGTAGTTAATTTTCAAGCCTGACATGAGCTCAAACACGTAAAGAAGCAATTTGAGGTTGATTGCAGCAGATGTGTCATGCTCAAAGCACAACACCGTATCATTTGCGTATTGCAATACAACAACTCCCCCCTCAATAAGATCAGGAGCTAAGCCAGTGATCAATTTTTCCTTTTGAGCATTGAAAATCATCTTCGAGAGACACTCCACTGCAAGATTGAACAAAAAAGGTGAGTGAGGGTCGCCCTGGCGAACCCCTTTGCGACTCACAAAATAGGGGCCAGTCTCGTTATTCAGCTTGATACACACCGTACCATCATTCAGGGTCTTATTCATCCAACCACACCATTTATCATTAAACCCTCTCAGCCTATGACATTCCAGGAGGAAATCCCAGTTGATTTTATCGTATGCTTTTTCAAAATCAAGCTTTAAAACCACCCCAACTTTCCTCTTACTGTGAGTATGGTGCAGCACCTCATGATGATGTTTCTGTTTTTAATAAAGGCATTTTGGTGTCGGCTGATCAACTTATCCGCATAGATAGCTACGCGGTTGTCCAACACTTTAGTAATTAGTTTATAGGAGCAACGAAGAAGGCAAATGGGGCGGAATTGTTGAATTTTCTTAGCCCCTGCCATTTTAGGGATCAGAGTAATTATACCATAGTTTAGGCGGGCAACATCCAAAGTCCCAGCATGGAAGGCCTCAAAAATGCGCATGATATCACCTTAACAAAATCCCAGCAAGCTTTATAAAACTCAGCTGGGATGTTATCAGGTCTAGGGGCTCTATTGCTTTCCATACTAAATAAGGCTGCCTTGACCTCTGCCTCAGAAAAAGGACGAACCAAAATTTCATTGTCTTGATCGTTTAACCTCTCATGCTCCCCCCAGGTATTAGGAGACAAATGGAATAGGTTGCCTGGAGCTTCCCCAAACAGCTCCTTATAGTAAGAGGTAGCGTGATCAAGTAAATTCTTCGTGCCCTCGATCACATTATTACCATCCGTAAAGGACTGGATAGTATTCTTACGTTTCCTACCATTCGCAATGCGATGATAGTACGCAGTGTTTTGATCACCTTTCAACAGCCATCGCTCTTTAGACTGCTGCAGTCTAAATAACTCTTCATTTGTCAAAATTACATTGAGCTCGGCCAAGAGAGAAGCTCTATAGCAGCAAGACTCGGCATCAACGATGCCATCCTCCTCCAATTTTTCAATCTCCTCAAGCTCTTTACGGATTTCCTTCTTCCTTTTCCTCTCGTGACCAAAAACATGGGACCCCCAACCCTTGAAATATCTCTTACATCGTTTCAGCTTTATATTAAGGATGTCTATGGGATCATTCGATTTAACCGGCTGCTCCCAGATTTCTCTGGCCTTAGGCAAGAACAAATCATTACTCAGCCAGCTAATCTCAAAGCGAAACTCCTTCTTCTTAGGAGGTTCTAGACTACCAGGTTTCAAGGAGAGAAGGAGGGGATTATGATCAGAGATGTCTCTAACAAGCTTACGGACTGGCACCAGGGGAAGCACACTTGCAGTTCTATCTCGCGTAATTCCTATTGCTGCACCAAATTGATCTCGTTGTTTTTTTGCGCCCTAGTAAGTTCAGTTCAGATAACACTGAATGTTCCAATATCCGCTTGTTCTGTTATGCACTGTATTGTAGTCGAAGAGCAACATAACTTTTGGTTACTCCCGTTGTAATGTACAGATATACTCCACTTGTGATCAGCAGAGACTGACGTGAATTCCCCCTTTCCCCCGCCGTGCAGATCATACCTGAGCCGCTGCCTGCTGCTCGATGGGTAGCACGGAAGCCGCATCACCCACCTGTGTGCTTCATTGTGAACAAGTCCCAGCAGGTCCTGCCACTGACTCGAAGCCGAAGAAGATATGCCTCGCTTGCCCTGACACCAAGAGGATATTGGTAATGTTTATCTTTTTTGTCCCTCGCTGCTTTGTTTGGCACGGGAGATAGAATACAATATCCTTGATGCGGAAATTTCATAGTGATAACTGATAACTGATCAGACAACATAAAAAAAAAAACAGAGCCTTCAAATTTATTTACTCGTTGCTGCAATGCCCATGGTTTCCATGGCATAACCACCTTTATTTTTTCTCATCCTTTTCCCCAGTGCCAAATCATTACTCACCACCTATGAACTAGATATTTTCTACTCGCAAGCACTCAACATCACTCTCTCCATCCATCTCACACTGTTTTCAGACCCTTTTAGCTAGGCCTCACGCTGCACATCAGCAGTCCATGGCAGGCAAGAACCTTCAGAACGTTGACAATGGCTTCCCAGCAAGGAATGAGCAAAAACCCTGAACGCTCTCCTTGGCTGGAACAATGGCACCTCATGCCCGTATTCTAGAAAAAATGACACCTCATGCCCTGTGCCCCTCGCCGACGCAAATGGCAGCCCTTCATACACCTCAGACCATCCTCCTACCTGCAAATGCAAAGATGTTGCCCTGTCACGGCAAACAAAATTGTTGTATATATAAACTGCAAGTGAAGAACAGCAATACCGTCATGAGTACCATGGGTGCCAGCGAATTTTAGTCTTCTGGCCAAGGTGGTTGAGCGAAAACCTTGTCATGCTCACCGAATCCGTGTCGCCGCTGCACTCAACAGTGAAAACATGCTACACCAACTGAAAACATTGTGTGCTGCATGTCTGCATCGATCGGAAAAATAACTTTCCTGGTTTCAGACTCTTCGGCTTACCTGAACCCCTATATCTTGATCCCAGCCTTGATCAGCATCCTGTACGTCGGCAGCATTGACAACTCAGAGTCGTTCCATGTCTTGATGAGCACATCTTTGTCAATGTCAAAACATCCCCTGCTTGTTAATTTGCCTTCAATGCCTCAGCCATGACAAGAACAGAGAAGAAAAGTTTGTCTGAAACTGAACCTGCAGGCAGTCCATCTGTAGGGAATCCTTGTACTGCTGGCGTGCATAGCCCTCTGCACATGGAGCCGGTTGTAGTACTTCTCGGCATAGGTCTCCATGCAGGGGTCGTAGTTGTTAGACCTCCAGCGGATGAGGGTGTCCTTGAACCTCAGCACGGCATGGCGGTGGTGGCTCGGGGCGGTGGAGCTGCCGGATGCCACCACCGCCGAGTCAAAGGCGGCGTGGCAGGAGGGCGTGTAAATTTTGTACTGTCGATGTTCCCGAACTGGTGGCTCATGGCATAGCTCATGGTGCGGTTGCAGGCATTCAAATCATTTGCGCTGGTGAAGTTGCAGAGCTTGAGGATGGCCCGGTAGGTGTGGTTGGAGATCATGGCATGCGTCCACTAGTAGGTCACCGTGCCGATCGTTGTCGCAGTAGTTGTCGGTCACCGCATTCCTCACCTTGGATACATCACGATCAACAAAAAGATAGAAGATTATGTGCGATTGATCCACCGGTGGAATGCTGTAGCCTGTAGCAGAGCTTTTGAGTATGGTACACACAAGGATTCCATTTAGGTTGATGCAGGGGTTGGCTGAAGACTTGTTGTACTCGAAAATCTCCCTTGCCAACTGGGGCACGTAGTGGCCTAGCTAGATAGAGTAAAAATGGTGAGTGGAAGTACTTATCAGGTGTACTGGTCATGATATGGTCCTACTAGCTAGGTTTGCATTTTGGGAATCTGCTTTGTAGGAGGTCGCCTACTTTGTTCGTGGAAGTTTGCACTCTCATGATGCACAAGTGGAATGTGCGCGTCAAGTAGGGTCATGCAGGCAAAACCACACTGTAGTTAACAGAGCATCAAGGCAAAAGCTATGGCCAGAGACAGCCAACCGCAGTGGCAGATATTCAGAGCGGACCACAATCATTAACGGTGCCGACGGATGATAAACAAGCTATAGTGATACTTTTTTTTTTGAACGTTGGCAGTAGAGCTGCCAAATTCATTGATCAGAAGAAGTGTTACAAGAGCCCTCCGAAGAGGAAAGCACAGCAAAGACTGATGCAAAAAGAAAAGAAAGCGAAATGCCGACACCACCACAAACCCAAGCACCACCAAACAAGACATGCACACCAACGGAATCCATCGTTGGGTCTCCAAGGTAACGCCTCCAAGGAGAAAGTGATGTCGAGGACAACACCGTTACCCGATCTGGCTAAGCCAAATCTTAGGTTTTCACCTGGAGACCGCAAGCTATGAGGTAAGAAGAGCAAACGGGCTCCACGGCGGTACCTCCAAGGAGGAAGACGACATCCGTATACGCCGCTACCGTCGGCACTGATCAGATCAATGCGGATTTTCATCCGAAGCTGAATCTTCCACCAAACTGGATCCGAGGCCTACCAGCGCCACCGGACAGAGCTAGGCCATGCACACACTACCAGGAACGGACTTGCCACTGCCGCTCGCAGAAACTCGGCGAACACGAGCCAACTGGTGGGCCGCCCGCCAAGACGCCGACCGGGCGAGCCAAACCAGATCCGCCATCTCGCCCGCGGCGCAGTAACTCGGCGAGGATCCGCACCGCAGCGCACAGGAAGAGCCGAGAAATGAATCGAGCTTAGCTGCCGCACCGCCGCGCCGCTGCCGGAATCGGGCAAACACCACACCAAACTGACCGCCTCGCACCACCGCGGGCAAGGCCAGGACCAACCGAGCTGGATCTGATATGCCTGGAACCTAGTCTGCACCACGGCTGCTGCACGGCGCCGCTACTCCAAGAGCAGGACGTGGACATGCTTGGAAAGGAGGGCCCACCAGCACTCGTCGGCCACACCGAACAGCCACCACCAATGCGCCCTCGGGCAGCGAGATCCGGCGACGAGGACATCAGATTGACGATCGCGGCAAGGTCCGCGACTCACGCTGCAGAAACCAGCCCTACCGACGCCTAGCGCCGCGCGCCACCACTGCCATCATCAAGGCGTTCGCCCGCGCGCTCTTGAGCTCTCGGCGCCCGCTCACCGCACAGCGACCGCCGACGCCGACGCCACTTCGCCGCGCTGCCGCCGCCACGCGCCGCCACCACCATCGCCGCTTCTCTCGCCGCCCCACGCCTCTTCTGGCCGAAGCGCCAAGACCGCCCAAACCTCGCGAGAGGAAGAAAAAAGCCCGCAGCCGCCGACGCGGCGCGGGCTTTGCCCGGCGGCGCTTGCCGGCGGCGGCGAGGGAGGGGGTGGATCTGGGAGGGACTTGAGCGGCGGCTAGGGCTGCCCTCGGGTCGCCCGCGGGGTGGGGCGACACGAGCGAACGAGTAGTCTGTTGTCTGTTTGCTGAAAAAAAGCTATAGTGATACTCACTGCGTGCCTGTAGAAGGAGGTGGGAAAGTTTCAGATCATACTGTATCACATTAGCTGTCGGTTACAGGATTCCGTCACTCACTGCCTGGGCCACACAAGGCACCAGATCACGCACCCTACACCCACAGTCACCCAGGCCCATATCCTTCCTCCTCTGTACTGCTGCCGCTCGGGCAGTGCTGCTGGTTGTCGAATCAAGGATTACAGCAGCGTAGAACTGTAATTCTCAGCTCAAATGCTCCCCCGATGCAGCGTAAATAATTTCCAATGCAGTAGTAGTATATACTGGTAGATGTCACCATCGAGTTAGGCAGCTCTCTTCACCAGCCTTCGCTGCTTGTCACGCGCACACTGCACACAAACGCAGCTAGCTCGCGAGTGAACCCACAGAGGAAGGAGATGGCGACGAGCGCCGCGACGGGGGTGATGAACCCCCTCATCGGCAAGCTCGCCGCGCTGATGGGAGACGAGTACAAGAAGCTCAAAGGGGTGAGGAAGGGAGTGGCTTTTCTCAAGGACGAGCTCAGCGCCATGAACGCTTCCCTTGAGAAGCTGGAGTTCATGGAGAAGCTCGAGCCAGATACCAAGAACTGGAGGGACCATGTCCGGGAGATGGCCTATGACATGGAGAATTGCATCGATGACTTCATGCAGGATATTGGAGGTGCCGACGCCAACGCCAGTGCAGGGTTCATGAAGAGGATGTCTCGGCGCCTGAAGACGCTAAGGGTGCGCCACCGGATTGCCGGCGAGATTGAGGAGCTTAAGGCTCTTGCAGTAGAGGCAAATGAACGGCGATCAAGGTACCACAAGATCCTGGCACTTTACCTATGTTTCCTTTGATCCCCTTCTTTCTCCTTCTCTCCCAGATCCGGCGGCCTCGCCGGCCGGGGTCCCGTGCTCCTCTTCGTTAGTTTAGTAGTAGTAGTTTTGGTTGTTGCATTTGCATCCCTGGTGATTTTAGGATTTCTACCCTCCCCAAAAATAAACCAGATCTGGGAAGCAGATCCGTGCTCCTCTTCGTTAGTTTAGTAGTAGTAGTTAGGAAGCAGATCCGAGGCCCTGTGCTGGGCTATCGCAGGCGTCACTTCGGATCCTTGGTCATGTGCAGGATTGCCGCTGCTTGTCCATGGATCTGAACCCCTTTTCTTTATCCTCTTCTTTCTTTGGTGTGTTTGTTCATCATTCCAACAACATCCCCTGTTCTCTTTTCATCCTTCAAAGTCCCTTCAGTTCTCCAACTCTGTAATCTGTATCCTTCAAAAAAAGTTCTTCAACTCTAGATGTCGAAAATCTGGCACAAAGGGTTTGGGACTACTGTTATGGTTATGCACTGAAGGAAGGACCTTCTCTGTCCATGCATGGACTGAACAATTTTGAGGTGCATCTTCATCTCACGAATTTGGGGTTCCCTAAAATGAGGAGGTGGATGATGGGGAAGGGTTGGAGTGGGTCTTTCGACCATAATCCCCCAAAACAGAAGACATTATGCACACATGTAACATGTTTGAGGTGCAACACCATGTGAGAAACATTGGCAACTGTAACTTCCTCCTTTTGACATTCTAATAAATTCCAGGTACAAGATTGACTATTGCAATACTAGTTGTGGCTCTGTGGATATTGATCCGCGGATTTCAGTGATGTACAAAGACGCTGCTGGACTTGTGGGTACTGATGGCCCAAAGAAGGAGGTTGCCAGTTTGTTAACAGTCACCGAGAAGAAGCTCAAGGTGGTGTCCATTGTGGGATTCGGAGGACTGGGTAAAACTACCCTTGCTCATCAGGTGTATGATGATGTCCAAGGGCAATTTGACTGCAAGGCATTTATTCCTGTCTCTCAAAAACCAGACATGCCACGGCTTCTCAATAGCCTAAGATTAAAGCTTGGGATAAATGAGTCCTCTGGTATTTGTGAGGTGCAAGACATCATCAGTCAACTTAGAGAACACCTTGCAAACAAGAGGTATAGTTACATCTTAACTTCTACAAGCACTCTTGCATTTCTGCGGGATATATAGTTATGAGTAATAGTTTAATTAGAATTTAAGTCTACACCCTACGTTTCCAAATTTATTTTGGCTGTCCACATATGAGCTTTACTATGAATGTTTTTTTACAACGGAACACTAATCATTACAAAATCATCAGAATTGGAAAGTGTGTTTTAACACTGATCCAACAGTCAATTTGTTGTAACATGACTCACATAATATTAGATTAAGTCTCTGTCTAAGAATTTGAGAAGTCAAAATGTACCTCACATATAGAAACCAAGGGAGAAGTGCAAGAATGCCTTACAGTCAAGTTGCCCGCCAAGATCATGAGCCAACCGATGGGTCATTTATACAGAACTAAAGTTTAGAACACTAGCTCGTTGGCAGTTTATAAATGAAACTAGATCAGTTTGCAGAATTCATCAATTCCATGTTAATGATACCAGATTAGAACGCAGACGGGAAATTTTGATTGCGAGTTCCCTGCCCTTTTGAACATGATACTTAATTCGTGTGCAGAATTATAATTTGCACTGCCAAATGATCATTGGTTTGTTCATTACTGTAGTCATTTAAACGTGATATTAGACAGCTATGCAAAATCAAAGTCTGAACCATGCACTGCCACTGTACTGAACTTGTAGGTTGCTTGTATGTAACATTAGACAAATATGTGGAGTTGATATCTGGATCAGCAAATGTTTATATTAGACCCGTAGGAAGACCTACAGTCCAAGTAGCATTTTCATGCGGTGTTAAAAGGAATATGCCTGTGATCTGCAAATAAAGAAATACAATGTATACCATATTGACCGTACTGAACGTGTCATCATACAGCAGCAAAACAACTTGTTATGGAAAATTGTTTTGATGGGAAAAAAATGTAAAACCTGCTATTTTGAAAGCCAAATTTTAACACGCCACGCAAGCTGTTGCTGTTATTTTGGCTTGAATGTCACACGAATATGTCTAACTTATCCATAAGAATGGCATTTGCGGGGCGTGTTTTTCCCAAGATTATTTGATTTTATTGATGCTTTAACATGCAATATTTTTAGTTGCTTCCTAATGCAATTTATAACACCATATTCAACAGGTATTTAATTATAGTCGATGACTTGTGGGATGAAGAAGCATGGGACATTATAAGATGTGCCTTTCCAGAAAATGGTAACGGGAGTAGAGTCATAGTAACCACACGAGTGGAAGCCGTTGCAGTCTCAGCATGTTCTTATCACTATGAGCACATCTACAAAATGAAGCCCCTCAGCTCTGAAGATTCAAGAAAGCTATTCACGAGCAGAGTATTTGGGTCTGAAAACAAGTGTCCATCTAATTTTGAGGAAGTTTTAAATGAAATTCTGAAGAAGTGTGGCGGATTGCCACTTGCAATCATTACTATAGCTAGCCTATTGGCTTCCCGTCGAGAAAGATCAAGGAATGATTGGGAGAACATACGGAATTCTCTAGGTGCCCAGTTTGCCATAAATCCCACTCTGAAAGGGATGAGAAGTATATTAAACCTCAGCTATATGAATCTTCCTCTTCATCTCCGTACTTGTTTTCTTTACCTTGGCATGTATCCAGAGGACTATGAGATTGTGAGGGATGATCTAGTCCGAAAATGGATAGCCGAAGGCTTTGTCAGTAGTTTGCATGGAACAAATTTGGAGGATGTTGGGATAAGTTATTTCAATGAGCTAGTCAATAGAAGCCTGATTCAGCCTACAATGAGCATATACGGGCAGGTGTCTTGGAAAGTACATGATATGCTGCTGGATTTGATCCTAAGCAAGTGTGCAGAAGATAATTTTAGTAGTGTGGCATATACTTCTAGAGAGATGACAAGACTGCCTGACTGCACTTACAAGATCCGTCGGCTGTCTCTGATGTCAAATGCTGATAGAACAACAAAAGAAACAATATCTTGGACAGTTTCGGATAGCACATCACAAGTTCGGTCTTTGATATTGTTTGGAGATTGCCAGTCCATACCTTGTCTTTCTCAGTTGAAGCATATCCGTGTGTTATCCTTTGAATATTCAGCTGTACCTTGGGGTTCACATCTGGACCTCACTGCTATCAGCAAATTATTTCAACTGAGGTATTTAAAGGTTTCACCTTGTTACTATGCAAAGCTTCCCACTGAAATTCGGGGGCTTGTGCATTTGAATACGTTGGATGTTGGAAAAGGAACCATCCCGTCAGACGTAGAGCACTTGCCCCGCTTGTCTAATCTGACAATAAGTTGGTATGGGATGATAGCACTACCTGAAAGGATCGGGATCATGGAATCACTTCGCACCCTCCATGGTTTCAAACTGGAGTGGAGTTCGCTGGAGGCTCTTGAGGGTCTTGGTAAGCTGACTAATCTGAGGAGTCTGGCGCTTTATAACTCTGATGAAGATGAGTGCAATCTGCTGGATAAGGCGAAGATTGATGTTTTGGTCTCTTCTATTTGTAAGCTACGCAACCTCAAATATCTCCAGATGAGAGGCCATCATGATGATAAGGACGACATTTTAGGCTCAGTTTCAGATCCTCCTGCCCTTATCGAGGAAATGTACCTTAGCGGCTGGAAGATGTTGGGAGTTCCTAAATGGATTGGTGATCTCAATTGCCTGCATAGACTGGAATTATATGTTAGGGAGACGAAAAATGATGCGATTAATATTCTTGGAGGACTGTCATCCCTCGTCTACCTCGAGCTTACAGTTGAGACATGCCCTAAAGAAGAGGCTGTAATCGTTAGCAAGGGATTATTCCCAGTTCTGGAGTGCCTTGGATTCAGCTCTGAAGAAGATGTTACAGCATATCTGGGTTTCGAGGCAGGAGCTATGCCCAAGCTACGAGAGCTCCGTCTCGAACTCGATGCGCCGCTGTGGGGTGGAGGTGCACCAGCCGGCATGGAGCACCTCTTAGGCCTCCAGCAAATCAGGGTATCTGTATTCGGCAAGCACAAGGAATCTCGTGAACAAGTGAAGCTCGAAGTCCAGTCTGCGTTTAGGAACGCCCTGCAGCTGCACCCGCACCCAAGCCCTCCTTCCATTGATATTAACTGTTACCCCAATTGAGTGAAGCATGAACAGACCACGCGCACTCAGTAATCTGTCTCTGGATGACCTCTACTGTAATTTTCATCATTTCCTCTGCTATATGTTGCACTCTTTATCATTCATTTCTCTGGTGCTTAATTTCTTGAGTGTTGTTGCATCAATATCTCCAATGCTCTGTGAAAGGGTATGAAACCTCTGCCATTCATTTGCGCTTTGCTGTGTATCCAGAAAACCATGTGATTAGTGATGGATTATTTGGTTCGAGAAATGGCTAGCAAAACAGTTAGTTTGTCACTACTAGCTATAGTAATTTGCACGGCGACCTTAGAAATGCTCTTTGAAAAGCCCCAAACTAATTTTAGTCTGATTATTTTCCAAATCTTAGATTTTTGAAATGAAAAGGTAGAGCAGTCTCTCTCTACCTTGTATATTTCCAAATCTTAGTTTCTGTTTTATATCTTTCGATTCTTCTGTGCTAAAGCTAACAAGCTGTCACCTGCCTGCTTACTGATTACTGCACACTAATGTCTGCGCTTACCTTGCTAATAAGATGTCTGCACTTGCCTCGTTACTTAGTTGCAACATGGATCTCCAGCAAGGATGAGACAGAAAGCCGAGCGACGACTGACGACTTTGAGACGGTGTTCTCTGTTTGCTGACTAACTGAATTAACAGTTGCTCAAGGCAAAACCAGGGGAAGCCATGCGGAGAAGCAGAGGGCATTGCGGCCGTCGGAAGTGCTCTTCAGGCGGTGTATGCAGGTTTGCAGAAGATTGAGAGTGTTGGCCAGGTCAGGACATGATTGAAGATTTGAAGTGGTGGCGTGTTTCTGAGTATGGCTGACTCAAGGCAAAAAAGTATGGCCCATTTCATCCAGTTACATTCAAGCTGTCGGCGAGACCGTCGATGTCGCCGCCGTCGCCGATGGTGATGTACACGGACGCGCGGCGGCCCCGGGTGTCGCGCACCTCACCGTCCATAATGTTCCGTTGCGGCGCGACGCACTGTGGGGAATCCGTTCGGCTGGGGTGGCCGCCTCCTGCGGTGGCGGCAGGGCCTGCCGCCTCCTGGCGTGGCGGCAGGTGCCATGTGTCGCCTGCCGCGCCTGCCGCCACCACTGAGGGGGTCCTTTTTGTCAAATTGATCCAGAGGTAGTCTTTTTTGTCAATTCATCTCGGCAGGGGGTCCTTTTGGACAAAAAATCCGGTGGCTGCGCTCGTCCGCGTGCACCGTGACCGTCGACGACGAGGTCGACCCTGGCGCCGACGGCCCACTGCTCAAACTGCGCGCGCATCGGCAGGTAGTGGAAGCTGTAGCTGAGCTACAGTAGCTCTTGTATCACGGCGAGTGAATGAGCACGACGATCCGCGGAGCCATAGATCTATTCATTACAAAAATTGTATCTAAACTCCTAATGTCTCAGTTGGTAGGTCGCGTTCCGGGTTTAATCTTCGTCCCACCTAACCCGGTCTATTTTGGTACTACTTCCCACCTCCCACCAAACCGCCGAAAACCAAAAAAAAAACACGAAGGAGTCCCGCACCCACACAACCTGCCAATCTTATCATCTGTTACGTACTCTGAAAACAAATGAAAACCGCTGGCCACGGACCGTCGAAGGAAAACCAGCGAAAAAAAACCCCGTTGGTCTCGAACGAGTACTTGTGCCCTCGAGCGATTCTCCTGTGGATCTTGCGATCCCTCCGTGGCTCCGGCGCCGCCCATCGGTCCTTCGCCCGCCGCCCATCCTTCGCCCGCCATCCCATCGTCATCCCATCAGTCCTTCGCCCGCCGTCCCATCGGTCCTTCCCCGCCATCCCTCCATTGCTCCGGCGCTGCTCCGCAGCCCGGATCAAAACGGCCGGTATCCATTGCGCCGGCGCGGATCCCCTTCTGGACCTGACGCTCTACAGGTCCAGGACGTGGCGCCAGATTCAACGTGGCGGCAGATTCAACGGGGATCCCCTTCTGGACCTGACGCTCTACAGATCCCCTTGTGTACTCCGCCCTCCAGGTAACACTTAACTGAAATTTACATCCAGATCTGAAACTTACATCCAGATCCCCTTATGGTATGAACCTACGTTGCAAAACTGAACTTTACATGATTTCATATACATGATTTCAGATACACGGTCAGCACATACACACAGACTGATCAGGAATTTACATCCATACACAAATACACACTGCCGGCAAACAAACATAGCAGATGGGAAATCTACATGATTTCATATACACAACCATCGTGGGTTACACACTGGCAGCACATGCACACAAACATATCTGAAATTTACATACAAATACACACTGCCGGCGGAACGTACATAGCAGATGTGAAATCTACCTCGTTTGATATACACAACCATCGTGGGTTACACACTGGCAGCACATGCACACAAACACAAAGACAATGGTATGAAACTCACAATATACAGATCTGACTGCGTGTAGAAATAAAGTAAGTATTTCTTTGCAGAATATTTAGTGCAAAGGAGACTGATATATATTTCACTCACAAAAGTATAACCAAAGGTTGTCCCAGAACCAAAAGCTCCCACTTGTTGTGTGGTCCTGGGAAAGGGAAATGTTAGGTTCTCACCCAAAGTTTCCCTTGTTTGATTTTTTGAGGATACTGACTCAAACCCTCCATGACAAAAGTGGAGATACTGCCATCTTCTTGAGAAACAAGCCCAATAATAAGGGTTTGGTACTAAAAGTAATCCTGGACCTCCAGGACACAGTTGCAGATAATTTGATTGGTAATGATAGCTCAACGAGAAATTAAAAAATGATAATCAAATTAGCGGTATAAATACAAACCTAGCCTTCCGTATCATGTTCTCTGGTACGGAAGCCAAAACCCTCTCCATCCTTGCTAGGTGTTCCAGGTTCTCATGTGTCTGAAATAATGTTCCCGTAACATCAAAACTCTTGGAGCAGAAACATTAGCCACTGGTACAACAGTTGTTCTAACACCAAAGAAAGAACAGAGTTTAGTATAATCAATGTTTATCGGTGGTTCAGCGGGGTAGAATAAGAGGATCATTCTGCAGGTTTCAGCTTGACATGTAAAAAACGCACTTTACAATTTAGACCAATAAATACCCAACTGAATTAACCAGTAACAATGAGAACCTGGAATACTTATTTTATTTTTACACGCAGTAACATTTTTTTGGCTGTGGTTTCCTAAGTTCTACGGTTTATAGTTGTTCACAGGTTTGCTACTCAGTCACATTCTGTTATTCATTTGTATATTGTGAGTTTCATACCATGCTGAATGTGATCTATGTTTAGATTAAAGTTCAAAATCTTCTTAAAGTTCAAGATAGATTAAAGTCGAGAAACTCAATGATTGGCTGTTGATGCTTTCAATTAAAGTACCTTCTTATTCATGCCTTCAAGTTCGCCATCTCTCTTGCGTTCATGTTGCATCCATTATATCCATCTGATCATCTCCCAGGCCTCAAAAACACCAGAACCAGCGGTCATTTCATTTGCGAATGGGTAATGCAAGAAGCAAAGCCGGTGAACATGAACAAGAAGACGGCATACCAACAGGTAGTGATCACAGTGCTATGAAAACTTGCTTTTCTGCTAATATTACGCTTCTTGCATAATGTGTTGCAGATCAGACGAGCGTTAAACATGCTATGGAATACAACGCAAACTTGATACCCGTTGATGAACAAGTCGATGCAATTCGCGCAATTGAACCAGGTATATAAACTGTTAAAATACTATTATGTGATTGCGGACGTGCAAGTCTAACACTGGCTTGTAACATGCTTAATGGCTTGCAGCACCTACGAGGATGACAAAAATGAATGATGGTAATCCAAACATCATATCCATAGCTGCAGATGTTGATCCTTTTTACACGCCGGAGACAGGTACATAATTGATTGCGTGCAGACCAAACAAACATTGAAATTGTATTCATGCTTACTATACTCTACAGAAGGGCCTGAGTACCATGATGATGGTCAAACATTAACACCTACGGCTAGCCTAACACTCCATCATTCCATTCCTAACATGCAGCTACGAGATGATTCTCAAGGTATCCATACGCATGATATCCACCTTCCCCGGCGTCGTTTTATATGTTTTCTTATTTGTATTTATACATGCAGACGACACTGCTTCCGAACATCATGAAACTCTATCATTGAATAATGAATGCAAAAAATACGCGGATAATGCAAGGGCGGAGTACAATGCAAGGAGACGTGCAGCTTATCGGATTAAACGAAATGAGGAAATTGTCAGCTTACAAAATGAGAATCAGCCGGTAGTTGCAAAATCTGGTAAGCTTGGTGGACACTCTTAGTTTGATGTGCATACGTTTGTTTTGTAGTACGTAATATTGTGTTCATATCCCGGGTAACAGAATATATGATGCACAATAATTTGCCACTTATTAGATCATAGGGATATTGTCAACGCTCGTAGGCGGGCTGCTTATCGCAACAAGTTGTCAGATGTTTTGGGTGACCAACAAGTCATTGGGAAGTCTGCACGTCGCCAGTCTCTATGTGATATCACAAATGTTCTCGAAGATAGGGAGAGAACTAAATCTAATGTCCAAGATGAATATGCACTTGCCCTTCAATCATCAGGTAAGCTTAAAGAGTAGTATGCATTATATTTTCGGTATGTCAAAACCATTTAGCTGACATGTGTTTGTACAACATTTGTTCACCATACAACCCAGCTAACTCTAACTATGCAGCATTCTCGCATGATGCGTCAACGCTATCTATTACAACTACGGGCTTTCGGTCTCGTTAATGAGAATGAAACTCAAGGTGATCATGTTTTGAGTACTCATTGAACAAATTGCTCACATTTTTCTGTTATATTCTCTAATATTTGTGTTTCCCCCTAATGACATCAGATGCAGTAGCAAACCACTATTACACCCAAGAAACAGAGGATAGAACGGAGGTAGGACACAAGAAAGACCATAGAAACGCAGTGAAAAGTGCCTCCTATCGGCGGAAAATGCTACCTAATGTCCTAGATGAAATTGCAAAGACCCTTTTGTTAATAGGTATGGTTCAAAATGTTTTTACCCTTATAGTTGGTATCGTCTTAACCAATTAGCATTATTTTGTTTGGTCCAATCTGGTTCACCAGACAACCCAACCAGCACGGAGTCATTCCCAAGTTCAAATACGGTGTCATCTGGAATCATCTGTGACACCGACCATCAAGGTGATCATAATGTTCCTAATCATCCAACAATTTCGTATGGTCTGTTTTTTCACTAATATTCGGGAATGTTATCTTGTAAGACACCCAAGGAGCAGAGCATAAAACCGAAGATGAACGCAAGAGAGACCATAGAAATGCCCTGAGGAGGGCTTCCTATCGGCGGAAGAAACAATCTACCGTACAAGTTGAACATGCACACAACCTGCATTTATCAGGTATGCTATTAATGATTTAATCATTATGTTAAGACCGGTTTTATCAATAAGCAAAAATATGTCCGACAACTTTTGTATGCAAGGCAACCACACTGGCTCTAACTATACATCATTCTCGAATGATGCGTCATCATTTCCTGATTCAACGGAGGTCTCGACTGGGATCGTTAATGACATAGAGCTACAAGGTATTGTAATTTTGTTATATTATAACAGAAATTGCTTCCATCTTAGTTGCATGATTTTTTAATTTCAGTAATGTTTGTAATGGCTCCAGACGGGATCTTGAATGACATACAAGAAACAAATGAAAGAACTGAAGAAGAACGCAAGAGAGACCATAGGAACGCCCTAAGGCGAGCTGCTTATTGGAGGAACAAGAATAAGCGTATCCAGGATCAAAACAAACATGCATCTGCTACTTCAGGTATGCGCGTATGATTAATATCAGTTTCTATGGCAGTCCCTGCTTTTCTATATGTGACTACATGTCCGAAAAATCAAAATTAACTAAATAAGAATTGAACTTATTTTTGATCCAGACGACCAAAATAGCCCTAGCGTTACAGAATTAACGAAAGAGGGAGCAACATGTCCCCCTTCAACTTTAGACGCGTCTGTCATTCAGGAAACTGTTCTAGCTAGGAGGCAGACCGACAATGAGCGGAAACGTAATTTAACAAACAATCAAAGGGAGTCGAAAAATGTGAGGAGCAGAGCATGCCATCAGAAGAGAAGTCACGAATTAACATCCGAGGTGAGAGAAGCGATGAACGAAAATAGACGCGAGAGGAGCGTGCAGCGCCGCAAAAGCATGTCGGCGAATGAGAAGGGGGAGTCAAGTGCACAGAGGAAGGCCAATTATGACCGAAGGAAAAAAACACCGTGCAAAGAATGCATCGCAATCCCCCTTACAAACCTAGCAAACTCAGACTCCGAATGGCCCACATGCCCAAGCCGCGCATCACCCGTCTCCCAGCCGCAAAAGATGATTCATCTGATGACGATCCGGGGACGAATATGCCGACATACTCTGCCGGTGCCATTGGTAAGAATTTGCGAATGTCAGTTTCTTAAGCTCATTCTCAGCATGTCGTTCTAACATGATTGTGTCCGTTGTCACTATCTGTATGACGACAATGCAGATGACATTGATTTTTTCCAAAGCGGCACCATGCGTCATGATCAGGAAGCACATGAATTGATTGATGAGGAGTACTACATGTTTTGCAACGAAGGTAATGCAAACCCTGCCCTATTGACACTGGGTACCTCTATTGTTGTCTCATTTGTTGATAGTGAATTGTACGTGATTTTGCAACAAATCCCCGTAGGGTCGGATAATGACATATTGGATGATGATGAGGAAGCGAGCAAGTCTACCGATAAACTTAGCAAGATTGATCCATTTGACACTCTCTACTCAAACATTCCAGACAGCACTCACGTCCTGAAACTCGATGAAAATTGCAAACACCAGATGGCGGAAGTTTGAATCGAGATCGACGGCCTCATTGTCGAATGGCGAGATCCAGCTTAAGCAACCGGAACCAATCCCGAGCTAAAGAGGCTATGGTCCAAAGATGGATGCAGATTCAAGACATTTTCGGAGAACATACGGTTCTTCAACGGGCATTTCGCCTTCACCACCCTTGGCGCCACCTTGATGAAAACTACACAAACATGAGGTCCGGGTGTACACATTCCGAGCTCACGGCACTATCTACCACAATGTCCATTCGCTCGGGCCGAGCTCGCGTCGTAACATCTGCAGTTGTACTTCTATGACGACGACCCTAACCTAGATCATCGTAAGGCGGCCACCAAGCAATTAGACCAAGATGTCGTGAAGAGGTTAGTAGACATACTCAAACAAAACCCATACTCCCAGCAATTTAGGAGTTTGGGTGCACACAAAGAAAACCTCGATGATTATAGGATAGACCTAAACACCGATAAGAGGCTGGACCAAAGAAGGTATAATAGGCGGTGTCCTCCGAGGTCGCTGCAATTTGGGTTGAGGGCACCGACCTAGCAAAAAGGTTTGACCGCAAGATAACTCTTTGTGGTAACAACGACGAAAGGCATAGTATTCGTGGTGACATCGGGGCATACGACCCGTTGTCTTATCCATTATTCTATCCAATGGGGAGCTAGGTTGGCATCCGGTTACCCAAATGTAATGTTGATTGGGATGTTGTCCAAAATCCTCGCTTGTCTCATGATGATGATGATGATGACGCAGGTATGTCGTTTTTGTGTCCCGCTTAAAAATATATTGTTGTGCATGTTACGCTAATGCTCACGCGATCTAAATCAAACGTGTGCAGAGGGGAATAGCAGGTTATGCATCTCCGTTAGAGACTACTATCGTTACATGCTGCAAACAAGGCCTGCAATCTTCAATCCAATTCTCGTGGAGCACGCCTACTGCAGCAATGGGCGGTTGACATGTACATTAAGACTGAGAGCTGTCGGTTGAGGTGGTACAGGAAGAACCAGACGCAAATCCGCGCCGATCTGTATAAAGGAGTTGTTGATGCAATAACATCCGGGGAGACCCGAGCAAGCGCTGTTGGGAAGAGAATAGTTCTCCCTCGAACTTACCCTAGTGGCGATCGCGACATGAAGAAGAGACATATGGATGCCATGGCAATTGTCCATACATACGGGAAGCCTGACATCTTCTTGACCATGACTTGCAACCCTAAATGGGAAGAGATAACAAATGAGTTGCTTCCCGGACAGACGGCGCAAGACCGACCTGATATTGTGGCTCGCGTGTTCTATGGCAAACTAGCGGCTATGAAATATTTGTTGATCAAGAAGATGGTCCTGGGTGTTGTTGTTGCTTATGTTTACGTAGTCGAGTTCCAGAAGAGAGGCCTCCCCCACGCACATTTTTTGTTGATCATGGATTCAAATTATAAGCTTCTTGTCCCAGAGCAGTATGACCGACTCATTTCCGCAGAGCTCCCTGCAAGCGAAGTATCCGAATTGTATGCAATGGTGGTAAAACATATGATGCACGGACCATGCGGTGCTCTCAACCCGAAGAATGTTTGCATGCAAGATAATGAATGCAAGTGCAGATACCCGCGGCCGTTCAATGAAAACACCATACAAGGCAAGGACTCATACCCAGTTTATCGTCGTAGAGACGATGGTAGACGCGCTAAGGTTCGAGGGAAAATGTTGGACAACCGATGGGTTGTGCCATATAACCCTTACCTTCTGCGGATGTTTAATTGCCACATCAACGTCGAGGTCTGCTCTAGCATAAAGGCTGTAAAATACATTTATAAGTACATTTATAAGGGCCATGATAAGGCCTCTTTCAAGATTGACCAGCCGACGCTGATGGTAACATTGATGAGATCAAGAGATACGTTGACGCAAGATGGGTCACCCCTCCGGAGGCTATGTGGAGGATATTTGGTTTCCCACTGTGTGCCAATTACCCGCCTGTCTTGCAGTTGCCTCTTCATCTCCCGAATATGCACAGGGTTGCATTCAATGCACAGGCTGACTTGAAGAATGTTGTATCCTCCGAGAATGCTTCAAAATCCATGTTAACGGAATATTTCAAGGCAAACGAAAAACACCCTTGGGCAAGGCATATATTGTACAAGGATTTCCCCGGAAGCTTCACGTGGGAGAAGAAGAAGAAGTTCTGGAAGATGCGGGTGGAGCGTTTTCAGGTAGGTCGTATCGTGTCTGCCAATCCCGCCGAGGGGAGCGATACTACCTTCGTGTGTTGTTGAACCATGTTACGGGGAAAACATCATTTGAGGACTTGCTCACCGTCAACGGCGTTGTATGTGGGAGCTTTCGAGAGGCCGGTGAAAGGCTGGGACTCATCGAGACAGACAACACGCCGACGCATCGTCTTATCGAGGCGGAGCGAAAGGCTATGCCATGTTCTCTTAGGAGGCTCTTTGCAACAATATTGGTGCACTGCGAGCCAGGCGACGTGCGCGGTTTATGGGATAGACACCTCGAGCCTATGTCCGATGACTACCGTCGGACACGCACGTCGCCGAACGAGGTGGAGCAGATGGTGTTGCTTGACATTAGGGGTATGTTGCAGTCTATGGGTAAAGACATTATTGATTTCGCTCTTCCAACGATCGATGATGCGTTTGACCCAACCGAGGGCGAGGCCAGAGAGATCATCGAGGAATCAACTGTTGAGTTTGACGAAAGTGACACTAAATTGTCATCTTCCCTGAATTTTGAGCAAAGGGCTGCATACAACGAAATACTAGCGTCTGTTGAATGTGGTGATGGGGGTATATTCTTTGTTGATGGTCCTGGAGGTACGGGGAAGACCTTCTCTCTGGCGATGCTCGCCAAGGTGAGGCGCGAGGGCAAGATTGCTATCGCCACCGCGACGCCGGGTGTCGCCGCTTCTATCATGCTGGCGGCAGGATCGCCCACTCAAGGTTCAAAATCCCACCGAGTTGCGATGATGGAGCGTCGTGCAACTTCACCAAGCAGAGTGGGACCGCCAAGCTGCTAAGGGTGGCCTCATTGATACTATGGGACGAGGCCAGCATGACTAAGCGACAAGCGGTTGAGGCATTAGACAATAGCATGCGCGACATCATGGGAATACGCGACCGACCCTTTGGAGGAAAGACAGTTGTTTTTGGCGGGGACTTTAGGCAGGTGCTTCCGGTCGTCGAAAGGGGTCACGGGGCCAGATAATTGATGCAAGCCTCCGAAGTTCTCATCTATGGAAGAGTATGCGGCAACTTCGGCTCACCACCAACATGGGGCTGGTAATGACACTTGGTTTGCAGATTACTTGCTCGTGGTCGGTAATGGCACCGAGGAAGCCGACTTAACAAGGCAACATAATACTCCCCGATGATATTTGTCCGCCATCAACAGTGAGGTTGACGACCGGAGAAGCCGATTGACCACGTGTTTCCAAGTCTAGATGACAACATGGCGATTCGAGTTACATGACATCTCGCGCAATCCTTTCCACGACAAATGACAATGTCGACAAGATAAACATCCGCTTGATAGAGCGTTTCCAAGGAGATGAAGTAATCTACCATAGCTTTGATAAAGGCGGAGGACGACCCATATGGCTACTACGCCCCGAAGTTTCTAAATGGATTGACTCCCAATGGTCTTCCTCCCCATGCACTTAAACTAAAGCTGAACGCCTGTGATACTTCTAAGGAACATTGATCCAGCTAATGGTGCGTGTACGGACTAGGCTTGTTGTTAGAGGTTTTGAGATGAACACCATTGATGCAGAAATCGTAGTTGGACAACACACCGGCAGGAGGGTCTTCCTTCCTCGAATCCTCTCTCGCCCATCCGAAAATGACATGTTTCCTTTCAAGTTCAAGAGGAAGCAATTTCCAATAAGGCTTAGCTTTGCTATGACCATTAACAAGGCTCAAGGGCAGACCATCCCGATTGTTGGTGTCTACCTACCCAATCCGTGTTCTCACATGGTCAGCTCTATGTTGCTTTGTCTCGAGCCACCGCAAGAGAAACATAAAGATACTCATTCGAAGGAGAAGCCAAGGAGAAGGCCAAGAAGCAAAAGGAAAATCCAAGAAGCGTAAAAGACCATCCGTTTCCTTGCTGACTTCAATGAAGAACATCGTCTACAAGGAAGTACTTACAGGATGAAGTTAGGTCTTATAAGACCTGGTGGAATCATATATGCAATTTACTCTTTCGATGGTCAAGAATTGTTGTAATGCGGTTGTATGACATATTTTTTCATTTGGTATCTCGGTTGGTAGAGGTATACACCAATAAGTTAAAGTAATAATTCCATTTCAATAAATTTATACTGTGTTATGTGTAATCTCATTTTGTACATGACACACAGCGTACTGTGTTATGTGTAAGACTAGAATCAGAAATAATGATTGGCTTCATGAAGATCTGCATCATGTTTAATTAATATTTAACCTTTATCACGGTTATTTGCTTTCCACTATCGCAATTTTTCTGGCTATGTATATGCCACACAGCGTACTGTGTTATTTGTAATTTGATATTCCGAAATAATGTTTGGCTTCATAGAGAGCCGCTACCTGTTACATTTACTTTGGCTCCATATGTACATCTAATAAATAATAAATTGTGAGTCCTGCGTTCTTGCAAATATGTTCAACTGCCCGTGCGACTTTGGAAAAAAGATTGATTACTTGTACTTTCATGCGTCTAAACTAATTATTTACCAGTTCAGTTCAAGTTTCATTTTAATTTTTTGCATTGGTTCATGTACATTCATTAGTTTACTGTGGATCTGAAAGATTTCTAACCTAAAAAAATGTACAAGGCTGCATTAATCTAGGACCTGGCGAGGATTGGTTCAGAGAGCAAGCATCGTTCTGCAGTATCTTAAGGACGCTTGTTGGGCTGAGGGTGGTCGACTTATAGTTTGCACCCAGCCAAGACGATTGTCTGTGCAGGTATCAACTGTTCAAATGTTCATCAAAATGTGTATCCTTCTCTAGATGCCATGTAATACTAGGTTTCTCTTTTTACCTTCTGACATGAGCATGCACCAGATTATTCTTTTGGGTACATCCCTAGCAACTAGCATGGCGAGTAAGGATCTTAGCTAATTATCTAGAGCAATCTTCTGTATTACTTATGGATATGCTGGTGCAACATGAATCAAACCCGGGCAACATGAATCTAAGAAATAAATTATTAGAGATAGATAACTCCTAAAAGCTAAGCTTCGAGGACTTTTGCAGAGCTCCCAGCCACGGAGATTTACCCAGCTTCCACTTTGTTACCTAGCCGTTTGTGATGACAGGGTTGCCATGTGGTAGTGGCCATAGTGCCCAAAGGTGTATCTGTAACAGGAGACTTCATCCTGCAAAATTATTTATGTGCTCCGGCAGTGATTTCTAACATCCGAGATGGAGCAGTCATCTGATAGAACCATGTATGTACTAATTAGAAGATGGTAGCTCAACTTTTGTTTACTGCATTGGTATTACTAATTTCCATATGTTTGAATTTTTTTACAAGGTAGGAGTTGCGTTCTATTTTACAGTTGTTGTCAATGTATTTTTTATGTAGTACTATGTCACTACTATATAACACTGATTTTTAGCGTAGATATCCATGAAGCCAGCCTCATGACACTTGACGAAACACGTGCGTACGTCAATGGTGTTGTTCAAGCAAGGAACAATGGAGATTATAAGTATCTGTGTACACAAGTGCAAAATTTGTCTTAGATATAAAAATATATGAACGCTTTGCATGCATCCAGATGTTGCCAATTGTCACATTATGAAGTGTTCGCTAATGTCTTGGAGGTTTAATAATATGTGATATTCAATAAAAAAACTATTTAACAGTGTCGTCATATTTCAGAGCCATATTCTGTGAAGTTCTTAACTATATGTTTGACTAATATATATTTGATGACCAAACTGTCAATAAAGGACTTCAAATGGTAACCTGTCTACTCTCATTTGAGCTACACGTATGAATCTCTTTCAGTGTAGGTTCAAATTTTTTTAATATACAATGCAGCGCAAAAAGGAATATACGTTTACCTTCACAGATGCTATCTTCACAGATGTTATCGAATGCTATCATGCATTATGACATTCCAAATATAATATTATTTATATTGTACATGGAATCAAGGACTGCCGTATGCCCGTGCGTTCTGTTTCTTTCCACACACGAAAACAACAATACTTCAAGTGGCGCCGGCTTTTTGATCGTGGTGAGGAGGAAAAAAACGGAAGAAGAAAAAACGTTGTGTTTCTTTATATTTCTCGAACGCTCGTTTTTGACGTATATTTGGGAAATAAATTAATTGTTTCTTACTATATATCTGGAGGCAAAGTTTGGAAAGGAGACAAAAATTAGGAAATACATAATCCTGCGTTGATACATCTGCCGGGTGGAGCATGCAACCAAAATTATTTTATTCCATGTTTTTGTATAGTTTTTGTTATGGGATATTGTAATTACGGAAGGATATGGGCCACATTCAATGTGTTTCCCAGTGTGGCCATTAATATTCCCTTAATCGGATTTGTTTATAAGGAAAGTTAAATTATGGATCTTCCGAAAGGAAAGGAGACATATATAATAGATATATAATCCGCGATAATTATTTGCCCAGTCGATTATGGAAGAAAATATATGCTTCTCCTTTTATTAGCAAGGATTTGTAATGGAAACATGCACGGATGGAATGATAAGGGTACCTTCCAATCCATACAACATGCTAATGCGCCACCGAACTGCCCCTCCGACACTCATATATATGGTCCGCTGTTAGTCCACCGTTGTCCACTGCCCTCGCCGCCGCTCGTCCGGTGCTAAGACAACTTTCTGCCCGTGCCAATGGCTGCGATGCCGATTTTTGATGGAGTGAACGACGCAGTCGACTACATGTACAACTACGTCATGCTTTCCTCGGACGAGGAGCAGTTAGAGTTAGTTCTGCCAGCCCTAAACTCTATCTATAATTTATTTGCAACTGTTAGCTGCAGATCAGTACCATTGTATTATGCATTATCGATGAGTTGGTCACGTTCATGCGATCCTTTCTAAGTCCATAAGGTTCTTAAGATCTAACGTAGGCCCTGTTTGATAGCAAAGTATTTTCTAAGTATTCTAACAATACTATAGTTTTTTAGATTATGATAGTTTTATTTACAATAAGGTGTTTGGCTGTCTTTTAAAACTGTGTTTTCAATACTACGGCCCGTTTGGATGCAAAGTATTTTCAACGTATTACTAGAATACCACAGTTTTTTTTAAACTGTAGTTTAGAATATTTAGAGGTGTTTGGCTGTACCAAAAACTGTAGAATCATAAACATAGGTATTCTTGATACTGTGGTTTTTTTTTGAGTATTAAAAAAAGAGGTCCGGACCTCTTTTTTCTCAAACTGAGGAAAATTCGTTCGTGTCATCCAGTCGTTGACTACCGTACATCTTGGTCTGTAACCATAACTATCCATACTGCAGTATGGTTTCGTAGTATTGATTCATTCCTCTCCAAGGCATGCACCACCAGGATACTGATTCATATTCTTTGTAATTAGCTACTGCCGATCAAGTATCCAACTTCCTAAAAAAGGGAATACAACGTTGCATGCAGCCGGGTGGTCATTATTGTTCTGGTCATGTAGCTCGGTAGGTGTATGAAGCTATATTAAAGTAACTATTGCTCAAAACTACAGTAAAACAACACCAACCAAACGTATCTGTAGTTTTTCTAAAACTGAGAAAATTGCAGCCTTTTAAAACTGTAGTATTCATTGCACATGCATTGCAATATCGATGTTTTGAAATACTACGGTATTTTAAAAACTGCGCTGCCAAACTAGGCCACAATATGTACTAAACCATGGTTTTTTCTCTGTATTCAAAAAAGAGCCCCACACCTCTTTTTAAAAAACAGAGCAGCGGCAAAGAACGACATGGCACAACGGGTGTGTTCAAAGCAGTACAACTAATTTTACAACGCTGTGTCAAACAGCTTCTCTGTATTGTTAATACTTTAAAATACTCTGCTATGTCAATACCACGGTATTTCATACCAACTGACTAAATTACTGTAGTTATTGATACTGTAGTTTTTTTAGTACCTTGCTACAAATTTAACTACAAATTTTCTATGAACTATAGTATATTGCAACGGGTCCTGGTACATGATACATGTACCATCTATAGATTTTATCATCACTGTAATAGGAACAAGTTGCAACCGAACATATCATAGTAGATTTTGTTATCTTACGAAATAGTACTTATGACCTCAAATGACACTACAACTTCAATTTTTAGGTACATACATTTCATACGTTCTAAAGTTTTGAAAAAATATACTATTGTTTGCCCACACATTTAACTACAATATTTTTATGATACCCTGATTTTATCATCCCGGTTTGTTTGCAGCACAATATGGATAAGGAGCACTCGTCCGTTCGTGATCGAGTTAAGTCTACGGACTATCCAAGACACCATGCGAGCTGATACATGGCTCAATCCGAGCTGCTTCGACCTTGCACTACGTAAGCTTAGTAGCGATGCTATACAGAGGAACGCAGGAACAGACTTTGTTGGCTCCACGCATATGTTTGATTTGCAATTCCATGGCCTAGCACGGGTGCTGAGTCAGACTGACTTATGCCAAGCTGAACGCACCAACTTTCTGATTAACAATGTCATTGTACGGCCTTTGCCGAAATACAATGTGCTGATGACCCCGTCCATGGTAAGGATTTTCCTTCTTAAAAGTTGGTGTTTATACTATCTGTTCACCACTAACTTTTTATACCTATTGCAGTACCTATTGCCGTTGTATTTGGTGGATTCCTCCTACGGCCTCCTTGCAGTTAATATTGAAAATAGGAGGACTCTCCTGATTAATCATGCTAATGAGTCATTCCTAGGCCCAGAGGACTTTCATGACAAGGAACTTAAGAAGGAAGCCCTGTTAGTTCTGAAAGAATTTGGTAGTGTATTGCAACAGGAGAGGCCTGGTTTGAATCCCCAACTCGTGGATTGGCCACAAGATAATACCTATATTACAGTCCCGCGGTAATAGTTTTAATTGGTCATGCACAATATAGTCTCACTTGTATAGGTTCTAAGATATGGAGTTTTTTTTGTCACAGCCTGGACTCTGGATTCAAACTCCTACAGTAGATGGCTCACCAAGATGATACTCTCGGGCATAACATTTCCAGGACTTCGGTACGTGTATATATAACAAGTTTTTCTCTTCCATATCATTGTTGAATATAAATTTATGTCCTTCCAAACACATATGTTTGTTGTGCAATTCATTTTTGAACAATTTATTCCCTACATATATATATAACAATTCATTTTTTTTATTTTCTAGGATTCAATACAGCTCAAAAAGAACTTGCTGGTCCAGATGCTAACCATCAAAGGCAATGAAGCAGCTGGAAACATCCCAGCTGAAATTACAGCGGCCTTGAGGTTTTTAGACGAATGATTATGGACTAATTCATATTGAAATGTCGCATATATAATAAGCCAGCAGAGCTTTGTTAGGGATTAATTATCAGATTTATCCTTTTGGCAATATGAATAATGTATCGGATTATATATATGTAGGGAATAAATGCTTCGATGACACCCTCTAGCTTCGTATTCGCGTCAACGTTGTCTGCTTGTTTTGGTTCTATCTATATAATTTTTCTTCTATGTATATTTGTACTATAATACCCATGCGGTCAGGAGCAGGTTTGTGGCTCCCGGTTTTCCGGAGGCATTTTGAAGGCAATAATCTTTTTGAATGCCCATGCTGATCAGATGATCAAATGACATTTTCTGAAATATTTTTAAAGTTTAAATAGTGATTAATGGTGGCATCCACTAGCTATGTTGGTTGTATATCTATCTTTCCTTCTATCTCACTGCCACTACTGTTTTTGCACTGCCACTATTGTTTTTGCACAAAATTCTTGTTTGTTTAGGTGGTGGCGAACTTGGAATGTAAGATGAGCAGTCTTACGGTAAAATAATGCCAAATTTGCATAGGTGAATGTTATTTAGGATCTCTATTGCATATGGCCTGGAGTTAGTCTCCGAATGTGTTGACATCACGTGGCAATGCATATATTCAACTTAATCAAGCAGCATAGCATATGAATATGATTCCCTACCAAAGGAGGTGGAATATAAATAATCAAACCAGGTTCAAGGCATTAGTTCCTATTATGTTTCTTTTTTCGACTACGTGGTAGTAAGTATTGGAATAGCAGTACCATAAATTATACTACCTCATCTTCGAGTACATGGATACGGGCCTTGAGAAATTCATGGCCACCACCGTAACCATGATAAGATCCCCGCCACAATCAAGTATCCACTTCATCTGTAACCAATCTTGGTCCTTTGTTTTCATTGTCCTAATCTTGAACGCAAGGATTTTGGATGAAAATTTGCCAATCGTGTTCGATTCGCTGATTGGTGAACTCGTGATGTCATGCGTGTAGATCCCGATGTACCAGCTCAGAGGGGCATGTATGCGAAGCGATGCCCTGCACCATGACCTCAAGCTCAAGTAAAGTCACTTGTTTTGGATGCCAAATTAAATTAATTTATCGTACTTTAGTTTTAGAACCATTTTCCATGAAGAATATTTAATGGGAACAGTGTTACAAAGAAACGGAGTCAAGTTCTAGATATTATGGGGTCAGGTTACATTTGAGTCATTTTCGGTGATAACAATGCCTTGCAATCAAAGATTCGCCATGAGTTTTAGTAACCATGTGAGATGCACTTTCAACTCTTATGACTCTCTGGCCTCACTTTGGACTTTGTACTTCTACCACACAGAATTTTAGCGCGTGCGTTCGTGGTAGCTACTAATCATCCAGCTTTACATAAATAAACCGGCCAAGGAATGCTTAATCAGTGCAGATTGAGGTGTACGTGCGCTCTACTCCCGCTTACTTCGCATCACAAGGGAGCGGAGCGAGTTTTGCAAGCAGCACCATGCCGGGACGTTCTTGGCGGCTCAGGCCTATGTCGGTGCTAGCTACTAATCGAGCAGCTTCTCTTCGTATGTGAGTGGTCCACTTTGTAGATGACTAGAATCAAGCCAGCTTTGCAGGTTTCACCTTACCGTATGGCAGGGTCAGCTCGGCTCCTGCGATAACGATGCCTTGAAGCCTCTACCGCGGCTTGACAACAACAAGGCAGACCGCAAGTGACTACCCCGGAGAGGACACAGCAGCGCTGAAGCTATTTGAGGTGCCACGGGAGATGGATTCATGGATCTAGGGGGTTAAAAGGAATTCACTCTTATGGTGTACGTTATAATGAATGATGTACGTAGCATTAACTCATATATAAAAAATCCTATATATATATGTTCCTCCTGGTATGCCACTAACCTAGCTTCCACGTTTTGACACAAACACGCAATGCCACATGCTTATGTTTGGTTCTCACAAATTGTACTCATAGAAATGAAAGGTATCAGAACTTCAGCAAGTAGGGGTGATGAAAATTAGATAAAAATGTTTTGTTTAGGTTTGGCCCCTCGGACTTGTCCATCAACATTCTAAAACCGTCAACCTTGTGGTTTTATCTGAGGTTAAGTGGTTTCAAAGATGACAGTGGCCTTGTATTTGGTCGAGGCCGGGCTAAGTGGTTTCAAAGGGAACTGGTGGGCTGGTTGCTATTGTACTCACAATATCATGCACCCCACATATATATAATCCCAGGCTTGCATATACGATGCAGTGATTGTTTGACATAAACTTGCATAGTACGGGAACCTACTACTACTAAGCTACTATACTAATCAAGTCACATTTTGTTCAATTTGCTACCATGTAGTTGTGTAGAGGATGTACTGGCTGGGCAAAGTCGCCGAGTCCGCTCTGTCTCACCATCAAAAATCACCACCGTGGCCGTGTCTTGGCCGTCGGGGATACGTCTTCGCCCTGGCCCTTCCTGTGAGGCCGGGTCACGGCTCCTCGATACATCAGTGAGGAGGATATCAGGTCATGGAAGCAAAAAGGAAGAATTTTCTTCAAGTTGCTACCAAGTAGAGGATGTACCTGGCTGGGCAAATTCACAGGAGTCTGCTCTGTCACAGATGGGCTGCAGCAGTTCCACGCCCCCTTGTCACCAACTATTGTGCAAACAACAAAATCCGAAGGCTGTTAATTGCCATCTTTTGGAAACAAAACATTTAAGATTGTTTGTTTGTTAATTTTACTTGATTTATAGTACATGTTGAACTGATTAGATACACATAAATTATATAGAAAGTTCATGTTTACCTCTTCAAATTGAACAATATTAAAAAAGAATAAATATTTAAATATACTAATAAGATATTTCGTTTTTATATGGGAAAATTTTATAAGAACTAATAAGTAACTTAGTGGCATGCAATCAATGTTAAGTTGTTTATTAAATTAATACAACAATTTAATTCTTTAGTATGTTCTGATTTCTGACATATTTTCAAATTTATTAAGAGATGTGTGTTTCATGAAAAAAGGAAAGATATATGCACCATACATAAGTACATATCTGAAAAAGGAAAGATATCTGCACCATACATAAGAATATATCTGAAAAATGGAAAGATATCTGCTACCCAGCCTTCCCCTGCATGGCCTACATATATATGTTAACCTCATGTGCCATCCTCATCCCCTCCTTACTCTCCTTCCCCATCACAAATATCAAAGGATCAAAATACCCAGACTTGGAGGACAAATTCCCGAGGAGTACCTTCTGTAAGCAAGGGGCATCAAGAAGACGAGTTCCTCTAGGTATGCAAATTTCTGGATCTTTCTCTTCTGTAAAAGGGTAACAGTTATTATATTAGGATCATGTTTGGTCAGGCATACCATCAAATTCCGAAAAAAAACACCAGTGGAGATAGTGCCATCTTATAAAAAGATCATAGCCAATACAATTGACTGTAGATCTAATCAAGCAGTCCTATTAGGTGGGCTGCAACTGAATACAAACAGTTTTTAAGATATTATAGGCTAACAATCTATTCTGGACATCGCACGTCTGTCATACACCTAACTTTTGAAGTCATGACCATAGTTGACTGCCTAACTTTTTAATGAAATCATATATATATATTTCAGCCAGAAAAACAAACAAATAACTTATTAAGTTTTTCAACATGCCAGAAAACAAAAGTGACTCAATATCATACAAATTAAATTTGCTAGCTCTTACCACATCTAATGCTTATGCGACAGAGGTGATAACCAAAGAAATGCTTTGCCACTTGCCCTAAGCACAACCGCTCTTCAACAGAAAAACCAAAGAAATGTCTAAATAACTTCATGGGAAAAACATATTTTTCATCGATAAATCAAGAAAAAACTTTGTTACCACATCAAGCACTTAACATAAATGTAGACTATCATCAACCGTGATCTTTCAAGATATATGTAGGCACTGGCGCATCAGCAAGTGGTCACCATGTGCTTCTCCATGTTGCTTTTCTATAACTAATCAAAGAATATACAGCAGAGCCCAATAGCAACAAGATGCAGAGGAGGCCTCTCTAGCTTGCGCCAGTGTATAACATTAAAAGCTGCAAGAAGGAAACCCCGGATCAGTAATTTGGCATTAAATTATTAAAATGAATAAACCTTACGTAATACTCAATTACGACCTATATGATTAAACAAGAAACCTCAAATGCACATAAACACTTCAGGTACCAAACAAACAAAGGATCAAAGAGGCTCATGCTCTATTCATTTAGCATACCAGACATACAATGCATAAACAAGTGCCCAGAACCAAGATGTGCCCAAGAGAATAAACTCAACCGATATGTTTTATCATCAAAGTAGTCACATAATGCTGCTACGAAATTACAGCCTTCAGATTAAAACAAAAGCTACATACCAAAGACAAGCTGCGTAATCACGAAGCTTTTGTTCTCCTCTTTGTGAGGCATTTCTGTATAGACACCCGAGGACCATGGACTGTCAGTGAAGATAGAGATCGTTCTTTTCTCTTGACAGGTGATTCAACCGTTGATATGGCTTCTTGGTCCACAACCTTCCGTCTTTTAGAAGGAAATATCTTTGACCTCACATATTGTAGGCTGTGATCAACTCTGAACAGAAAATTGATTTACATGAACCATAAGCTAAGTTGTTTTTAAAAAAATAGACAATAACGTCTGCTTGTGATATGTAGGTTGAGACAAACCTGAGTTTCTCCTCTGGAGCACAGCCTAAATCAATGTTGCATGTAGGGCAGTAGCAGATCTCCTTATCGATGAACTCCTTAGATATGCACTTTCTGCAAACTGATCAAAGGTATAAATCAATGGTTGAAGCACAAAATGGAAGAACCAATTAAGATTTTACAGATAATTTCAAGGGCTATTTTTCACAAGAACCTTAATAGGCTCAAACACACGTAAATCAGAGAAGAATAACTGAAAATTCTCGCTCCTTTCCAATGGTTGAAGCAAGGAGGAGTACATAGTTTCGCATAATACGATACTGCGATCGAAACGCTGCTGGACCCCATGGAAGAGCTGTTCCCGATGGAGTACCTGAAAACACCCAGTTGTGTAAAGCCCGATTCAGACTGAAAATTCAGATTGTGAAGAATTTCCAATCAAAGTCCATACGAAATTCCAATCAAAGTACTCCAACTTAAATGATTCTGAATAAAACAAGGTTCAGAACTAACAAGGTTCGTAAATGTTGTCTCCAACTTAAATTCAGAATTCTACTCCTTACAAAGACACCAACGACAGATCTTGACACACCGGCACACCCATCTCCTCAAGCTCCTGCACGCACATAATCGATCACTTCCCCCAATCACTACGGCATACCGCATCCAAGGAGTCATACTCAGCTAAATTTGGTACCTTCTAGAGCGACTCACCGGCGGAGCACGCCGCCGACGCTCGCTTGGCGTCGGCACTCACCAAGGTCGGACCTTGACGAACAGCTCCATGGCGTCCGTCTCTCGACGAGCGAGCACGGATCGCCGCCACCATGGCTCGCTCGATGGCGGACATGGATGGAGGCAGCAGGAGGAGCTCTCCATGGAGAAGGAAGGAGGGCACAAGCCATGGCGACGAGCCGACGACGAGGGACTCGAGGAAGGCGACGACGAGGGACTCAAGGAAGGGCAAAGCCATTCCTTGAGCTTCATGGGAGCTGTGGCGCGCGGATGCAGATTTGGTGGTAGGAGGAGAGAACTAGGCGGGGAGCTGCGCTGGGCGGAGAGGCCCGGTCCGCGGGTGGACAAAGGGCGGGAGAGGGCGGCGATCGACCTGTCGCCGGGCGGGCGGACGGAGCTGCCTCCCGATCGCGGGTACGGGAGGGAGCGAGGCGCGCGGGCGAAGCGGCGAGGAGGCGCGCCATACGACGGGGAGGGAGAGGGCGAGCTGTGGTGGGGGTGGAGAGGGCCGGTGAGGCCGCCCGGAGACTTGCCGCCGCATCGGATCTGGCGGTCGCCATGCTCGTTGACGCACGCGGCGGGGAAGGGGAGACCGCGAGAGGAAATCAGTGAGTGGAGGGGATTGTGGTGAGTGAGTGGGGATTTTTTTTGGAGTTTTGTATGCGGCGGGGGGGGGGAGGGGATAAGCCTAGGTTGATGCATAAATAAATATACTAATTATAAATAATTATAATTATGTAATCTACCTTGGGTGCATGTTTTTTTTTCTTGAGATAGACAAATTTCCATGGCCTATATAAATAATTTAAATAATTTTCATATGACTACTCATTATATATGAACATCACAATTTCTTTTTTCCCCTAATTTTGTGTTAGTACAATTATTTAAATTATGTAATGTCAATTATGTTTTCTATAGAGAAAATAGTGTGCTATTTTCACTAATATTTTTTTAGATACTATATATGATTATATTATGCAGTAGAAAACATCATTTATATTTCATCATATATATTTCATCGTAGATACAAAGTGATGGGTTCTATATGTATATTATACATGAAAACACGAAAGGATTATTTTTATATTTTTATTTTTTTCAGAATATAGGAGACATGGATATGGACTTTGGAGATGCACGGAAAGTATCCATTGAGGGTTCATATGCGATGTTGCTGAAAGGGGACCAAAATTCACAACATAAAAATGTCGAAGAGGTTATATCTCATAACAAACCAAAAAAGGATGCTAATTTACATGTTATCCCACAAGGTATTTTTTTAATTACTATCAGTCTTAATTTTGTGATGATATTGCATTCTGTATTCAACTATTTTTGCTCAGTTTGATTGCTAAATTGGCTCATTTATTTACATATTCGACAGACTATGTACGCCTAGGGATATTGCAGTCATTGAATCAATCAAGGCTGCCCCCAAGAATACCCAGTTTGTGGACATTGGAGATGCCTTATTATCAATCAATGATTTGGAATGCCTTATGAAAGATGATATGTTCTTACATGACGGTGTAAGACCAATTGCACAAAGTTTGTAATTAATAATATGAACAATATTTAATATCATAAAATGTAAATATAATCTAAATGTTGTTTACAGGTGATAAATGCTTACATATATTGCATGCTTGCTCACGACCATCTACAAAACAGAGTGGGTGAAAAGGTACACATTGTTAGCACGTTTGTATCTGGCCAGATAAAAGAAGACGGGGAAAGAGACATAGACCCATCAAAATATCACCGCATTGTGCATCATGTTAATACTTATGTACTGCAAGACATGGTTAGTTTTTGTCTCGTTATCCATGCATATAATTATGGATTGTTTTTTTTAATTCATATGTATAATGATTTATTAATATTTATATCTAATTGCGACCATGACTTGTATGATATTTACACCAGTTATTCATTCCGATTAACATGCCGGGCTACCATTGGTATCTAGCAGTCGCCAATGCCAAAAAACGTGAGATTCAAGTACTGGACTCACTTGGTTCTCGGGTCAACCGCAATGACCTTGCTACTACGGTAACTATATATTTTTTTACTCATCTTCACATATGTTTTTGTTTGCGTTGATCCCTAATATTTCTTATATATATAATAGTTACTAGGACTTGAGAAGCGTCTGAAACTTGTAGAGCATAGTCCGGATTTTATCAGAGATCATAAGTGGCCTGATCTCAATGTTACAAAATGGACGGTTGTAGAGCAGTTTCATGAGGCAATTCAAACCGATGGGTAAGCACTTGTTACAATGGTTTGTTCATTTGATTCATTTGCGTGATATTCTAAAGCATTATTTTATAATTTTTTAGCGTATCATGTGGACTGTTTATGCTAAATTATATGGAATACTGGACATCACATGGACTGTCAGACGAGTTCACCCAGGTATTACATCTTTATACATTATCTCGTTATTTTATCTCAAAAACTTATATAAATTGTTTATATATATATTTTGTAGGTGGATATGAAACATTTTCGAAAAAAATTAGCTGTCATTTTGCTCGATTCAGAGTTGAATAAGCTAAAAGGAGGTCCCATATACCATCAACCTAAACCTACCAAGAAGAAACTTTAGCTGATTCTCGATCTCGAGATCCTCGAGAATCCAACAGACGTAGTCAAAGACAAACGTCCTGCCCCAATCACTATCATACCCACGGACCAACGTGAATTACTTGTCGGCCTCTGCAACTACGTCATGTCGATCGATGATGTCGGGTGTTTGGAGTAAGTATCATGTATCAATATTTAATGTGCGGATGTATATTATTGTTCTCCTTACCGTCCAATTTTTAGGGAAGTATGGGTCCGGAGCTCGACACCCGATGCAATGGGCTTAAGTCTTAAGAAACTTCAGCAGTGTACTTAACATGGACCAGCCCATGGACAATGATTGCTTCAACACCGCAAAGGCGTATGCTGGCATGTGACGAAGGAGTACTGTTCATAGACCCTCCTGTACACTACATGGATCTACGATTTTGTGTAAGTTATCATAACTCTTCATTCTATGTGTCATTAGTATCAACATGTTGAAACAATATTTCGTTTTTTGCTTAGTCCATGATGCTAGAGTCAACACGAGGTCAGAAGTTTTGCGAGAAGCAAACTATCCAGACGTTAGCAACATTATTTGATAGCTGGCCTGGGATGGACAATGACATCTCATCGTGCAACAAGGTAAGCAAAATAGTTTGTCCATTGTTATCATGGTTTATTGTTTTTTCTAATAGCCCCACTTGTAGATTTATCTTCCCTATGCATCTATCGGTCGATACATCTTGTACGTCATCGACAAAGAGGCACGTCGTCTATATATTATGGATCCTATTCAAACATCACAATCGTTAGAGGAAAAAATATGAGGCATGCACTGAAACTAAAAAGTTTTGCAAGGATTTCAAAGAAGCGATCGAAATAAAGCTGCCTGGTTGGAATTATGATATATCTAAATGGCAGCGTTTATTTCCGTCCGGTGTTCCAACGAGTATAGACGGGTAATGAATTCATAACAAAAACATTTACTTTTGTTATAACTATATTTTTATATTAATAATCTAAAGTTTTACAGGAATGTGTCCGCTATTTTGTTTTTCATTTTATGCTCGTGGAACGGTAAAGAATTGGTCAAGCCGATTTGCGGTGGGTATTGTCCGTTACATGTTTTAAGACCTTGGCGTGAAATTTTCATGCTAACTACATGTATTATTTGTGCAGGATGGATATGAATTGAGGAAGCAGTTTTTTATATTTGCTAAAACATCGTGGGAATGAAGCTAAAAGAAACTTTCCGACATTGTGAAAGAATTTCTTAGGCGCATCATCTAGATATTAATAGTTTTGTAATAGATGTTTAGTTGGAACATTGCTCAGTTTGTTACATGGACATGACATTAATTTTTCTTTATGTTATCAATTTAATTTGCAAAAATGGACTCCAGGTATTAAATAATTGTGTTTGAGTTATATTCTTTGTACGTGTGAAAGACCTATTGTAACTCTTTTAAACTATATCAAGAGCCCGTGGCAACGCACGGGCACTCTACTAGTAAATACTTAGTAGAGCAACTTAAGCAGAGTGGTCATATGTGTTGGATAATAACCACCAGCAACCGGAAGTGGATCCTCTAACATTAAGAAGGAAAATCACCTAAGCTACAGTGCAATCTAATGCAAAACCAAGAAGGAAAGTCAGGATCACTGTAGCGAATACTGTATTCACCTACCGTAGCAGGTTATGTGCGTGGTTACTGTTTATGTAAATAAATTTAAAATTAATTTTATTGCATCATAATTTTGTTTGTACGTAATTATTGTAAATGTATATAATAGATTTCTAATTTGCAAATTAATTTAAGTCATTTTAGCCTTAATCATATGAATGTGAAGGAGGAAAGTTAGGGAATTGTAGCTTAGGTGACTTCTCTTCTTCATGTTAGAGGATCCACTTCCGAGCAACCATGATCTATGGGTCTACTCGAGCTACCCACTTCTGGCCATTTCAGTTAAAAAAGGTTGATCCATCCAAGTCGCCAATCATTCCACACCGAAGTCCTGAGATCTTCTTTCCGTCCTCGTTGACGATTTCCCACAACTCAATGTAGCGCCGCATCGCATCTACCCCCGCATCTCATTCCCTTGGTTTGGAGTGGACCTCACAACTTCCCCGTCTATCGCGCCTCTTGCTCCTCCACTGGCCTCGAGAGCAGGCCGCCACTGCCTAGGCCAGCACCTCGTCCACCCTGCCGTTGATGATTCGGGAGCAGAGGTGACGAGACGTATATGCCACCTCCGGCGTCGTCAACTTAGGGTGATGGCCTTCCCCCCATGCGCCGCAGCGCCCCACAATGAAGAAACATAGGTAGAAGACGGGGGCGCCCAGCCAGACGCACTCGAAGGTTTACTGATGAGGTTAAAAAAACATCCACCATTGTCTTTTGTTTCGATTGGTTGGATTGAATGCAATGTGACCGTGGAAGAATGCTTGCAGTTGTGCAATGTTTGTGTTTAACGATGATTTCGTGCATTTTGGAGGATCGGTGGCCGTTAACGACGAATCATTCCTAAATAGTATGATGGGTAATTTTGTTGCGAGCAATGATGTCAATCTTGATGGGCCAACGGTGTGGCACTTTGAACAATAAGATGCCGAGGGCAAAGATACCAAATTGGATCAATCTCAGCCCTCTAGTTTGTCAAGGAAGAAAGCAATTTGGGTCTACGCCACAGAAGTAGATATTTCTCTTGTGAGGGCATGGCAAGGCATCACTCTGGATGCGATCTTCAGGAAAGATCAAACAAGTGAAAGCCATTGGGGAACATCAAGGAGCATTTCCATCAATGCCTTGGGCATAACTCGAACTGTACCCTAAAATCTCGCACAAAGCGACGGGATATGATTCAAGCGATGTGCAACCGTTTGGCGGATTGTTTGGACTAAGTGAAGCACGCTCCTCCTAGCGGTGTCACCATTGACCAGTTAGCACTCTTATTGTTTTGATTACCACATTTGCATCACTTTTGAGTATTTTCATCAATTTAGCATTTGTGTGTTGTACGATAATATATCGCGAGAGAGATAGAGTCAAATAGCCAAATCGAAGGGCAAATCATTTGGCCTCCAACATTGTTGAAATGTGTTGGAAGAATGAGAAGTGGAAATCAAGGAATGATGAGGCTCCTCCAAACATAGGAAGTCATAGAATAATCACCCTTCAGAATTGGATGACGGCTAGGAAGATGATGATGATGATGGAGAGGAAAGGTGAAACTGCAACTCTCTTCCTAAATGCGTTAAGAAGCTACCAACATTCTTGAAGCAGTTGCATCACAAGAACTCTGAATTTGGCACGCTTTCTTGACATGTTCGGGTCTCACAATGACATCAGCGTGCTATAGTGGTATTCAGTGTTTGTTAATTAGGTTGACTGAAGGACAAGCTCATCTATCAAACTATACTATTAATGGTCATGACTACAACATAGGCTATTTTGATGATATTTATCCTCCTTGGAATACCTTCATTAGGACTATCTCTAAGCCAGTTTGTCAAAAAGAGCTCACCTTGCCCAAAGACAAGGAGCTAGAAATGATGTGGAGAGGGTATTTGGAGTGCTCCAAGCCTGTTTTGCAGTTGTTCGAGGACCTGCAAAAATATGGTGTGCCATCATGCATGATTGTGGAGGATGAGGGTGAAGGAGCCGCTGGAGGTCTGAAATTTGAGAACATGAGTGATAGTATCCAACTTGCAAATCAAAATCCGGCAACGTTTGTGGAGTTGTTGCGATGGATCAACAGATTCGGCGTCGAGCAACTCAGGAGCAGCTTAAGAATGATCTGACGAGTATCTGTGGCGATTAAAGGGGACAACTGGAACATAAGTTAAATTAAAGTTTAAATTTTTTATTTGAAACTGTTTTGATTGTAATATTTTGAACTAGTGTTGTACTTAAATGTTTTCGTTGCTTGACGAATTATGCTCATCTATAGTTATTTTAGAGTGTTGCTAACTTAAAAAAAAGTAGAGACAAACATGGGCGAAAGTTTGATGGATAGGATACGTGGCCGGCTTTCGTATCCGTGTCGATGGATGTATAGTGAATCCGATTCGGAGGCGGTGTTGAAGATGGACTTAGAAGTCTGAACCATTTGACAATAATCTTGGAGTTTCGAAGTGCTTCCCGCAAGTGCGGCTATGATATGTCTGTTGGAGACTGGATTTTCTACCATGCACGGGAAGTCCCGCGCATGGTCCAGCCGCGGCCAAACGAATTATTATAATGCCTTCCTTTGGCACTCCTTTCTACAATACATCATCTATTATATGTCCACATTAATGGATTGTGATACATGGGCCCAGTAATGCGAAAGTCATCGCTGTGGGCAACCACTCTATATGCATCCACATTAATTGGGAGTAGCATTTTATTTTCTTGTGAGATATTAATTCACCGGTATCTTTTGAATATAAATTCCATTTTAAAATCTTTTTACATATTTGAATTCCTAACGACACGATCTTTAAAACAAGATCAATATTGAATATGTTTTAAACAAGTTTAAATTTCATAAACATATTTCACTTATTTTAAAATTTGTTAGGACTCATTTAAAAAACAAATTTCACTCATTTAAAATAATCAATTGTTTCAAAATTTTGATTTTGCTCATTGCAAACACTGCTTTTACTCATTTCAAAAAAGTACTTTTGCTTAATTAAAAAATCACTAATTTAAAGAAAATAATTTCACTTACTAATTTTATTTCACCCATTACAAGTTCATTCCAAAAGTGATTTAATCATTCAAAAAAGTCTAATTAGTGAAATAGATTTAGTGAAAAGTGTATCAAAACATTGAAATTTTAACATGTTTAGAATCTATCCAAGAATAATCTTGTTCTAAAGGTCTTGCTGCGATGAGTTCAAATATATAAAAATTTCCAGAAAAAAAGGAGATTCAGTTTTAAACATATGTACCATTTAAATTATGAAAAGGAAACTAAAACTGATGGATTTTTAGAGGAAGGGAGGAGAGGTATTATCAGACATGCATGCATGTGGGCAGGAAGAGAGAGAGAGAGAGAGAGAGAGAGACGCATATGCATGGCATAAAGTGGATTGACATGATAAGTAGGAATGTACGATGCTATATTAATGCGAACGACATAGTTTATACGTATACGATCAAGCACAATTTGCATCCATTCGGATCTCCAGCATAACCAACGGATGGATGCATGTCCAAGCAAAGAAAAAGAAAAAACGATGGATGCATGCACTGTACCTCCTGTGCATTTCGGTCATACGGCCAACGGCGGTGCCCTCACCAAAAAGCTGTGGGTTCAAATGCACTAAACTCTCTAAAATGTCCTAATTTTTTGCACAAATATTAATAAAATTGGCTTGCAATCCAAAAGTTGTGGGGTCAGCTGACTCCACAACTTACACATGGAATCGCCACTGATTCATGCAAAGTTCGAGAGCAAAGGAGAAGCGATCAACTCAAGCAAAACACCTTTGCAGTCGCATTGTGTGCGACTAGTGCGATTGGTCGTATTTGTTTCGAACTGCTTTGTTTTGCTTGGTCGTATTCTGCATTATGCTTTGTTTTGCTTGGTTGTATTTGTTTCGAATTATTGAATTTGGGATAATTTGTATTGTATGATCGACGTGCATGGATTGCATGGATCTGCAGTTGATGTGTGTGGATGTGTGACAGTCCAAATGAAGAGATGTCCAGCGCACTTCGGGCCGGCGCCAGCAGACATATAGGGGTCAGATTTGTGAAGACCGGCTCTGTATGCTCTTAGACTTAAGATGTCTGGCCATTTGACAGTAATCTTGGAGTTACGAAGTGCTTCCTGCAAAGTTTGACCATTTGACAGTACGGCTATGGTATTTCTGTTGTCCATTTCAGACATCCGGTCGTGCATTCATGCAAAGTTTGAGCGCGAAAGGGAGAAACGATTAACTCAAACAAAACGCCCAAAAAATCACATTATGCGCGGTAAAGTGCGATGGCACTACATGGTTCATGATTGATATTCACAATCGACACGGCAGTTCGTACGCCCTGCATCACACAGACAGGAGTGTCCCCGCGGAGCACGAGCTAGTGGAGCGCGCAGGAGACGTCGCATCCATCCACCTGCTCCAACTCGTCATGTTCGAAATGTGGCGAGTGGTCTACCGTTGCGCTCGCTGTCGCCGCCCCGCCCACCGTGTCGCTTTCGCGTACGTGCCCGCGCGGTTAGGGTACGTTTCACCGGAGGCCAGCGACGAGGTCGCCGTAGAACGCGCGGAACGCCTCCATCTCACCGCGCGGCAGCGCCACCCCGACCTCGATGCCGCCGCCACCGTCGAGGTTCTCCGCCAGGGCCAGCGCGCCCGTCCGTTCCACCGAGACGATCTCCACCTTCCGCGGCCGGCCCCAGGGCGCGCCCAGGTCTGCTGCCGCGTAGATCCCCAGCTTGGGTGAGCCGGCCACGGTCACCGCGCGCGCCGCCGCGCACTCTCGCACGAGACGCACCCACCCGCGCGCGTCCCGCAGCGCCCGCCCCTGCTCCGCGAGCTCCTCGATCGCCCGCCAGATGGCTGCCGACGCCGCTGATGGCGTGAGGCCCCTGCCGTCGTGATCCTCCTCTTGCTCCACGTGGCACAGGCCCAGGCAGTTGCCGAAGTAGTTCCCCGGCACCGGCGGGCTCGCGCGGGGCTTGCACCCGGTCACGAACCCGAACTGATGCCGCGCATTGCCGCTGCTGCCGCGCGCGTGCACGATGCCGGCCCACGCGGCGCCGCACGCCAGCGCGTACGGCGAGCAGCGCCGCGCCGAGGTCTCCGACTCGACGCGCTTCCCCAGCCGGCCTAGCAGCTCCTCGGTGAACCGGAATGTCGCGAGCACGATGAGGCCGCCGCCCGGCCGCCTGCTCAAGTCCCAGTCGTCCAACCGTTCGTCGCCGGCCGACGCGAGGGCGCGGTGGTCGCGGACGAACGCCTCCCGGAGCCCGGAGTCGTCGCGCACGACGCCGCGGTCGAACAGCGGAGGCGCAACGTCCACCACCTTCTTGTCGGCGCCGATGAGCCGGCGGTGGATGGCCGCCCACGTTCTGACGAATTGCACGTAGCTGGAGCCGTCGGCGACGGCGTGATGCAGCGTGGTGCCGACGCAGATGCCGGCGCGAGGGAACACGGTGACCTGCACGGCGAACACTCCCCGAGACCCCACGCCGCGGCTCGGCAGCGGGGGCAGCAGCGCGCGGAGCCTCGCGGTGTCGCGCGGGTGGTCGCCCGCAAGGTCCCCGAAGTCGTCGCCGCCGACCGCCACGGTGAGGCGGACAGAGTCACCGTCCGAGCACGCGAGCTCCGGCTCGGCGGGCAGCTCGCACGGCAGCCTCCCGGCCAACGGGTAGAAGTGGTGCAGCGCGGCGGCCAGGGACGCCTTGAAGAGGGGCAGCTCGCGGCGGAGGAAGCCCGGGACGTCGAGGAGGTCCCGCTCCGCGCTGCCGTAGAAGAAGACGCGCTGCACGGGCGGGAAGTGCCAGAAGACGAGGTCGAAGAACGTGAGCGGCAGCGCGCGCGGCTGCCCGGGCGCCGGAGGCGGCGACGGCGGGACCTCGCACCGGTCCAGGACGGTCACGTGCTGCAGCGGCGCCGGCGCCATTGGTGCCTAGCGGTCTGCTACCTCGAATCGTACTGGGGTGGCGTGGCGTGGCTGGTGCTGTTGCGCGAGCGGGACACGAGGTTCACGAGAAGGCCAGCAGAGCAGGGGGCGTGGACGCATAGGTCCACCAGCTCCAGCACAATGACTGCTATCACTATGCTTGTGATTTATCACGGCTAAATTCGAACATTGTAATAGAGAGGCAAATAAAGTAGCACATGAACTTGCTAGATTAGCTAGGTTTTTTCTGACTTCGGATTGGTTTGAGGAGTCTATTACTGAAATTGTAACGTTTCTCACAAACGATGTATTGGTTATTGATAATGAATAAAATTTCGTTTTAATTCAAAAAAAGCTCCAGCACAATGACTGAATGACACCGCCTTGGCGCCACCTCAGTAATAGTACTGCCATTAATTTTTGGGCAACGATGTGCGCCGGTGCGCCGGCCGAACGTTTCGGCCGGTCGCACCCTACCCGTCAGATCGGCTCGTCCCGAGCCGTTGGATCCTTATCCCTAGGCGGTGTCTTCCTCTCGCGAAGCGTCTGAGAAAGAAACCCCGTCCCCATCTGCCCGGCGCGTTCTCCCTCGTCGCCGGCCCCCCCGCCTCCTCGTCTCTCGAGCTCGCCCACCCTCGCCGCCTCGCCGGCCGTCTTCGCGGCCACCATGGTCGCCGGTCCCACTACTGGGCGGCCGTCCCTCGTCACGGCCGCCCATGCAACAGCCCTGCGGTCAGAAGCCTGTGGCGATCGTTGTAGCTCGATGGCGACGACCGAGCTCACCGACGTGTTTCGCCGGTTCGCTCACTAGTGCTCTCCCCGCTTGTAACAAAAAATCAAGCCCGGGAATATGCCCGATCGCAACCGACGACGGAAAAAGCTACAATCGCTGACGAAAAAAGCTTCAACTAGCTATGAAAAAAGTTTCAACTCGTACGACGGAAACTATGAACAACCAAAGAAAGTTACAACCGGTGACAAAAAAAGCTTCATCTCTCGACGAAAAAAGCTTCATCCGACGATGAAAAAGCTTCAACTGTGGAGCCGTACCCATGGACGACAAACGAAAAAGCTGCAACCGGCGGTTACAAAAGCTACAACGGGCAATGAAAAAAGCTTCAAACTTATTGTCTTAGCTGTGAACCCGCGATGACGATGACGCCGTTTTGCTGCAACCCATAGTTTGGTTTTGCTACAAACGGCGTTGAAATTTGCTACAACCATTATCACAGCTACTTGTGCTGCTCCACCGAGCTCCCATGCCTGCCCATGGCCATCGTCGTTTTGCTGCAACCATAGTAGATTTTCGCTACCACCGATGATTGAATTTGCTACAACCGGTTCCACCAATGATTGTAGTCCGCCATGGTCGGCTGCAGCTCCGCGTGGCGGATCCGCGAGGTAGGCAGAGTTCGATGCATGCGGATCCGCACGGATCTGGTCGAGGTGGCGGATCGCCGATTCCTATGACGGCGTCCCGGAAGCCTCCGGCGTGGCATGTGTCGACCATGGCAACGGAAGAGAGAAGAGAGAGATGACCGAGAGGAAGAAGAGAAAGGGCAGAAAGGAGAAGACGCACGTGGGCGGGCCCCTCATCCTACGTATCGTTAGGTGGGTCGCTGGGCGCGTTTGCGCGTGGACGCGACCGGTCGAAGCTTCCGCCGGTGCCGTTGGCAAACGATTCCCTTAATTTTTCATGCGGCAAGCTCCTGGCGCTTTGGATGCAGTACACAAAGTGCAGCTTGTCGGTAGCGTACATAGTATGATTTCAAAAAATGCAGAGAGATACAGATACGAAAGGAATGGCTATAAAACAGTCCACTGAAAAAATTTAAGCCGTCAATCGATTTTCAACTTCCTATCTCAACCGTTAGATCTTGATTCAACGTGCACGACTTCATTTTCAACCTCGATCTATCCCCGATCCGCCGGCTACCACCGGCATAATCGCCGCCCCCCGTCGCCCGCGGCCCACGGCGCTCCGGCGACTGCCTCGTCACCCCGCCCTTCCATGAACCTCGTCCCACCATTGTGTTGTCGTCACCCCCGCCATACCTCTAGCTCCGGGGATGACCGGATTTTTTCTCCGGCGAATCCCCACCACCGCCGTGCTGCCTCCCCCACCCCCCAAACCTAAGATAGATGGTGGGGTAACCTGCTAATGATCCTCCCTTCCGGTTGTTTCTCCCTTCAATCAAATTCGATTGACCCGAATTCGAAAGTCAGACGACTAGGGCTCACAAAGATAGCGTACATATTTTTGAGAAAAATCAGAGATACGAACACGACGCACGAAGTGCACCATGTGGCAACCTTGTCAATAGCGCACATATTTTTGAACAACTGTTTTTAACACATAAACAACTGCTTTGGATGGGTCCCACTAATATAGGACCCTCTTAGCTGACGGGCATTCACTGTGAACAATCATACTCTCTACTAGACCATGATGGCGCGCGTTGCCGCGCCCTTTCATCTGTAAGTTTAGATGATATGATTTTCTATAAGTATACTGAGGTAAAAAAGATAGAAGTATTTGTAACTTAGGAATTTCAGGAATTTCAATGATAGAGATTGCAGTTTAAATGTATCATTTCTGCAGAAAATGTCAAAATTTTGTAGCATACAGATGGCAAGATTTAATATACTCCCACTGGAACAGAATATAAGATGTTTTTTTTTTTGCAATATGGCAGTGTAAAAAAGTATTATATTAAATTACGGAGGGAGTGTATTATAAGATTTTTCGCCATGCACATACATTATTCAATCTCAAGATGATATGATGGCCCAGTCTCTCGAAAGTGCTCATAGGGGTAGGGTTTGCGTGTGTGTTCATCGGGATGAGTGTATGCATGTATATGTGAGCGCCATCTGTACAATGTTCTGGAAAAAAAACATATATAAGGAGTCAATTAAAAGTGGTTTGTTATTTGCAAGTCCATCATGCTCTCTTAAACAATAGACTACAAAATGTATATGTGAGCTCCATCTGTACAATGTTCTGGAAAAAAACATATATAAGGAGTCAATTAAAAGTGGTTTGTTATTTGCAAGTCCATCATGCTCTTTTAAACAATAGACTACAAAATTTTAACAGGTAACAAAACATTCATCCAATCAAAGCTTTTTAGAATCACAGTAATCAACCATAATTTTATTGTGACATCACATTTATGAGCTATCTTCCATGCAAATTAAGAAATTAACACAAGTGAAAATTGAATAGGCTCTTCGTCTAAATGGAAATCCAGGTAGTCTGATACCATCCATATATTCTTGGAGTGGAGTAAGAAAAAAATGCTTCTAAAATCAATGGCTCAATTGATTTTGTATCATATATAGTGGTAGGATCAAGTGACTACCGAACCGCCAACCACTACAGAATATCCAATTATCCATACAGAATATCAAAAGTTGATCCAGCAAGTGAAAGGAATTGTAAGTTTAATAATGGTGCTCTATCTAACTTTTTTTCGGAAACACATATCATCTGAGACAAGAAATTGTTCAAGAATGATAACTGCTAACGAACTGCCATACATTTTTTGAAAAAAAAAGAACTGTTGTAGAGAAACCAACAGATGCACTCACTCAAATGTGGAGCAGCTTATTTCACGGTAAAATTTTAAGCTCTTTATAGTTTATTAACATTCAAATTATGGAATACCTGCAGGAAAGGATAATTGATTACCTCGAACATGAATGGGGAAATGATGTCGCAAATTTTTTCCCATATATATAAATAGCATTAACTCGTTCTTTACTCTGTGGTTTTTCTGTTCCCATGCTCTGCTAGCTGGGCTTATACTTCAGTTCTGATCAAGAATTTCAGTTTTGAAAATCAATGCATATATACATCAAATAGCATAAAGAGAAAACATCATACCTTCACCCTTACCATTCCTACAAAGTGAGACATCCGCCAAAACTGTCAAACCTGAAAATTATAGAATAGACATGACCTTTTTTAGGGGTGAACTAACATGAATTGATTTGTGTAAAGAAAATACATTCAACTCCCATCTGCACCGTCCTCACGTTGTAGTAAACCACCTACGGAAAAGGCAATCATCTCGGTCGTTTCTATCCCTATTATACACCGTTGCCATAGAGCTAGTGTTTCGAGGCTCGTGGTCGTTATCCTTTCAGAATCCACCTTGCCCCCATAGGCCACCATGGCTGATTGGTTGAACAAAAATGCTACACTTACTGGCATAAGAGGGAGGGGACTTGCCTCGTGTGTACCTTCTTTTCATGTGTTTGCCTTCAGAAGCGAGCACGATGGTAACTGGCAAGGATGGAAGGGGGGGCTATATAGGAGACTGCAATCGCATGAAGTGAAGCCAGCGTGAAACTCCCACCCAACAACAGGAAAGAGGAGTTTGCGGAGAAGACGAGGGATAAATAGGCTCGTCAAGGAAGGAGGAGGTGGAACGGCAGTAACGTACGCCGCGGTACCTCCACGGACATTAAACGCAACACCGCGGCGCTTGAAGCATCGTTGCCTCGCTCGCTTGTTCGATGAAGCCTTTTCATCTCCGTGTAACCTTGGCATCCGAGCGAGTTTAAAAAAAAACATGGCCTCCGAACGAGGAGCAGGCCGGTCGTCTCGAGCCGTCAGCCGAGTCTTTATTTCCATGGGCAAATGGACCTTCGGTCACACACCACAGTCCATTTGGCCCAAAACTACAGGAGTTATCCGAAATTGTTTCTAGAGCAGCGGCCCAGTCCCATTAGGCGCTCGGTGCTGAACGTGCAAATCCACTACGTGGGATTTAACGGCCACAAACATCCAAAGCGCAAATCCAATGGTTCAGAACACTAATGGCCTGAGAGGGCTCGATTAGTGCGCAGTTTTAAAGTTTCTAAATTTCACATTGTGCACAATCAACCTACCAATACTCTCTATTTCGCATTTTCGCCCCAGCAACTCTGTTTAATCTTGTCATTTTGTTTTGGTCACATTTAACTTTTTAAAAAATTAATTATATATTTCGAATCCTAAATCCAAATCTAACATTTTATTTATGAAAATCCCTCAGAAAAAAGTGTAGATTTCAAATATGCTATTATCCTACATGATATTCATTTATAAAGTTATGTTTAGTGTGCAACCTTAATTAATACCTTTTATATGTGATATTTTGAAATGCCTATTATATATGTTACCTGACCCATTTAAAGTGAGTAGATATGATAGTTTGATGCTCTCCTAAGATATTATTGGCATCATAAGGGATGTTTATTCCTACTAGCTACCATATGTTGGTTACAGTAGGTATATAAGAATCTCTCTATTTGCACAGTGCACAATAACCAACTCATACGATGATGTACACTAAATTGTTGATACGAGCTTTATGTAAACAAGTGGCTTAACATTAATTTTCATATTGTTTCAAATTGTGAACAGAAAATAATTGGAAACACCTTGAGTACACTTCAAAAATTATCCCACCTTTGTGTTTTTGCGCAACACCACTTATCTGTTGTTTGTTATGTGGCATCGTGAAAGATTTTAAGGGATTTGCTAATATCGTCCAGTGTGTGTATGAGGGGTGATTTTTTTATCCCGTTGCAGCGCACGAGCATGTTTGCTAGTTGAAGGAAATGGCATAATTCACCCAGCAATTTTTTGCAAATATTCCTAGCACACCAATAGTTCAAATGTAAATATTACATCCAAGATAACCGGATGTTCAACAAGTTTTTGAATTCAGTGATACTCTAGTCAGTCGACACAGGTCCTCCCATGCATTGTTGCCCTTGAGCTTCATCCAACAATGTATGAGTGTAAATGACATGTTCTCGGTCTTGTAGTATTGCGCGCCCGGGCTATACAATGTAATGATTATCAAGTTGAAACACTGAGTGAATTAATGAATTGACCAACATGTCGAGCAATAAGAAACAAAACTTATGATTTTAAGGGTTGACGAGCCTGATGGTCACATTGCATCAACTCGTGCAATCGCAATGCAAAACTTCATGACCGCACATGCGACATTGGACGAGGAGGGTGTGAATGCAAAGCAAGGGGGCAGGGGCAGAGGGGTATTTGAGTGGGATGGAGGTGTCAGACTCCTACGTGGCGGTGGTCCAGACTCCCGCAAACCCTCCTCTGTTTTGCATCTTGTTTGCGGGAACTCGGACATCCGGACAGTTAACGGGCCAATGAGGTACTGCGTTGGACGACAAATTACGACGGGGCAGCTTGATCCAGACGGTTGCGGCGTTTCGAGGGTCGACGATGGATATGCCTTACATGGTTAGACCTAGTTCTGTAACGACGATGAAATGGAGCCCAGTCCACCCAAAATCATGAAACTCTCGCATGTAGCCCCTGTCGAGGCTATTTCTCGCTTATTGCGAGATATAATCTTGTGTCTCCTCTGCCGATCAATTAATAAGCTAGGCCTAACACCTGAGCTGGTTCCTGATGTCTACTATGCAATCTTCTTCTTGTAGACTCGTGTTGGGCCTCCAAGCGCAGAGTTTTGTAGGACAGTAGCAAATTTCCCTCAAGTGAATGTCCTAAGGTTTACCAATCCGTGGGAGGCGTAGGATGAAGATGGTCTCTCTCAAACAACCCTGCAGCCAAATAAAAAAGAGTCTCTTGTGTCCCCAACACACCCAATACAATGATAAAATGTATAGGTGCAATAGTTCGGCGAAGAGATGGTGATACAAGTGTAATATGGATGGTAGATATAGGTTTTTGTAATCTGAAAATATAAAAACAGCAAGGTAACTAGTAACAAAAGTGAGCAAAAATGGTATTGCAATTCTTAAAAACAAGTCCTAGGGTTCATACTTTCACTAGTGCAAATTCTCTCAACAATTAACATAACTAAATCATATGGAAATCTCTCAATGTGCGACAAAAGTCACTCCAAAGTTCTATCGTGGAGAACATAAGATGAAATTGCTTGTAGGGTACGAAACCACCTCAAAGTTATTCTTTTCGATCAATCCATTGAGCTATTCCTATAAAGTGTCGCAAATAGCCCTAGAGTTCGTAGTAAAATAACACCGTATGACACACATCAATCAACCCTAATGTCACCTAGATACTCAAATGTCACCACAAGTATCTGTGGGTCAATTATACGATATGCATCAAACAACTTCAGATTCATAATATTCAACCCAACACAAAGAACCTCAAAGAGTGCCCTAAGATTCCTACTGGAGAAATAAGGACGAAAACGTGCATCAACCCCTATGCATAGATTACCCCAATGTCACATCGACAATCCGCGAGTTGAGTGCCAAAACATACATCAAGTGAATCAATAGAACACCCCAATTTCACCACCGGTATCCCACGCAAGACATACATCAAGTGTTCTCAAATCCATAATAGTATTCAATCCGATAATAGTGAAACCTCAAAGGTAAAAATCAACTCATCACAAGAAGGTGGAGGGGGAGAAACACCATATGATCTAACTATAATAACAAAGCTCGCGGTACATCAAGAGCGTGCCAAATCAAGAACACGAGAGAGAGAGAGAGAGAGAGAGAGAGAGAGAGAGAGAGATCAAACACATAGCTATTGGTACATACCCTCAGCCCCGACGGTGAACTACTCCCTCCTCGTCATGGAGACCACCGAGATGATGAAGATGGCCTTCGGTGATGGTTTCCCCCTCGGGCAGGGTGCCGGAACGGGCTCCCGATTGGTTTTTTGTGGCTACAGAGGCTTGCGGCGGCGAAACTCCCAATCTAGGATTCTTTCTGGGGGTTTCGGGATTTATAGGAATTTTTGGCGTCAGTCTCATGTCAGGGGACGGTCGAGGGGCCCACAAGCCAGGGGTGCGCCTTAGGGGGGTCGCCCCCTAGGCTTGTGGACTCCTCATCCACCTCCTGGCCTGGCTCCAATGCTTCGTGGGTCTCTTCTGGTCCATAAAAAATCACCGGAAATTTTTAGCTCATTTGGACTCCGTTTGATATTCCTTTTCTGTAAAACTCAAAAACAAGGAAAACATAAACTGGCACTGGGCTTTAGGTTAATAGGTTAGTCCCAAAAATAATATAAAATAGCATATTAATGCATATAAAACATCCAAAATAGATAATATAATAGCAAGGAACAATCAAAAATTATAGATATGTTGGAGACGTATCAAGCATCCCCAAGCTTAATTCCTGCTCGTCCTCAAGTAGGTAAATGATAAAAACGGAATCTTTTATGTAGAATGCTACCTAACATATTTATCCATGTAATCTTCTTTATTGAGGCAAGAATATTCAGATTCATAAGATTCAAAATAAAAGTTTAATATTGACATAAAAATAATAATACTTCAACATACTAGAAAGCAATCATGTCTTCTCAAAATATCATGGCCAAAGAAAGTTATTCCTACAAAATCATATAGTCTGGCTATCTTCATCTCACAAAATATTTCATCATGCACAACCCCGACGACAAGCCAAGCAATTATTTCATACTTTTAATGTTCTCAAGCTTTTTCAACTTTCACGCAATAAATGAGCGTGAGCCATGGATATAGCACTGTAGGTGGAATAGAGTATGGTGGAGGTTGTAAGGAGATGACAAAAAGGAGAAAGGCTCACATCAACTAGGCAAGTTAATGGGCTATGGAGATGCCCATCAATTGATATCGATGCAAGAGAATAGGGATTGCCATGCAACAGATGTACTAGAGCTATAAGTGTATGAAAGCTCAAAAAACTAAGTGGGTGTGCATCCAACTCGCTTGCTCATGAAGACCTAGGGCAATTTGAGGAAGCCCATCATTGGAATATACAAGCCAAGTTCTATAATGAAAATACTCACTAGTATATGAAAGTGACAAAATAGGATACTCTCTATCATGAAGAACATGGTGCTAATTTGAAGCACAAGTGCGGTAAAAGGATAGTAACATTGTCCCTTCTCTTTTTTCTCTCATTTTTTTATTTTCTTTTTTTTGTTTGGGCTCTTTGGCCTCTTTTTATTTTTTGAAGTCCGGAGTCTCATCCCAACTTGTGAGGAGATCATAGTCTCCGTCATACTTTCCTCACATGGGACAATGCTCTAATAGTGATGATCATCACACTTTTATTTACTTTACAACTCAAGGATTACAAGTCGATACTAGAACAAAAGATCTGACTCTATGTGAATGCCTCCGGCGGTGTACTGGGATGTGCAATGATCAAGAGTGACATGTATGAAAATTATGGATGGTGGTAAAGCCACGAATACTATGCCAACTACATGATCATGCAAAGCAATATGACAATGATGGTATGTGTCATAATAAACGGAATGGCGGAAGTTGCATGGCAATATATCTTGGAATGGCTATGGAAATGCCATAATAGGTAGGTATGGTGGTTGTTTTGAGGAAGGGTAATGATGGGTTTAATGCACCGGCAAAAGTTGTGCAGTACTAGAGAGGCTAGCAATGATGGAAGGGTGAGCGTGCGTATAATCCATGGACTCAACATTAGGCATAAAGAATTCACATGCTTATTGCAAAAATTTATTAGCCATTGAAGCAAAGTACTAATACGCATGCTCCTAGGGGGATAGATTGGTAGGAAAAGACCACCGCTCGTCCCCGACCGCCACTCATAAGGAAGACAATCAAAAAATAAATCATGCTCCGACTTCATCACATAACGGTTCACCATACGTGCATGCTACGGGAATCACAAACTTTAACATAAGTATTTCTACCAATCCACAATTACTCACTAGCATATCTCTAATATCACCATCTTTATATCTCAAAACAATCGTAATCAATCAAACTTCTCATATATTCAATGCTCTTTATATGAAAGTTTTTATTATACCCTCTTGGATGCCTATCATATTAGGACAAAATTCATAACTTAAGCAGATTACCATGCTGTTTAAAGACTCTCAAAATAATATAAGTGAAGCATGAGAGTTCATAATTTCTTCAAAATAAAACCACCGCCATGCTCTAAAAAGATACAAGTGAAACACTAGAGCAATTAACAAACTACTCCAAAAAGATATAAGTGAAGATCAATGAGTAGTTAAATAATATAGCTATGTGAGGACTCTCTCTCATTTAAGAATTTCAGATCTTAATATTTTATTCAAACAGCAAGCAAAACAAAATAAAATGACATTTCAAGGATAGCACATATCATGTGAAGAAGCAAAAATTAGGCTCAACCAAAACTGAGCGATCATTGTTGAAGAAGAAAGGTGGGATGCCAACCGGGGCATCCCCAAGCTTAGATGCTTGAGACTTCTTGAAATATTATTTTGGGATGCCTTGGGCATCCCCAAGCTTGAGCTCTTGTGTCTCCTTAATTCCTTTTATATCACGGTTTCCCTAATTCTTAAAAACTTCATCCACACAAAACTCAACAAGAACTCGTGAGATAAGTTAGTATAAATCAATGCAAAACCTTATCATTCTCTACTGTAGAAAATCAAAAGAATTATACATTGCATACTAAATGCCTCTGCATATTTAATACTCATATCCTCAAATAGAATCATTAAACAAGCAAACATATGCAAACAATGCAAACATAACAGCAATATGTCTAAACAGAACAGTGTGTAAAGAATGCAAGAGGAATCATAATTCCCTAACTCCAAAAATTCTGAAAACTTACCACACTGTAGAAAATTTGTTGTTTCTCATTGCGTAAAAATTTCAAGATTTTATCATGTTCTGACTATTCACAAATATTCAGATAATGATAGGAAACTTTCTGTTTACAAGGCAGCAACATATAGACTTGTAAAATAAGCATGGTAAGGCTACACTTGACCTTTTTATTGAACTAAAAGATGAAAAACATTACTCTAAATAACAGCAATTAAATCCTAATAAAATAAAAAATGACAGTCCAAGCAAAACACATATCATGTGGTGAATAAAAATATAACCTCAAGTAAATTTACCGATGGATTGAAGACAAAAGAGGGGATGCCATCTAGGGCATCCCCAAGCTTAGATGCTTGGTTGTCCTTGAATAGTACCTTGGGGTGCCTTGGGCATCCTCAAGCTTAGATCTTGCCACTCCTTATTCCGTAGTCCATCGAAACTTCACTCAAAACTTGAAAACTTCATAACACAAAACTTAACAGAAAACTCGTAAGCTCCGTTAGTATAATAAAGCAGATCACCACTTAGGTACTGTTGTGAACTCATTATAAACTTATATTGGTGTTATATCTACTGTATTCCAACTTCTCCATGGTTCATACCCTCCAATACTATCCGTAAATTCATCAAAATAAGCAAACAACACAATGAGAACAGAATCTGTCAAACACAGAACAGTCTGTAGTAATCTGGAAACTTCGTATACTTATGTAACTTCAAACATTCTGAAAAAATAGAAAATCTAGGCAATTTGTATATCAATCATGTGTAAAAAATTTAGATCAAAATCACACTTCTTTAAATTTATAAAATCTGACAATGAGCGCAAAAGTTTCTATTTTTCAGCAAGATCAAATCAACTATCACTATAGACCATCCCAAAGGTCTTACTTCGCACTTTATTGAAACAAAAGCTATAAAACATGATTACTATAGTAGCTTAATCATGCGAACACACAAAAAACAGTAGGTATAAAATTGGGTTGTCTCCCAACAAGCGCTTTTCTTTAATGCCTTTTTAGCTAGGCATGATGGTGTCAATGATGCTCATACAAGAGATAAGAGTGTTGAAAAATAAAGGGAGCATCATGAAGCATATGACTAGCACATTTAAGTCTAACCCACTTCCTATGCATAGGATTTTGTGAGCAAACATTTTATGGTAGTAAGAATCAACTAGCATAGGAAGGCAAAACAAGCATAACTTCAAGATTTTCAACACATAGAGAGGAAACTTGATATTGTTGCAATATGTAGAAGCATATGTTCCTATCTCATAATAATTTTCAGTAGCATCACGAATGAATTCAAAAATATAACCATCACATAAAGCACTCTTTTCATGCTCCACATGCGTAAACAATTTATTACTCTCCACATAAGCAAATTTATTCTCATGTATAGTAGTGGGAGCAAACTCAACAAAAATAACTATCATCTGAGGCATAATCCAATTGAAAATTAAAATCATGATGATGAAGGAAATATGCCCTAGAGGCAATAATAAAGTTGTTATTTATATTTCCTTATATCATGATAAATGTTTATTATTCATGCTAGAATTGTATTAACCAGAAACTTAGTACATGTGTGAATGCATAGACAAAACAAAGTGTCCCTAGTATGCCTCTACTTGACTAGCTCGTTAATCAAAGATGGTTATGTGTCCTGACCATAGACATGTGTTGTCATTTGATGAACGGGATCACATCATTCGAGAATGATGTGATGGACAAGACCCAACCGTTAGCTTAGCATAATGATCGTTAAGTTTTATTGTTACTACTTTCTTCATGACTTATGCATGTTCCTCTGAATATGAGATTATGCAACTCCCGAATAGCGGAGGAACACCTTATGTGCTATCAAAGTCAAAACGTAACTGGGTGATTATAAAGATGCTCTACAGGTGTCTCCGAAGGTGTTTGTTGGGTTGGCATAGATCGGGATTAGGATTTGTCACTCCGTGTATGGGAGAGGTATCTCTGGGCCCTCTCCGTAATGCTCATCACTATAAGCCTTGCAAGCAATGTGACTAATGAGTTAGTTGCGGAATGAAGCATTACGGTACGAGTAAAGAGACTTGCTGGTAACGAGATTGAACTAGGTATGATGATACCGACGATCGAATCTCGGACAAGTAACATATCGATGACAAAGGGAACAATGTATGTTGTTGTGCGGTTTGACCGATAAAGATCTTCGTAGAATATATAGGAGCCAATATGAGCATCCAAGTTCCACTATTGGTTATTGACTGTAGATGTGTCCCGATCATGTCTACATAGTTCTCGAAACCATATGGTCCGCACGCTTAATGTTCGATGATGATTTGTATTATGGGTTATTTGTTTTGATGACCGAAGTTTGTTCAGAGTCTTGGATGAGATCACGGACATGACGAGGAGTCTCAAAATGGTTGAGAGGTAAAGATTGATATATTGGAAGGTTATATACGGACACCGGAATGGTTCCGAAGAAGATCGGGGAGTTTTTGGAGTACCGGGAGGTTACCGGAACCCCCCGGGAAAGTTAATGGGCCTCATGGGCCATAGTGGAGAGAGGGATGGCTGCCACAGGAGGTGGTGCGCGCCTCCCCCTGCCAAAACCGAATTGGACAAGGGGTGTGGGTGTGCCCCCCCCTTTCCTTCTCCCTCTTCCCCCTTTCCCCTTTCCCCTCTCCGTTGGAAGGAAGGGGGTGACTCCTACTTGGACTAGGAGTCCAAGTAGGACTCCCCCCTTGGCGCGCCCCTCCTAGGCCGCCGGCCTCCTCCTCCCCTCCTTTATATACGGGGGTGGGGGCACCCCAAAGACACACCAAGAATTCACTTAGTCATGTGTGGTGCCCCCCTCCACAGTTTACTCCTCCGGTCACAGCATCGTAGTGCTTAGGCGAAGCCCTGCGCGGATCACATCATCAACACTATCACCACGCCGTCGTGCTGACGGAACTCTCCCTCGACCCTCTACTAGATCAAGAGTTCGAGGGACGTCATCGAGCTGAACGTGTGCTGAACACGGAGGTGTCGTACGTTCGGTACTTGGATCGGTTGGATTGTGAAGACGTTCGACAACATCAACCACGTTAACTATCGCTTTCGCTTTAGGTCTACGAGGGTACGTGGACACACTCTCCCCCTCTCGTTATTATGCATCTCCTAGATAGATCTTGCGTGATCGTAGGAATTTTTTTTGAAATTGCATGCTACGTTCCCCAACAGTGGCATCCGAGCCAGGTCTATGCGTAGATGATATGCACGAGTAGAACACAAAGAGTTGTGGGCGATAATAGTCATACTGCTTACCACCAACATCTTACTTTGATTCGGCGGTATTGTTGGATGAAGCGGCCCGGACCGACATTACATGACAGCGTTCATGTGACTTGTTCTACCAACGTGCTTTGCACACAGGTGGCTAGCGGGTGTCTGTTTCTCCAACTTTAGTGTCTGTTTCTCCAACTTTAGTTGAATCAAGTTTGACTACGGCCGGTCCTTATTGAAGGTTAAAATAGCACACACTTGACGAAAAATCGTTGTGGTTTTGATGCGTAGGTAAGAACGGTTCTTGCTATAAGCCCGTAGCAGCCACGTAAAACTTGCAACAACAAAGTAGAGGACGTCTAACCTGTTTTTGCGGGGCTTGTTGTGATGTGATATGGTCAAGACATGATGTGATATAAATTGTTGTATGAGATGATCATGTTTTGTAACAGAGTTATCAGCAACTGGCAGGAGCCATATGGTTGTCACTTTGTTGTATGAAATGCAATCGCCATGTAATTTCTTTACTTTATCACTAAGAGGTAGCGATAGTCATAGTAGCAATAGTTGGCGAGACGACAACGATGCTACAATGGAGATCAAGGTGTCAAGAAGGTGACGATGGAGATCATTATAGTGCTTTGGAGATGGAGATCAAAGGCCCAAGATGATGATGGACATATCATGTCACATATTTTTTCTCCGCGAGCCCGTAGGAGCTCGTAGGAGCTAAACTTTGTTTTTTCTCCGCGAGCTCCTATGATGTCCAAACACAACAAAAATGTGCACACATTTTGTGCACCTAAGTATCATCATTCCCACAAAATCTCATATTTTTTTGATTTTTTTTCTATTTTTTTGAATTTACTGTTCACATGTGTACAAAATTTATGATTTCCTTTGCCACGAGCTCCTAGGGTGTCCGAACGGCACACAAATTTGCACGCGCCTTGCGGACATGACTATCTTCGATACCACAAAATTTCAGATTTTTTTGATTTTCTTTGCTATTTTTTTCTGGGTGGTCAAAGTCCTTTGACCAGACGGTAACGGCGCAAAAGGGCATTTCTATAAGTGACACTAATGGCGGAGGGGCAAAACTGAGCATACCTAAAAATTAGGGGCAAAACTGAGTAGTGGGTTCGAGTTAGGGGCAGAACTGGAATTGGCCCTAACATGTATATCACATATACCTTTGTTCACCTTGCCATCCTTCTTATCTGCCAAATACTTGGGGCAGTTCCGCTTCAAATGACCGACCGCTTGCAGAGAAGCACTCGATCTCGGCTAAGGTCCAGACTTGGGTTTCTTCTCTTGAGCAGCAACTTGTTTGCCGTTCTTCTTGAAGTTCCCCTTCTTCTTCCCTTTACCTTTTTTCTTGAAATTGGTGGTCTTATTGACCATCAACACTTGATGCTCCTTCTTGATTTCTACCTCCGCAGCCTTTAGCATTGTGAAGAGCTCGGGAATAGTCTTGTCCATCCCTTGCATATTATAGTTCATCACGAAGCTCTTGTAGCTTGGTGGCGTGATTGAAGAATTTCATCAATGACACTATCATCGTGAAGATTAACTCCAGTTGAATCAAGTAATTATTATACCCGCACATTTTGAGTATATGTTCACCGATGTAACTATTCTCCTCCATCTTGCAGCTATAGAACTTATTGGAGACTTCATATCTCTCAATCCGGCATTTGCTTGAAATATTAACTTCAACTCTCGAACATCTCATATGCTCCATGACGTTGAAAACGCCATTGAAGTCCCGGTTCTAAGCCGTAAAGTATGGCACATCGAACTATCGAGTAGTCATCGCCTTTGCTCGCGGACATTCTTAACATTGTCGATTGCATATGCAGCAGGCTGGCACCCAGTGGTGCTTCCGGGACGTAATTCTTCGTGCATCAATGAGGATAATCCTCGTTACGGACCCAGTCCTGTAATTGCTACCATCATCTTTCAACTTAGCTTCTCAAGGAACACATTAAAATTCAACGGAACAACAAAGACGAGCCATCTATCTACAACAAACATAGACAAGCAAAATACTATCAGTACTAAGTTCATGATAAATTTAAGTTCAATTAATCATATTACTAAAGAACTCCCACTTAGACAGACAAACCTCTAGTCATCTAAGTGATCACGTGATCCAAATCAACTAAACCATGTCCGATCATCACGTGAGATGGAGTAGTTTTCAATGGTGAACATCACTATGTTGATCATATCTACTATATGATTCACGCCGACCTTCGGTCTCCGTGTTCGAGGCCATATCTGTATATGCTAGGCTCGTCAAGTTTAACCTGAGTATTCCGTGTGTGCAACTGTTTTGCACCCGTTGTATTTGAACGTAGAGCCTATCAGACCCGATCATCACGTGGTGTCTCAGCATGAAGAACTTTCGCAACGGTGCATACTCAGGGAGAACACTTCTTGATAATTAGTGAGAGATCTCTTAAAATGCTACAGTCAATCAAAGCAAGCTAAGATGCATAAAGGATAAATATCACATGCAGTCAATATAAGTGATATGATATGGTCATCATCATCTTGTGCTTGTGGTCTCCATCTCCGAAGCACCGTCGTGATCACCATCGTCACCGGCGTGACACCTTGATCTCCATCGTAGCATCATTGTCGTTACGCCATCAATTGCTTCTACGACTATCGCTACCGCTTAGTGATAAAGTAAAGCAATTACAAGGCGTTTGCATTTCATACAATAAAGCGACAACCATATGGCTCCTGCCAGTTGCCGATAACTTGGTTACAAAACATGATCATCTCATACAATAAAATATAGCATCACGTCTTGACCATATCACATCACAACATGCCCTGCAAAAACAAGTTAGACATCCTCTACTTTGTTGTTGCAAATTTTACGTGGCTGCTACGGGCTGAGCAAGAACCGTTCTTACCTACGCATCAAAACCACAAAGATAGTTCATCAAGTTAGTGATGTTTTAACCTTCGCAAGGACCGGGCGTAGCCACACTCGATTCAACTAAAGTTGGAGAAACTGACACCCGCCAGCCACCTGTGTGCAAAGCACGTCGGTAGAACCAGTCTCGCGTAAGCGTACGCGTAATGTCGGTCCGGGCCGATTCATCCAACAATACCGCCGAACCAAAGTATGACATGCTGGTAAGCAGTATGACTTGTATCACCCACAACTCACTTGTGTTCTACTCGTGCATATAAAATCTACGAATAAAACCATGCTCTGATGCCACTGTTGGGGAATGTAGTAATTTCAAAAAAATGCATACGCACATGCAAGATCATGGTGATGCATAGCAATGAGAGGGAAAAGTGTTGTCCACGTACCCTCGTAAACCGAATGCGGAAGCGTTAGAACAACGTGGTTGATGTAGTCGTAACTCTTCACGGCCCGACCGATCAAGCACCGAAACTAGGGCACCTTCGAGTTCTAGCACACGTTCGGCTTGATGACGTCCCTCGAACTCCGATCCAGCCGAGTGTCGAGGGAGAGTTCCGTCAGCACGATGATGTGGTGACGATCTTGATGTTCTACCGTCGCAGGGCTTTGCCTAAGCACCGCTACAATATTATCGAGGAGGACTATGGTGGAGGGGGGCACCGCACATGGTTAAGAGATCAAGAGATCAATTGTTGTGTCTAAAGGAGCAAGGGGGGAGGGGGCAGCCGGCCTAGGAAGGGGCATGCCATGGGGAGTCCTACTCCCACAGGGAGTAGGACTCCCTCCTTCCTTGTTGGACTAGGAGAAGGGGGAAAGAGGAGGGGAGAGAGGAAGGAAAGGGGGGGCGCCGCCCCCCTCTCCTTGTCCTATTCGGACTGGGGGGAGGGGCAGGCGGCCCAGCCCTTGCCTCCTCTCCTCTTCTCCACTAAGGCCCATGTATGCCCATTAAGCCCCTGGGGGGTTCCAGTAACCTCCCGGTACTCCGGTAAAATCCCGATTTCACCCGGAACACTTCCGATATCCAAATATAGGCTTCCAATATATCAATCTTCATGTATTGACCATTTTGAGTCTCCTCGTCATGTCCGTAATCACATTCGGGACTCCGAACAACCTTCGGTACATCAAAACTCATAAACTCATAATATAACTGTCATCGAAACCTTAAGCGTGCGGACCCTACAGGTTCGAGAACTATGTAGACATGACCGAGACTCATTTTTGGTCAATAACCAATATCGGAACTTGGATGCTCATATTGGCTCCTACATATTCTACGAAGATCTTTATCGGTCAAACCGCATAACAACATACGTTGTTCCATTTGTCATCGGTATGTTACTTGCCCGAGATTCGATCGTCGGTATCCCAATACCTAGTTCAATCTCGTTACCGGCAAGTCTCTTTACTCGTTATGTAATGCATCATTCCGTAACTAACTCATTAGTTACATTGCTTACAAGGCTTATCGTGATGTGCATTACCGACAGGGCCCAGAGATACCTCTCCGACAATCAGAGTGACAAAACCTAATCTCGAAATACGCCAACTCAACATTTACCTTTGGAGACACCTGTAGAGCTCCTTTATAATCACCCAGCTACGTTGTGACGTTTGGTAGCACACAAAATGTTCCTCCGGTGAACGGGAGTTGCATAATCTCATAGTTGTAGGAACATGTATAAGTCTTGAAGAGAGCAATAGCAACATACTAAACGATCAAGTGCTAAGCTAACGGAATGGGTCAAGTCAATCACATCATTCTCCTAATGATGTGATCCCGTTAATCAAATGACAACTCATGCCTATTATTAGGAAACATAACCATCTTTGATTAATGAGCTAGTCAAGTAGAGGCATACTAGTGACATTAAGTTTGTCTATGTATTCACACATGTATCACGTTTCCGGTTAATACAATTCTAGCATGAATAATAAACATTTATCATGATATGAGGAAATAAATAATAACTTTATTATTGCCTCTAGGGCATATTTCCTTCAATAACCACTTGACTCAGCTGGGAGTTAATCTTCCTGATGATAGTTTCATTGACAGAGTTTTTGAATCACAGCCACCAAGCTATAAAGGCTTCGTGATGAACTATAATATGCAAGGGATGGAAAAGACAATTCCCGAGCTCTTCGCAATGCTAAAGGTTGCGGAGGTAGAAATCAAGAAGGAGCATCAAGTGTTGATTGTTAACAAAACCACTAGTTTCAAGAAAAAGGGCAAAGGGAAAAGGGGGAACTTCAAGAAAAATAGCAAGCAAGTTGCTACTCCAGGGAAGAAACGCAAGTCTGGACCTAAGCCTGAAACTAAGTGCTTCTATTGCAAAGGGACTGGTCAGTGGAAGCGGAACTGTCCCAAGTATTTGGCGGATAAGAAGGATGGCAAAGTGAAAGGTATATTTCATATACTCCCTCTGTACTAAGGTTAAGACACTTATTTTGGGACGGAGGGAGTACATGTTATTGATGTGTACCTTACTAATGCTCGTAGTAGCACCTAGGTATTTGATACTGGTTCTGTTGCTCATATTTGCAACTCAAAATAGGGGCTACGGATTAAACAAAGATTGGCTAAGAACGAGGTGACGATGCGCGTCAGAAACAGTTCCAAGGTCGATGTGATCGCCGTTGGCACGCTACCTCTACATCTACCTTCGGGATTAGTTTTAAACCTGAATAATTGTTATTTGGTGCCAGCGTTGAGCATGAACATTATATCTGGATCTTGTATGATGCGAGACGGTTATTCATTTAAATCAGAGAATAATGGTTGTTCTATTTATATGAGTAATATCTTTTATGGTCATGCACCCTTGTTGAGTGGTCTATTCTTGTTGGATCTCGATCGTAGCGATACACATATTCATAATATTGAAGCCAAAAGATGCAAAGTTGATAATGATAGTGCAATTTATTTGTGGCACTGCCGTTTAGGTCATATTGGTGTAAAGCGCATGAAGAAACTCCATACTGATGGACTTTTGGAATCACTTGATTATGAATCACTTGGTGCTTGCGAACCATGCCTCATGGGCAAGATGACTAAAACTCCGTTCTCCGGAACAATGGAACGAGCTACTGACTTATTGGAAATAATACATACCGATGTATGCGGTCCAATGAGTGTTGAGGCTTGTGGCGGGTATCATTATTTTTTTACCTTCACAGATGATTTAAGCAGATATGGGTATATCTACTTAATGAAACCTAAGTCTGAAACATTTGAAAAGGTCAAAGTATTTCAGAGTGAAGTGGAAAATCATCGTAACAAGAAAATAAAGTTTCTACGATCTGATCATGGACGCGAATATTTGAGCTACGAGTTTGATCTTCATTTGAAACAATGTGGAATAGTTTCGCAACTCACGTCACCTGGAACCCCACAACGTAATGGTGTGTCCGAACGTCGTAACTGTACTTTATTGGATATGGTGTGATCTATGATGTCTCTTGTTGATTTACCGCTATCGTTTTGGGGTTATGCTTTAGGGACGACTGCATTCACGTTAAATAGGGCACCATCAAAATCCGTTGAGATGACACCATATGAACCGTGGTTTGGCAAGAAACCCAAGTTGTGGTTTCCTAATGTTTGGGGATGCGATGCTTATGCGAAAAAGCTTCAACCTGATAAGCTCGAACCCAAATCAGAGAAATGCATCTTCATAGGATACCCAAAGGAAACTGTTGGGTACTCCTTCTATCACAGATCCGAAGGCAAGATGTTCGTTGCTAAAAATGGATCCTTTCTAGAGAAGGAGTTTCAATCGAAAGAAGTGAGTGGGAGGAACGTAGAACTTGATGAGGTAATTGTACCTTCTCCCGAATTGGAAGTAGTTCATCCAGAAATTAGTTCCAGTGATTCCTATACCAATTAGTGAGGAAGCTAATGATGATGATCATGAACCTTCAGATCAAGTTACTACCGAACCTCGTAGGTCATCCAGAATAAGGTTCGCACTAGAGTGGTACGGTAATCCTGTTCTGGAAGTCATGTTACTAGACCATGGTGAACCTACAAACTATGAGGATGCGATGATGAGCCCAGATTCCGTGAAATGGCTTGAGGCCATGAAATCTGAGATGGGATCCATGTATGAGAACAAAGTTTGGACTTTGGTGGACTTGCCCGATGATCGACAAGCCATAGAAAATAAATGGATCTTCAAGAAGAAGACTGACGCTGACGGTAATGTTACTGTCTACAAAGCTCGACTTGTTGTGAAAGGTTTTCGACAAGTTCAAGGAGTTGACTATGATGAGACCTTCTCACCCGTAGCGATGCTTAAGTCTGTCCGAATCATGTTAGCAATTGCCGCATTTTATGATTACGAAATTTGGCAAATGGATGTCAAAACTACATTCCTTAATGGATTTCTTAAAGAAGAGTTGTATATGATACAACCAGAAAGTTTTGTCGATCCAAAAGGTGCTAACAAAGTGTGCAAGCTCCAGCGATTCATTTATGGTACTGGTGCAAGCCTCTCGGAGTTGGAATATACGCTTTGATAATGTGATCAAAGAATATGGTTTTATACAGACTTTTGGAGAAGCCTATATTTACAAGAAATGAGTGGGAGCTCTGTAGCATTTCTAATATTATATGTGGATGGCATATTATTGATTGGAAATAATACAGAATTTCTGGATAACATAGGATACTTGATTAAGAATTTTTCAATGAAAGACCTCGGTGAAGCTGCTTATATACTGGGCATCAAGATCTATAGAGATAGATCAAGACGCTTAATTGTACTTCCACAAAGCACATACCTTGATAAAGTTTTGAAGAAGTTCAAAATGGACCAGTCAAAGAAAGGGTTCTTGCCCGTGTTACAAGGTGTGAAGTTGAGTCAGACTCAATGCCCGACCACTGCAAAAGATAGAGACAAAATGAAAGGCATTCCCTATGCCTCTGCCATAGGTTCTATCACGTATGCAATGCTATGTACCAGACATGATGTGTGCCTTGCTATAAGTTTAGCAGGGAGGTACCAAATTAATCCAGGAGTGGATCACTGGACAATGATCAAGAACATCCTGAAATACCTGAAAAGGACTAAGGATATGTTTCTCGTTTATGGAGGTGACAAAGAGCTTGTCGTAAATGGTTATGTCGATGCAAGCTTTGACACTGATCCGGATGACTCTAAGTCGCAAATCGGATACGTATTTATATTGAATGGTGGAGCTGTCAGTTGGTGCAGTTCCAAGCAGAGCGTCGTGGCGGGATCTATGTGTGAAGCGGAGTATATAGCTGCTTCGGAAGCAACAAATGAAGGTTTCTGGATGAAGGAGTTCATATCCGATCTAGGTGTAGTACCTAGTGCATCGGGTCCAATGAAAATCTTTTGTGACAATACTGATGCAATTGTCTTGGCAAAGGAATCCTGATTTCACAAGAGAACCAAACACATCAAGAGACGCTTCAATTCCATCCGCGATCAAGTCAAGGAGGGCGACACAGAGATTTGCAAGATACATACGGATCTGAATGTTGCAGACCCGTTGACTAAGCCTCTTCCATGAGCAAAAGATGATCAGCACCAAGACTGCATGGGTGTTAGAATCATTACTATGTAATCTAGATTATTGACTCTAGCGCAAGTGGGAGACTGAAGGAAATATGCCCTAGAGGCAATAATGAAGTTGTTATTTATATTTCCTTATATCATGATAAATGTTTATTATTCATGCTAGAATTGTATTACTGGAAACTTAGTACATGTGTGAATACATAGACAAAACAAAGTGTCCCTAGTATGCCTCTACTTGACTAGCTCGTTAATCAAAGATGGTTATGTTTCCTGACCATAGACATGTGTTGTCATTTGATGAACAGGATCACATCATTAGAGAATGACGTGATGGACAAGACCCATCCATTAGCTTAGCATAATGATTGTTAAGTTTTATTGCTACCGCTTTCTTCATGACTTATACATGTTCCTCTGACTATGAGATTATGCAACTCCCGAATACTGGAGGAACACCTTGTGTGCTATCAATCGTCACAACGTAACTGGGTGATTATAAAGATGCTCTACAGGTGTCTTCGAAGGTGTTTGTTGGGTTGGCATAGATCGAGATTAGGATTTGTCACTCCGTGTATCGGAGAGGTATCTCTGGGCCCTCTCGGTAATGCTCATCACTATAAGCATTGCAAGCAATGTGACTAATGAGTTAGTTGCGGAATGAAGCATTACGAAACGAGTAAAGAAACTTGCCGGTAACGAGATTGAACTAGGTATGATGATACCGAGGATCAAATCTCGGGCAAGTAACATACCGATGTCAAAGGGAACAACGTATGTTGTTGTGAGGTTTGACCAATAAAGATCTTCGTAGAATATGTAGGAGCCAATATGAGCATCTAGGTTCCGCTATTGGTTATTGATCGGAGATGTGTCCCGATCATGTCTACATAGTTCTCGAACCCGTAGGGTCTGCACGCTTAAGGTTCGATGACAATTTGTATTATGTTGATGACCGAAGTTTGTTCGGAGTCCCAGATGAGATCACGGACATGAAGAGGAGTCTCGAAATGGTCTAGAGGTAAAGATTGATATATTGGAAGGTTATATACGGACACCGGAATGGTTCCGAAGAAGATCGGGGATTTTTTGGAGTACCGGGAGGTTATCGGAACCCCCCAGGAAAGTTAATGGGCCTCATGAGCCATAGTGGAGAGAGGGAAGGCTTCCATAGGAGGTGGCGCGCGCCTCCCCCCTTCCCACACCGAATTGGACAAGGGGTGGGGCGTGGACACCCCCCCTTTCCTTCTCCCTCTTCCCCGTTTCCCCTTTCCCCCTCTCCGTTGGAAGGAAGGGTGGGCGAATCCAACTTGGACTAGGAGTCCAAGTAGGACTCCCCCCTTAGCGCGCCCCTCCTAGGCCGTCGGCCTCCTCCTCCCCTTCTTTATATACGGGGGTGGGGGCACCCCAAAGACACACCAAGAATTCCCTTAGCCATGCGCGGTGCCCCCTCCATAGTTTACTCCTCAGGTCATAGCGTCGTAGTGCTTAGGCGAAGCCCTGCGCAGATCACATCATCAACACCTCGGCACGCCGTCATGCTGACGGAACTCTCCCTCGACCCTCTACTGGATCAAGAGTTATAGGGACGTCATCGCGCTGAACGTGTGCTGAACATGGAGGTGCCGTACGTTCGATACTTGGATCAGTTGGACCGTGAAGACGTTCAACAACATGAACCACATTAACTAACGCTTCCGCTTTCGGTCTACGAGGGTACGTGGACACACTCTCCCCCTCTCGTTGCTATGCATCTCCTAGATAGATCTTGCGTGATCATAGGATTTTTTTTTTGAAATTGCATGCTACGTTCCCCAACAGATGACAAGTTTCATTGTTATCATTATTGTTTATAGCATACATGTCATCACAATAATCATCATAGATAGCAACATTGTTCTCATAATCAATTGGAACCTCTTCGAAAATAGTGGATTCATCACTAAATAAAGTCATGACCTCTCCAAATCCAGTTCTATCAATATTGTGAAAAGATTTAACACCCTCCAAAATAGTGGGATCATTAACTAGAGTTAACACTCTTCCAAACTCACTTTCAACATAATCATATTAAATAGGAGGCATGCTATCATCATAATAAATTTTCTCATCAAAACTTTGGGGACTAAATATATCATCTTCATCAAACATAGCATCCTCAATCTTATGGCTTTGCATATCATTAGCTTCATGGATATTCAAAGAATTCATACCAACAACATTGCAATCATGCTCATGATTCAAAATTCTATGCTAAACATTTTTATTAACTTATTCTTCTAACACCTGAGCACAATTTTCCTTTCCAACATTTTCATGAAAGACATTAAAAAGATGAAGCATATGAGGCAACCTCAATTCCATTCTTTTGAATTTTCTTTTGTAGACTAAACTAGTGACAAAACAAGAAACTAAAAGATTCAGTTGCAAGATCTAAAGATATACCTTCAAGCACTAACCTCCCTGGCAACGGCACCAAAAAAGAGCTTGATGTCTACTATGCAACCTTCTTTTTGTAGACTCGTGTTGGGCCTCCAAGCACAGAGTTTTGTAGGACAATAGCAAATTTCCCTCAAGTGGATGACCTAAGGTTTATCAATCCGTGGGAGGCGTAGGATGAAGATGGTCTCACTAAAACAACAGTGCAACCAAATAACAAAGAGTCTCTTGTGTCCCCAACACACCCAATACAATGGTAAATTGTATAGGTGCACTAGTTCAGCGAAGAGATGGTGATACAAGTGTAGTATGGATGGTAGATATAAGTTTTTGTAATTTGTAAATATAAAAACAGCAAGGTAACTAGTAACAAAAGTGAGCAAAAATGGTATTGCAATGCTTGAAAACAAGGCCTAGGGTTTATACTTTCACTAGTGCAAGTTCTCTCAACAATGATAACATAATTAAACTATATGGCAATCCCTCAAAGTGCGATAAAAGTCACTCCAAAGTTCCTATCGTGGAGAACATAAGATGAAATTGCTTGTAGGGTACGAAACTATTGGGGAACGTAGTAATTTCAAAAAAATTCCTACGCACACGCAAGATCATGGTGATGATATAGCAACGAGAGGGGAGAGTATTTGTCCACGTACCCTCATAGACCGTAAGCGGAAGCGTTAGCACAACGCGGTTGATGTAGTCGTACGTCTTCACGATCCGACCGATCCAAGCACCGGACGTACGGGGCCTCCGAGTTCAGCACACGTTCAGCTCGATGACGATCTCCGGTCCTCCAATCCAGCAAAGGCTCCGGAGATGAGTTCCGTCAGCACGACGGCGTGGTGACGATGATGATGTTCTACCGGCGCAGGCTTCACCTAAACTCTACGACGATATGACCGAGGTGGAATATGGTGGAAGGGGCACCGACACGGCTAAGGAACGATCCGTAGATCAACTTGTGTGTCTATGGGGTGCCCTGCCTCGTGATATAAAGGAGGGAGGGAGGAGGAGGCCGGCCCTAGGAGGGGCGCGCCATGGGGAGTCCTACTCCCACCGGGAGTAGGATTCCCACTTTCCTAGTCCAACTAGGAGTCCTTCCATGTAGTGGGAGTAGGAGACAAGGAAGGGGAAGAGAGAAGGGAAGGAAGGAGGGGGTGCGGCCCCTCCCCCTAGTCCAATTCGGACTAGGCCTTGGGGGGCGAGCGGCCTGCCCCAGGAAGCACCTCTCTCTTTCCCGTATGGCCCAATAAGGCCCAATACTTCTCCCCGGCGAATTCCCGTAACTCTCCGGTACTCCGAAAAATACCCGAATCACTCGGAACCTTTCCGAACTCCGAATATAGTCGTCCAATATATCGATCTTTATGTCTCAACCATTTAGAGACTCCTCGTCATGTCCCCAATCTCATCCGAGACTCCGAACTCCTTCGGTACATCAAAACTCATAAACTCATAATATAAATGTCATCGTAACGTTAAGCGTGCGGACCCTACGGGTTCGAGAACTATGTAGACATGACCTAGAACTATTCTCGGTCAATAACCAATAGCGGGACCTGGATGCCCATATTGGCTCCTACATATTCTATGAAGATCTTTATCGGTCAAACCGCATAACAACATACGTTGTTCCCTTTGTCATCGGTATGTTACTTGCCCGAGATTCGATCGTCGGTATCCAATACCTAGTTCAATCTCGTCACCGCAAGTCTCTTTACTCGCTCGTAATGCATCATCCCGTAACCAACTCATTGGTTACATTGCTTGCAAGGCTTATAATGATGTGCATTACCGAGAGGGCCCAGAGATACCTCTCCGACAATCGGAGTGACAAAACCTAATCTCAAATCGCCAACTCAACATGTACCTTGGAGACACTGTAGTACTCCTTTATAATCACCCGATTACGTTGTGACGTTTGGTAGTACCCAAAGTGTTCCTCCGGTAAACGGGAATTGCATAATCTCATAGTTACAGGAACATGTATAAGTCATGAAGAAAGCAATAGCAACATACTAAACGATCAAGTGCTAAGCTAACGGAATGGGTCAAGTCAATCACAGCATTCTCCTAATGATGTGATCTCGTTAATCAAATGACAACTCTTTTGTCCATGGCTAGGAAACATAACCATCTCTGATAAACGAGCTAGTCAAGTAGAGGCATACTAGTGACAGTATGTTTGTCTATGTATTCACACATGTATTATGTTTTCGGTTAATACAATTCTAGCATGAATAATAAACATTTATCTTGAAATAAGGAAATAAATAATAACTTTATTATTGCCTCTAGGGCATATTTCCTTCAGTCTCCCACTTGCACTAGAGTCAATAATCTAGTTCACATCGCCATGTGATTTAACACCAATATTCATATCTGTATATGATTAACACCCATAGTTCACATCATCATGTGACTAACATCCAAAGGGTTTACTAGAGTCAATAATCTAGTTCACATCGCTATGTGATTAACACCCAAAGAGTACTAAGGTGTGATCATGTTTTGCTCGTGAGAGAAGCTTAGTCAACAGATGCATCACATTGAGCCGTATGTATTCTCGCAAACATTTTATGTCCACAATGCTCTGCATGGAGCTACTCTAGCTAATTGCTCCCACTTTCAATATGTATCCAGGTTGAGACTTAGAGTCATCTGGATCAGTGTAAAAGTTTGCACTGATGTAACTTTTACAAAAAACTCTTTTATCACCTCCATAATCGAGAAACATCTCCTTAGTCCTTGCTAAGGATATTCTTGACCAATGTCCAGTGATCTACTTCTAGATCACTATTGTACTCCCTTGCCAAATTTAGAGCAAGGTATACAATAGGTCTGGTACATAGCATAGAACACTTTATAGAACCTATGAGTGAGGCATAGGGAATGACTTTTCATTCTCTTTCTATTTTCTCATTGTGGTCGGGATTTGAGTCTTACTCAATTTCATACCTTTGCAACACAGGCAAGAACTCTTTCTTTGACTATTCCATTTTGAACTATTTCAAAATCTAGCCAAGGTATGTACTCATTGAAAATCTTATCAAGCGTCTTGATCTATCTCAATAGATCTTGATGCTCAATTATGTAAGTAGCTTTTACTGAGGTCTTTTCTTTTTAAAGAACTCCTTTAAAACACTCCTTTATGCTTTTTGAAAAATTCTACATCATTTTCGATCAACAATATTTCACTCACATATACTAATCGAAAGGCTATAGTGCTCCCACTCACTTTATTGTAAATCTGAGGCTTCATCGTAAGTCCATATAAAACAATATGTTTTGATCAACTTATCAAAGCATATATTCCAACTCGAGATGCTTGCACGGTCCATAGATGGATCATTTGGAGCTTGCACATTTTGTTAGCACCTTTAGGATTGACAAAACCTTCTGGTTGCATCATATACAACTCTTCTTTAATAAATCCATTATGGAATGCAGTTTTGACATCCATTTGCCAGATTTCATAAAATGTGGCAATTGCTAACATGATTCGGACAGACTTAAGCATCGATACGAGTGAGAAAATCTAATCGTATTCAACACCTTGAATTTGTTGAAAACCTTTCACAACAAGTCGAGCTTGGTAGATAGTAATACTACTATCAGTATCTGTCTTCCTCTTGAAGATCCATTTATTTAACATGGCTTGCTGATCATCGAGCAAGTCAATCAAAGTCCATACTTTGTTCTCATACATGGATCATATCTCAGATTTTATGGCCTCAAGCCATTTCGCGGAATCTGGGCTCATCATCGCTTCCTCATAGTTCGTAGGTTCATCATGGTCTAATAACATGACTTCCATAACAGTATTACCGTACTACTCTGGTGCGGACTGTACTTTGGAAGACCTACGAGGTTTTGTAGTAACTTGATCTAAAGTTTCATGATCATCATCATTAGCTTCTTCACTAATTGGTGTAGGAATCACTAGAACTGATTTCCGTGATGAACTACTTTCCAATTCGGGAGAAGGTACAAAATTAGCTTATCAAGCTCTACTTTCCTCCCACTCACTTCTTTCGAGAGAAAACTCCTTCTCTAGAAAGGATCCATTTTTAGCAACAAATATCTTGCCTTTGGATCTGTGATAGAAGGTGTTGCCTTTGGGTATTCTATGAAGACGCACTTCTCCGATTTGGGTTCGAGCTTATCAGGATGAAACTTTTTCACATAAGCATCACAGCCCCAAACTTTAAGAAATTACAACTTTGGTTTCTTGCTAAACCACAGTTCGTATGTTGTCGTCTCAACGGATTTAGATGGTGCCCTTTTAATGTGAATGCAGCTGTCTCTAATGCATAACCCCAAAACAATATTGGTAAATCAGTAAGAGACATCATAGATCGCACCATATCCAATAAAGTGCGGTTATGACGTTCGGACACACCATAAATTTGTGGTGTTCCAGGTGGCGTGAGCTATGAAACTATTCCACATTGTTTTAATTGAAGATCAAACTCGTAACTCAAATATTCTTCTCCGCGATCAGATCGCAGAAACTTTATTTTCTTGTTACAATGATTTTTCCACTTCACTCTGAAATTCTTTGAACCTTTCAACTATTTCAGACTTATGTTTCATCAAGTAGATATACCCATATCTGCTCATATCATCTTGTGAAGGTCAGAAAATAACGATACTTTCCACGAGCCTTCATACTCATTGGTCTTCATACATCAGTATGTATTATTTCCAATAAGTCAGTAGCTCGTTCCATTGTTCCGAAGAACGGAGTTTTAGTCATCTTGCCCAAAAGGCACGGTTCGCAAGCATCAAATGATTCATAACCAAGTGATTCTGAAAATCCATCTTTATGGAGTTTCTTCATGTGCTTTACATCGATATGACCCAAACGGCAGTGCCACAAATAAGTTGCAC